>CAMZMU010000103.1:10791108-11141259 GCA_947311845.1 Poa pratensis | reverse complement strand
ACTCCACGGAGTGGACGCTCGAGTGCGAGGCCACCTTTGCGGACATCTACGACGACGTGAGCTACAAGGCCACTGGGCTGCCAAGGAAGATCCCCGTGCTTGCGCTCATCCACCCGGTGAACCCCGACGTGGTCTACTTCTTCCTGGACGAGCACATGCTGGGCGTGGACGTGCGTGCTCGCAGGGTTGTGGAGTGCGAGGTGTACGAGCTGGTTGATCCGCCCAGTGAACACGTCGCCACCAGTTTCGTCCACGCTTGGCAGCTGCCTCCGGCTCTCTCCGCAGGTAATGCTACTGTACCTTCTCCGTTAATTCTTCTTACACTTGTTTAGTGATTGGAAATGGCGTGTTTCTGTCTAACAGTGTGAGAGATAAAAGATGTATGCCGTGTGATTTTTGTTTGCTTTGTCTAACATTTCAGTTGTGGAAGTAATTAAATAACAAATGCAAATGTTGGAATTTCAGTCTGGTCTTAGTTTAGAATGTTTTAGTGATGAACATGGTGTCCTTATATCGGATAAGTATAAGGTTAAAATGATGCTTATATTGTAAAAAACACCAGTATTTCAATGTGTACATGGTCTTGCCTCTTACTGAAGCAGAATCTAATGCTAACTATATGTTCTGCCAAAATTCATCCAAGTAAATGTCCAATAGATATTAGGCTTGATTAATTACCTTATGCACTGGGTAGGTCTATTTATTTGCGTGCTAGTTACAGATTTATATTTAAGTAATTATAAGATAGTTAACTGCTAATTTTCGGTTTTCTTTTTCTTTTTTGTGCCTGTTTACAAAGCTTTAGTGCATGGTATTAAATATAACATTTTGAGCATGTTGCAGCTAAATGAATCCATGTACAATTTTCAGCTATAGCCCCATTTAGCTCCGATTTAGCCGCGCTATAGCTCTTTTTGAGGGTTGGCGCCATTTTCTATAGCCCACTATTTAAAACATTGATGTTTTTTCAATAAATCTAAGGCATTGCAGCCCCAAGTACAACTATACTATGCCATGGAATGTGAATAGGTCAATTTTGTAGCTGTTTGTGGGTTGTACTGCTAGATTGATGTTTTTTCAATAAATCTAAGGCATTCCTTCCCAGGTATTCTGAGTTTATAAAGGTTTTCCTTCCTGTGTGGTTATGTTAGAATATGTTTCTTGTAAAGCTATCCATTTTGTTAAATATTTTGCCTGCTGTTAGCTGGGTCTGACACTTGCAGTGAGTTCTAACGTAGATACTTGATTTGACATTCCCAATAAATTTTTACTATATGTGTGAATTGTGTTAGAAGGTACTCCATTCATGTAGTTCCTTGAGTAAGATGCAGCTCTATGTTTTTTCCAAAGATAGTCCCCATTGCTACCTCACTATATACATGTACATTTCTGATAGAAATTGTCTCCAAGGATCCATACATAAGTGTTTGGCTCATGGAAATATTGTTTTCTTTCTTGTATGTAGGATCATGTGCCATTTTCGTTTTCATGAAAGACAAATAGTCTAATATAGGGCTAGACTAAAATACTACAGTTACAGTGAGAAAGCCTGTTGAAGTAAATCACCAAATGAATTCTTTTTCTGTATGTTATGCAGTTCGTTGAAGGCAGATTATATTTTTAGAGACTCTCTTTTGTGCTCCGCTGTATAAATGCAAATTTCTCACAGACTTTATTTTAGGAGAGTTGTTGTTTCAATTTTAACTTGTTACCATATTTCATGATTATGAGTGTGGCTTCTGCAAATCTAGTATCTTTGTTTGTAGAACTAGCCTACTAGGTATCAAAATGTTTTAGGTTTATTTCTATGTTTATTAGGTCCAGTTTCCATTGGTCTGACTGTGTGACAAAGGTCTGTAGTCAAAAGGTATAATGATTCAGCATTTCAGCTACACAACGCATTAGACGATCTGTTTGTGTGTAACCCATACAAGGAAATATGCGATCAACTGGGCTGAAGCCTTTATGCCTTGACTAATATAATATGCTCTGGTTCTTTGAAGGTTCTGAAAAGCGGACTGAAGATGGCGCGAATGAAGGGCTGCAGCAACTCGATCTGTGAGACGAAAATGAGGAATTAGTACTAGCTGGGGTTAACTTCTTAACAGAGTATGTGTATGTCCATTGACCAAATTAAGGTTCTCTTACTCCATGCATATGACCCAACACACCAGAACTTCCTTAGTAATTTTATTTCCTTGGTGGCAGGTAGAGGAAGTATTGAATCAAACTATCAGATGGAAATGGCGCCTTCTCGGACAGCATTCATCGAACCGAAATCGACAGCATGGCTGAAACATTTTGTTTGTTTTTTCTTGTTACTGTCTAAGTTCAGACGTCAGTAGTTCTGGTTTCTATAATTCGTCCCTATGTTCGATCCACTTTCAGAACTGAAATGATTATCGGTGACAGTAAGACATTTATCTATTGTCATGTTCCTATATCTTGTCCGTGACTAAGTTATTGTGAATGTTTTACCTAGTTATAGCTCAGTGAATTCGTTTTTGTTTGCGGGCGTTTGCTATTTTCTGCTGATCGAGCCAGACTTCTTTTTCCTGAAGATCTGCATCTTTGATATTCCTATGTGCAACATTTGAGATTTCCAAATGTAAGAGCATCTCTAGCAAATTCATTAAATAGGCCGGTTCTTACAAATAACCGCCGTTTTCATTTCCAGTGAAAAGCATGACCGGCACAGGTAACATAAAACGGTCCGTACCCTGAATCCCCTCACACAAGTTGCCGAGCGAGACATTTCAGCTTCCTTCTTCCCACTCAAGCGCCGCCGCCCATCTCCCTGTCCACACGCCTTGTAGCCTCGCTGCGACATTCAGTCGCTACCATCGAGCAGTCGCCACGTGTCGGATTCTAGATTTCGCCGCCCCTATCGTAGACTCTTTGAGCTACCGCGCCTCCCTGTTGGAAGCAGTAGAGTAACTGTCGTGTCTCGGGTGACGGACACCAGGAATAGATGATACCCCTTTTTAGGTTCGGCACGGGCGCGAAGGAGGCTGGAAGACGCCTTACCCGGGAGCAAGGTCGTCAAGTTTTCGTCGGGGGACGAGGGCAGACAACACAGAAAGACACCGAGTTACCCAGGTTCAGGCCGCCCGGAGGCTAAAAGCCCTACTCCTGCATTTCTGGATTGAGAGCTTCATCATGGTGTAGTGTACAAGGGTGTTCTGGGGTGAACCCGGCAGATTTTCGGCCGGAGGTAGACGAAGAGCAGATCCTGCCCTGGAGATCACCTCTCTCTCTACCCTCTGAACCCTAGTCTAGTCTTGCCTGAGCTCTAGCTTGCTTCTCTTTCTTCTGTTCTGTTTTCCTCCCCCTCCTCCGGTGCCATGATCCTCCTTTTATAGGCTAAGGGGATCCGACATGGGCACGCGAGGGACGTGAAGGGTTTTGGCGGGAAAACCCCTCGGCGGTCTTTGGAGGAGACGTGGCGTCCTCTCCTCCAAGCATTCTCTGGAGGGCGGCGTGGTCGTCCGCCCTTGGAAAAGGTGGGACGGACAAAGCCTGTCCGCCCCACCAACTACGCTCGTGGCAACGTCACCAGGGCGCGGCCTTCATCTTGGTGCCCAAGTCTTCCACCAGCTTCCAGCGAGCTGGCGATCTTATCCTCTCGGCGGTACGGATGGAGGACCCGGGGGCGCGCCTGACCTCCTGCCGGGCGCACGGACCCGCGGGTATCCCGCCTTGTTCTCCGGGCGAGGGGGTGACCCCGGAAGGTCGCCTGGTCCTTAGCCGTAGAGCCTTGCTGTCGAACTTGTCGGGTTTCCTTGGGGCAGATGGGCTAACCCATCTGCTGTACTTGACTCCTTGCCTTGTCCATCTTCTTGGTGGGCCCCAGTGGAGGACCCACTTTGGCAGCATCAGGGGAACCCCATGTTCCACTGCTGCGACAGTGCCCCCGGGCATGGTCCCGGCGGCTCTTGCCAGCTGCTGCCGGGGCTATGGCCAAAGAGTTGGCCAAAGTGGGTACCCGGCGCCTTGCCTGCTTTGCCCGAGGCTCGCCAGGCAAAGTAGAGACGAGCCCCGAGCTTTTCTTGGACTTGGTCGCGGCGAACGTTGCGGTTCGCACGGACGGCCAACGTCATCTTGAATCCAACGGGAGGGAGCGCTTGAAGGAACGTCCCCTCGATCCCGCGTCAGTCGGAGTAATGGGGCCGCGACGTGACGTGTGGGATGCCTTATGAGTCACGCCTCGCAGTACTGTGGCCGTTGCTTCCCCAAATCTTCCGAAATCCCCAAATCGCCGCCACCGGAATCCGACTCTTCTTCTTCGCCGAGCACCGCCCTCCTCTCCGGCCGCCCGGACTTTACTTCGGAAAGTCCACTCCTCTGCCGCTCATGGCGCCCAGGCGCGAGAGGGGAGGAGTGCGGAAGGTGAAGCAATCCGTAGCAGAGAAAGCGGCGATTGAAGCCTCTCGCGCCGCCGCCGCACTTCCCCCGAAGAGGGTGATGCAGGCTGTGTTTTCTCCAAGCGCGTATGCTGATGAGAAGAAGGTGGATCCTGCTCGCCGCGCAGTAGCCTTGGAATTTCGTGGCGGTGAAGAAGTGGGAATCCGTCCCGGAGAAGGTCTTCAGAGAGAAAGTGAAGTGGTCACCTTCCACAACTTTTCGGTGATGGGACTATTGCCCCCTTTTCGTCATTTTCCTCGCCATCCTGGAAGCGTTCGGACTGCATATGCTTCATTTGCATCGAATGCGGTGTTGATTTTGGCCTCCTTTGCCTATGTGTGCGAGGCATTCATTGGGGTAATGCCCACGGTGGCCTTGTTCCGTCACTTCTTTGTTCCCCACCTGGGAAGGTCGAAGTGGATAGCCGGCGGGGTTACCTTTCGCCTCAGGAAGTCGTCGGCGCACCAATACCCAGCTGTGAAGCTTAACCCAGACTGGGGAGAGTGGAGCACAATTGGTACTTCATTTCAGTGGGAGGCTTCAATCCCCACCTCCTGACGCCAACCTTCCCTGCCGAGCGTCTGGCCAACTCCAAAGATAGAAGCTCCCAAGGTCCGGCTCTTGCCCCAATCATTGAAAGACTAGCCGAGCTCCGCAACCAAAGGCTGACATGCTCCGCCATTGTGGGTGACTTCATCCGAAGAGGAATCGCCCCGCTGCAGCACAGGTCACAGCCGCTGTGGAAGGTTCAGCCGAGGATTGGACTCCTCTTGCAGTGGAGAGAATGGTCGAGCAAGATGCTCTTTCTGCTCCCGGGTGTTCCTTTTCATCTTCCGCCAGAAGTGCTTCCCCTCTTTGAAGGCTCAGGTGCTGCGGTTGCCCGGACCCTCATGCCGGAATGCAACGCATTTGGGATTGCTGGCACCGAATTCCTGGATCCCCTTCCGGTTCCAGCGCAGAAAGTCGCACGGGTCAAGGGTCTTCTATAGCTGCTGACTTGCTCGGCGGGGACGTTTCCCCGGAAGGTCCTGATCTGTCCGACAATGAAGCTGAGGAAGAACTTGCCCCGGACGAGCCTGCCGGGTGCGGACCTTGCCTCCGAGAGGCGAGGGAGGTTCAGACGAGGGTCGAGGGTGCAGCGGTGGAACTGCTCCCGGAGCAGTCAGCGCACCAATCCCACTTGACGAGCCAGAGTGGAAGGTGACTCCGAAGCTCTCCCTCCTCGCTCCTAGCTGATGACGGCCGAGGAGAGCCTGTCGTTGCCGATCCCTTCCGATGCTTTGGAGGAAAGGAGCTGGAGCGTCCCCGGAGCCAAGCGGACTCGAGGGTAAGTTAGAGTCCTTCTGACCCCGAGCGATGAATCTTTGCCTGACACTTTAATGACGTGACGCCTTGTTTTCCTCGTAGATCCCCGGAACTCGGAAGTTCCAGGAAATGCCGGGTCGAAGACGACGTTGAAGCTGGAGAGACCGCAGAGAACTCTGCCATGGTCGTGGAGGAGCCCCCGGCTCCTGTCGAAGCTCCGTCTTTGCAGCGTGGCATCCAGGAAATGGGGGCGATGGCGGTGTGGACCCCCCTTCCCCGAATTCGAGAGACGACCTCCCCGGCGGGACCGCCGGCGAGCTCCTCGTTGCTTCCGGGTATGTCCTCCCGAAGTTCTGGACATTGTCTTTTCGCGGCCGTGGCGCGGCCCTTGAAGACTTACTTGCCGCTTGTTGGCACAGATCCTGAGGTGGCGGGTTCTCCCGGGAGCAGGCTCGACGTGGAGCCCCCGGAATCCCGTCAAGAACGCAGGATTGAGACGGTCAGTCCTCGCGTGGAACCGTCGTGACGAAGCCCGCGGATACTTCTCTCCCCCCAAGGGGAGGTACACGGGAAGCCGGCTTCTCGAGGGCGTTCCCCAGCGCTGGGAGTTCCTCGCCTTTGCTCGCGCCGAGATTGAGAAGCGAACGGAGGCTGTTCCTGGTGACGGGGAAGACTCGCGTGCTCGAGAGGTGAGGCTAGCTGCAGACGAGGAGATGCTCAACGCCCGTGAGCTTAGAATAGCGTGAAGAGTGGGAGCTACAGCAGCGTCTTGGCGACTTCGAGGAGCAGGAACAAGCCCATTTCGAAGCCTTGGAACAGTTACAACTGAGAGCCTTCCAAGACGAGGTCCGCCTGGAACAAGGGATGGAGAACGCGGCAGGGTGGACCCGACAGGAAGTTGAGCTGGAGAACGCGGAGGCCTTGCGAGCCAAGGACAAGATTATCGATTCCCAAGACAGGCGTCTCAGGAGGTGGCTGGAGATCTTGAGTACGAGCGAAAGCGTCTTCGGCAAGCAAAACGGAATCCCAGAGAATCCGTGACGAGAGGGATGATCTAAGGCGGCAGGTAAAATCCAGCGCCCACACCATAGCTGTGCAGCGGGAGGCCTTTGCTCGCGCTGGGGAAGACCAAGAAAGTGCGCTTGCTGGTCGTGCAGAGCTGGAGAAGCAATCCAGCGCCTGAAAGAGGCGGTGGCATTCAGGGACGAAGCCGCAGCTCGGGCGAGAGCTACCCGGAAGGCTGACTGAAGAGCTGGCTGCAGGCCGCGAGGCAATGGAAGCATCCAAGTCACAGGCACAAATTGCTGGGATCAGCACGAGGAGAAGTCCGTCCAGCTTAAGGCGGTTCAAGCCGAGCTGAGGAGACTAAGGCGGCGCTGGAGAAGGAAAAACACCAGTTCCAGCTTCATCGGCGCGAGGATCACAACATCTTGCTCAAGATGTACACGTGGTCCTCGAAGATTGTGAAGGAGTTCACAGATCTGGGGGTGTCTTCTCCGCCCACCCTCAAGGCTGACCATTCTCACACTTTGTGCACTATCCCGCATTCTTGGAGTACGTGGCAACGCTGATTAGGGGCATCCGGGAGCGGGCAAGCAGAGCCCTTGCCCGGAAGGAGAGCAGGCGATCCGGCAGGCCATCACCCGTGCCGTCGTGGCCCTCCACCAGCGGCACCCGCAGCTTTCGCTGCTGTCCGAGCTGGAGAGGCTGGAACCCGGGATGCCGACTCCTCCAAACGCTGCTGGTCAAGTGGACGAGATCCTGGGGCGCCTTTCCCGTGAGGACAACCCGTGAGCCTGCGAGGTCCTGCAAGGGACAGGACAATACCAAAGGCCATGAACCAAGCTTTTGCAATTATATCGCCGAAAGGCTTATGAACTTTGTACTTTGAATGTAAATAACCTTTTCCCGAATTACATGAGTTTTATTGCACTCGTGGGGGCTTAACGCTCTCGGGAAGGATCCAAGGGCGCGAGCGCTAACCAGCCGTGAGCAATCAGACTGATCTGAAGTGCTGACACAGGGCGCAACCCCCCAGGGACCCACCGGTCTTGACCGTACGGACCTCAGCCCACGACTCCACTGCCAGAGGGAAACTGACAGTATTGTCGCGGAGGCGCTACCCCAAGATTACGCCCGCTTTCGCTTTAGCCAAAGTGTATAAAACCGATGCAACCAGGAAAAAGCCCGCGCGAGCGCGTTTATACTTAGCTCGCAATTAGCCTCCTTTCGGTATATTCCGGCAATTACTTCGTCGCGCTGCCGCCGTAGCGGGTCTTCTATGCCGTTTTTCAGGCATAATTCTGCCCTGCCCCACAATTCTTGGCGGGAACAGGGCTTCCGCCGAAATATACCCAAGGGCCCAGTGCACCCTTGCGGGGACTGGTCCTTGCATGCCGCTTGAAGGCACAACTGGCTGGCTGACGCCGGTCCGGAGACCCCGGAGGCCACCTTCTTGGTGATCCGGCAACTGGCTGGCATGATGGAAATGCCGGTCCGGAGACCCTCGTGCTGTGAAACCCAGAGGCCACCATTTGGTGATCCGGCAACTGACTGGCATGGTGGAAATGCCGGTCCGAAGACCCTGATGCTGCTCACTTCTGAGGACTGGAGGCCAACCACTTCGTGATCCAGTACTTCTGGGGAGGTCCACTCGGTCCCGGGTGTACTGTCACTCAGAATTGCTGCAGACGAAAGTTTGGTCCCAACTGGCAGCAGTTAATCTTTGACAATCTTGTGTCCGTTGGGCTGGGCTTGGTTCTTCACGCCCTTCAGTCTGAGTAGAGGCATTAGTGAAAGTCCGAAAAATTTCCCTTTCTGCGGAGCTCCGGGATTGGCCTTGGTTTTCTTCGATTTCTTGGTGAAGGGGCAATCTCTGCAGATATGTCTGGTTCGCCGCAGGCATAGCACTCCCCATTCTTCTGACTTAACTGAATATCGTTGAACTGGCGGCACTCTTCCAGACTGTGTCTATCAGATCTGTGATACATGCACCACACTCCAGGCTGGCCATCCTTGCGCAGAGGAATCTTGAGCTCTTGGGGCACGTAAATGAGAGGATCTTCTAGGTGAGGATCATCTTCCGCGCTCTGACCTGGGCCCTCGCCTTTCAGAGGTTGCGCTGCAGGTGGTACGTCAGAGCAGAGTTCCTCCCTTTCCTCGTGCGTCCACGAGGGGGAAGGTACATCAATGCTCGTGGCGTTTTCCTGAGGCCTTTCCTCGCTGATTAAAGCACTGACATACGCCGCTGGTCGTATGAACTGTGCTCCAAAGTCCCGACCCTTGGTGGCGGATGTCGAAGAGGACTCCTCTAGGACGAAACCGACCCCTGGATACCGCAGAAACTCCATGGCTGCCTTAGCCTTTCTGTTCTTTGTCATCTTGGCCGGCGGATCCGGCGCCTCGCTCGTGAGAGTCGAAACCAGTGTCGCCCTGGAGGCATCGGAGGACTTGAAGCGGATCTTGTCACGGACAAGAAGCTCGACGCAGAACTTGACGATGAACTTGACGCAGAACTTGAGGTTGATGAAGAAGAAGACGAATCCAGCGCTTGCACCCCCTACCTGGCGCGCCAGATGTCGTGTCTCAGGTGACGGACACCGGGAGTAGATGATACCCCCTTTTTAGGTTCGGCACGGGGCGCGAAGGAGGCTGGAAGACGCCTTACCCGGGAGCAAGGTCGTCAAGTTCTTCGTCGGGGGGCGAGGGCAGACAACACAGAAAGACACACGAGTTACCCAGGTTCAGGCCGCCCGGAGGCTAAAAGCCCTACTCCTGCATGTCTGGATTGAGAGGTTCATCATGGTGTAGTGTACAAGGATGTTCTGGGGTGAACCCGGCAGAGTTTCGGCCGAAGGTAGACGAAGAGCAGATCCTGCCCTAGGGAGATCACCTCTCTCTCTACCCTCCGAACCCTAGTCTAGTCTTGCCTGAGCTCTAGCTTGCTTCTCTTTCTTCTGTTCTGTTTTCCCCCCCTCCTCCGGTGCCATGGTCCTCCTTTTATAGGCTAAGGGGATCCGACATGGGCACGCGAGGGGGTGAAGGGTTTTGGCGGGAAAACCCCTCGGCGGTCTTTGGAGGAGATGTGGCGTCCTCTCCTCCAAGCATTCTCTGGAGGGCGGCGTGGTCGTCCGCCCTTGGAAAAGGTGGACGGACAAAGCCTGTCCGCCCCACCAACTACGCTCGTGGCAACGTCACCAGGGCACGGCCTTCATCTTGGCGCCCAAGTCTTCCACCAGCTTCCAGCGAGCTGGCGATCTTATCCTCTCGGCGGTACGGATGGAGGACCTGGGGGCGCGCCTGACCTCCTACCGGGCGCACGGACCCGCGGGTATCCCGCCTTGTTCTCCGGGCGAGGGGGTGACCCTGGAAGGTCGCCTGGTCCTTAGCCGCAGAGCCTTGCTGTCAAACTTGTTGGGTTTCCTTGGGGCAGATGGGCTAACCCATCTGCTGTACTTGACTCCTTGCCTTGTCCATCTTCTTGGTGGGCCCCAGTGGAGGACCGACTTTGGCAACATCAGGGGAACCCCATGTTCCACTACTGCGACAGTAACCATCTCATTAAAGGAGCAGGGTGGAGCCAGAAACTAATCTTAAGTGTGTGATCTGTATGAGGGTGGCTAAACTAGCTAGAATACACTAAATAAGTAGGTGAAATGTTAATATCCCCAAGGAAAATTACGATAATAAGGGGGGCCTAGCCCCTCCTCGTCCCTCCTTGGCTCAGTCCTTGTCATGGAGTCTTGTCACTTGCGGTCGTGCCCTCCGGTATCCCTCCCGCCAACGGCGTTGCCGTCTCGGAGGCCGGCTCTACAACGGTGGTGCCATCTCGTGGACCGGCTCAACCGTAATCTCCCTCTACCGGGTCAAAGAAGGCAAAGGTGACCGCGAATCGACGATGGGTGCCTCATCCACCCCTACATTGTACAAGGTACACGATGCGGCCATCATCGTCATCGGCGTTCACAGCGTGTTGGAGAAAACTCGACGCTTCAACGCTTTCCAGTGTTCTCTAGGTTGCGGAAAGCAATTCTCTAGAGATCAACTATGAGATTAATGACCACCCATACACCAAGGGACACTACCTAGTTTATGGTACCTATCCTCCATAGTCTATGTTTCTGATGACAATCTTCAATCCCCAAGGAGAGAAGAGGTTTAGGTTTGCTAAAATACAAGAGAGTGCTAGGAAGGATGTGGAAAGGGCTTTTAGTGTGCTCCAATCTCGTTATGCTATTTTTCGACACCCTGCAAGAATATGGAGATTTAAAAAATATGTGGGAGGTGATGACTGCTTGTGTGATCATGCACACCATGATCGTGGGGCATGAGTGTGATGACACTACCTGGGACTAAGAGGGTGAGTTGATGAACCCGAAGGTGGACCGACATCGAACGGTTTATCCAATTTTATCATGAAATCTGTGATGGATAAGTCGGGTTCAACTTCAAAATAATTTGGTTGTGCATGTGTGGACTCACACAGGGACCAGTAATTCTATTTTCTCTCTTTTTTCAATTTATTTGCTAGGGTGAACAATATTTAGCTTTATTTGGTTGTAAACTTTGTTATTTGAACCTATTGTGTTAATGTGTGAAATATTTTATATGTTCCAATCAAGATTGAGTAGAATAGAAAAATGCTAAACATGAAGAAAAAGGCGGACATGGGGACCAAATGTATCAACACGTTTGGGTGCCATGGACAGAAAAGGGCGACGAAAGGCCGGGTTCCTATCTGGCTGGCCTACGCAGACGGATCTAACCGGACACATTTTGTGTCCTCTTTGGGTGGAGTTGCACTAAGTGCTCAAGTGTACATTGATTGATAGGTGTTCTAGGCCTTGGCTAGATTCTATTTATGTTAATCTTAAAGTTCATATGCTAAGACCAGCTCTAGCCCGCGCACTCCATAAGCCTTATGACAATACAGTAGAACGAGCGCAATTGGGAGCACACCTCTTCATAGTCATCCTCTCAATATAGCCCTCCCAGTAGTTCATTATCTCACCAAAATCAAACATTTTGGAAATACAAATCTAATTATTTGTATGTTCCATAGTTTTAACACATAAACTAGTTCTACTATAATTAAAAATACAAATAAAATAATTTATAAAATTTAAATACAATTAAATTCAGTTAGAATGCAGCCGCATTTTCTTTGACCACTACAAATGGTTTACAAGATCATTTAGCCATTGGTGATGAACAATTCCATCACGGATCTCCTATGCATCTTGAGCAAATAAGCAAACTCCACCGGAACCTAGTGATCAACACCCGGTGATCACAAAGACGAGGATCATTCACTGTGCATCGATTATCATGTTGTATCACACAAGTATTCAAGACCAATCATATCGAATCAGCCAACCACAAGCAGAGCTTGGAGCACAACCACAAATATTCAAGACCAATCAACAACCTATGAGTGATTGCCTTCACAAATGTCGACTATTTTGGATAGATGTCATCGGCTAGGTAGTACCATTTGGTGTACTGATGTCCATTGATCTTACAGTTGACCGTACATGGATTGAATAGCCGTGGACTCGGACATATGTAGGTAACCATGTCTTGACCATCTCCATGAGTTTCATATGCTATTATCTTTATAGCAGCAATGTATTTCTAAATCGATGAGAAACCAGTCATTCCTGTGTAGTCCCGCTTCAACAAAAGGTAGCTATCGTTCTCCGTCACAACATGCACTCCATGTTTGGGTTAAGCATTTTGCGGCCTCATCTACTTGTACTTATAGAATACAAGCGAGCATCGCCAAATGCTCATCTTCATCGGCGACGATTGTCGTGGTGTAGAACAACAGATGCCTAGGGGTAGGCTTAAGTTTGGGGCCGATGGACGCTAGAGGATTCGGGGAGGGATAGCGCGCTGAAGAGCGCACACGGAAGAACAGATGAACACGCGGATTTACCCTGCTTCGGGGCTCTCGTGAGAGATAACACCCCTACTGCAGCATCTAGCCTATTTGGTGTATTCTTCCCTCTGCATACGATCTGTACAAGTGCTCCATGAGCTGAGCAAGGGTTGCCTCCAAGAGGTCTTCTCTAGCTAGAGTGAGCCATCAGAGCAGGGGGAGAAAATGAGCCCAAGGGGCCGTCTGGAGCGTTCCCCCCGGTGCTCCTTATATAGAGGGAGCCCAGGGGACAAGGGATGGCCCGCAGGTCACTATGCACACACTGTACACGATTTGACTACTGGGGTCTTGTCAGCACTATTCCGACGTCATGCAGCTGTACTCTTGTCACCTCGCTGGTACTGTGCTTGCATCACGGGGATGGGCTTGGCACGTACTGTCTGTCCTTCGTCTTTGTCTTCTTGCGCCTATCTTCGGGATCTTCTAGTCTTCTTCTTATCTTCTAGAGCTGGTGCAAGTGTCGACGTAGAGTGCTGAAGAAGAGGAGCCGACGTAGGGGCAGCGATCTGCTCTGGTGGTCGTTGCCGAGTTATGAAGATATGCTAGACCAAGGAGTAGGCACGGTGTAGATGGTCCGAGGCCTGGAGTAACTCGGCCCGTCCGAGTTACAGCCAAGTCGGCCTGATCCGGGACAAGGAGACGGTGGCCTGCGCAACGCGGAAGACAGCAGCCCATCCGAGTCGTAGGAACCTCGGCCTGCCCAGCCTCGGTCGGCCAGCCTCGGTCCGCCAGAGGGAGCCCGCCCGAGTCGCGGGAGGAAACTCGGCCTGCCCCACCTCGGTAAGTGGCCTTTCGGCCCGATCCATGGTAATGGATATCTCGGCCCGTCCGAGGTCTGGGGCACCTCGGCCCATCCGAGGTAAGTCGAGCCTCGGCCCAGCCGAGTGGAGGCCAGCCTCGGCCCAGCCGAGTTGAGGAAACTCGGCCCAGCCGAGTTGAAGAGAGCCTCGGCCCAGCCGAGTTCAGCACTTGCCGGCCTGGCAGAGGTCCGATCCGAGGTCAGCAACATCTCGGCCCAAACTGAGATAAAGGACACCGACTTAAGCATATGTCGGCCCGGAGAATGTATTCCGGCCTGGGCTACGTCAGTCTCGGCCCAGGCTGCCTTTTTCCTTATCTTTTACCTATTTATTTCCTGCTTCTTTATACTGATGACCCAACAAGACCATCAACTGTGGGGTATCCGGGGTTACATCCCCGACATTAGTCCCCGAGGCTGTGGGGGACTCGCAGAGTCGCGCACAGTCTTACAAAAACAAAAAACGATATCTGAACCTCCATGTAAACAACAACCTGCCTGTACGGGCAGCATTATTTTTCCTCTTGCCCATACGAGCACATCCGACATATAGCCTGCATGGGTATTTGTCATATACTGATGTCCTTGCCGACATTGGCAAGTTTGACATATTGCCTGCATGGCCGCTGTCACATGTCGGTTTTTAGCCACTTTGGGCGTTTACCGAAGTCGGATGTCAACAGCCTGAGCTGGATTGACATAATGCCTGCCTGGGCATATCTCATATGTCGGTTTTTGCCACTTTGGGCGTTTACCGAAGTCGGATGTCAACAGCATGAGTTGGATTGACATAATGTCTGCCTGGGCATACCTCATATGTCGGTTTTTAGCCACTTTGGGCGTTTACCGAAGTCGGATGTCAACAGCCTGATCTGGATTGACATATTGCCTGCATGGGCATATCTCATATGTCGGTTTTTAGCCACTTTGGGCTTTTACCGAAGTCGGATGTCAACAGCCTGAGCTGGATTGACATAATGCCTGCCTGGGCATATCTCATATGTCGGTTTTTAGCTACTTTGGGCATTTACCGAAGTCGGATGCCAACAGCCTGAGCTGGATTGACATATTGCCTGCATGGGCATATCTCATATGTCGGTTTTTAGCCACTTTGGACGTTTACCGAAGTCGGATGTCAACAGCCTGAGCTGGATCGACATATTGCCTGCATGGGCATATCTCATATGTCGGTTTTTGCCACTTTGGGCGTTTACCGAAGTCGGATGTCAGCAGCCTGAGCTGGATTGACATATTGCCTGCATGGGCATAAAATGACATTTTGCCTTCTTGGGCATTTGTCAAATGACGAGTTGAGATATTTCTCAACACGTAATACACAATGAGGTCAGATACCTTTTGGCTCATTGAGCAGAGATAGTGATGCTATGATATTCTGGTAAGCTTGAATAACTGAAGAATCATGATAATTGACTAAGTCGGTAAAGATGGCAATTATGCGATACTCGATGATATGAGAGAGATGCCGTGATATTCTGGCAAACCGAAATAAACGGCGATCTGGGGATATTGTGCTGTGATATTCTGATCTGCCGACATAAGCGGTAACTTGGGATGATATGCCATTTATAACTCGGCAAGCCGATACCAAGGATTACCCGCGATATGCTCTGAAGCCACAATGAATATAAGATGAATCCGAGATGACCAATATCACCAGGGTCTTGGTGATGAATATTCTATCGGTAAAACCGACACCACCTTTCAACGTTAGTTCAAGCATATACATAATGAATATTTAACGGGAACAACAATCCTACTAACAGAAGAAATTAGCTCTAGCATACGTCGGTAAAATAAATCTAGCAGCAAACACTATGCACTTAGAAAGCAGACTCGGTTTCAACCGAGTCCCCGAGTCACTTCTCTTATCCAGGAGAAAAAACCAAACTCGACGGCCCGGCCAGTCCCCGGGTCACGACATCTCGTTCCCGGGGAAAACAACTACGGAAGGTACGAAGGGGCAGTCCCCGAGTAACTTTCGAGATTAACTAACAGTGCGCGGTACCAAGGAAAATACTCACGGAGCATTGTTGGTGCAGACTGGATCGATAGAACCGACATGACCCGAGCAATCGAAGGGCAGTTACCCGGGATCTGTTGATGACGTCCGTTGGTGAAGGCCACGCCAGCCTCTGCTTACTGCGGCAAGCTAGAGCGCGAAGGGTAATGGTGATGTCGAGTCCCCGAGTTGATGAGGAAGGTCCCGTCTGAATTTAATCCAGCAAGCGTCACTACCAGCCCCACGGTGGGTGCCAACTGTCGTCGTGTAGAACAACAGATGCCTAGGGGTAGGCTTAAGTTTGGGGCCGATGGAGGCTAGAGGATTCGGGGAGGGATAGCGCGCTGAAGAGCGCACACGGAAGAACAGATGAACACGCGGATTTACCCTGCTTCGGGGCTCTAGTGAGAGATAACACCCCTACTGCAGCATCTAGCCTATTTGGTGTATTCTTCCCTCTGCATACGATCTGTACAAGTGCTCCATGAGCTGAGCAAGGGTTGCCTCCAAGAGGTCTTCTCTACCTAGAGTGAGCCATCAGAGCAGGGGGAGAAAATGAGCCCAAGGGGCCGTCTGGAGCATTCCCCCGGTGCTCCTTATATAGAGCGAGCCCAGGGGACAAGGGATGGCCCGCAGGTCACTATGCACACACTGTACACGATTTGACTACTGGGGTCTTGTCAGCACTATTCTGACGTCATGCAGCTGTACTCTTGTCACCTCGCTGGTACTGTGCTTGCATCACGGGGATGGGCTTGGCACGTACTGTCTGTCCTTCGTCTTGTCTTCTTGCGCCTATCTTCGGGATCTTCTAGTCTTCTTCTTATCTTCTAGAGCTGGTGCAAGTGTCGACGTAGAGTGCTGGAGAAGAGGAGCCGATGTAGGGGCAGCGATCTGCTCTGGTGGTCGTTGCCGAGGTATGAAGATATGATGGACCAAGGAGTAGGCACGGTGGAGATGGTCCGAGGCCTGGAGTAACTCGGCCCGTCCGAGCTACAGCCAAGTCGGCCTGATCCGGGACGAGGAGACGGCGGCCTGCGCAACGCGGAAGACAGCAGCCCATCCGAGTCGTAGGAACCTCGGCCTGCCCAGCCTCGGTCGGCCAGCCTCGGTCCGCCAGAGGGAGCCCGCCCGAGTCGCGGGAGGAAACTCGGCCTGCCCCGCCTCGGTGAGTGGCCTTTCGGCCCGATCCGAGGTAATGGATATCTCGGCCTGTCCGAGGTCTGGGGCACCTCGGCCCATCCGAGGTAAGTCGAGCCTCGGCCCAGCCGAGTTGAGGAAACTCGGCCCAGCCAAGTTGAAGAGAGCCTCGGCCCAGCCGAGTTCGGCACTTGCCAGCCTGGCAGAGGCCCGATCCGAGGTCAGCAACATCTCGGCCCAAACTAAGATAAAGGACACCGACTTAAGCATATGTCGGCCCGGAGAATGTATTCCGGCCTGGGCTACGTCAGTCTCGGCCCAGGCTGCCTTTTTTGCCTTTTTCCTTATCTTTTACCTATTTATTTCCTGCTTCTTTATCCTGATGACCCAACAAGACCATCAACTGTGGGGTACCCGGGGTTACATCCCCGACAATGATATTGGCTTCTTCCTCCATCAACATGTGACTGTCAACTCAACGTCGCTGCCCATGGTGTATGTGAATCAAACGATGAAGCAATATATCAACCATCACCTCGCGTCAGAAAAATTCAAGAAACTGAAGCCTACCACTCGATCGACCGAACATTTTGCGTGCATGGCTGGCATGCAATGTCACTGGAGCTCTGAGCCCGACGAGTCGGCAAGCACCAACGGGTGAAGGCCTAGCAAAGCCGGACGAGGGTCGCCATAATTTATGTGCCCGACAAGTCAACGAGCGTGGGCGCGGCCTAAGCAAGGTGCTGGTAAGCGGCCACCAAACATTTATTCATAGTCTTACATGGTTAGATACACAACAGGTAGCTTTTCCTTTCATAATCCTAAGGATGACTCCAACTGGCCGACGCAAACGGAAGCGCGTTTTGTTGAGTATTTTAATCCTAAGGGTCACCATCCAGCGAGAGAAGCTGCCGCGATAGCGGCCGCGCACGCTCGCTCGACCTGGTCCACGAGATGTTGTGGCGGCGGCAGCCGATCCATGGCGCGGCTTCGATTTACGAATGGAGGTGGCGGCCGCCGTGGCTGGAGGAGATAGCGGGGCTTTGTGGCCTAGAGTTTGTCGGACCGGCGCCATTTAAAGGGCTCCACCGCCCTTAGTCAATGGAGGTAGGTGGACGCTCTAGCCGTTGTGCCTATGACACACGGGGCCGGGGCGGACTCGGGGAGGACAGAACATCGGTCCACGCGTGTCCGCGACCGACGCAAACCTGACCCAAATTTGGGTCGAAAATGGGTTGCGGCGGACAGAAAAACGGACAGCGGTCCGTTTGCGTCGCCACGTTGGGCCGTGTTTTTGGCTCGCACAGACAGGAACACACGCGGCGGATTGAATGCGTTGGCCCGTTGGAGTCATCCTAAGAACATAAATGCTTGGTGGTTGGTCATGCTAGTTGCATTTCTCCCCATCTCCTCTTTCGCAAGTTGAACCTCTCCCCTTATGTCTTTTGTTGTGCCAATGTCATCAACTGTTTGATCGTAAACAACAATATAGTGCTCAACAAGATACCCTACATAGTCTAGCTCGCAGCGAGTGAAATCACAAGTCTTCTATCAACCAAATGTGAAAAAGAAAGTGATAACATATCAGCGGGATTTCATCAGTGCGTACACCGTCTACAAATGGGGATTTTTTTAAAGGAATGCGGTGGGGGAAGCCCCCACACGATTTTTTTAAATAATAAGAACCCAAATTCACGCACCGTGAGGACTTGAACCTGAGTGGCTGGGTTGTACATCCACTCCACTAGCCAAGTGAGGTAGGCTCACTTCTTTAGATTGGGATACTTACACCATCTTTAGGACACTCTGTAGAACCCGGTGAGGGGGCAACGCCACTGACCGGCCACTGAGAGTTGTCGAATGGAGCTCGAGGAGAACATGGCGGGTGGCGACGGCTGATGCAACGCCGGGCGGCAACAACGAGCGTGACAGCGCTCCGTGGCTTGACTTGGGAACTAGGGATTTGCCTCGTCCACGTGGTGGGAGATTAAACAATGACTGTAATTTTGCTATTCTGAATGTTCACTGAGCAAACTGAGAACACACGATAAGTTTGGTTACTCTAGCGAAATGCTACTCCAAGACAAACACATGAGGCCACCACCGTTCACAATCTGCTCAACACCTCCCCCATACCCGTCGGCGGGTCCAAAGCTAAAGCAGACCCACGACCTCGCGGGTTTGCGGGAGGGGGCGGGTACCTGCAGGACACATCAAGACATTAGCAATAGGAGCTTCCCGGAAACCATCCTCACACGCGCGCCACCACGAAGCGCGCAACTTACAGCTGCACCGTCGCAGGCCGCAACAGAGGTCAGCCTTAATCTCCCTCTCTTTCCTTCCTCTCGCATCTTCTGTGTCCCGACGGCTCTGACATGTTTTAGGGGCGTGGTTGCCCGACGGATTTGGGTGCGCAGCGGCTCCGGCAGGATGCGCGCGGCTGCGTTTAGGAGGGGCGGCGACGGCTGTGCGCCCTGTGCGTGGGGGAGGGGGTGGGTGGGGAGGAAAAGAACGAGACTGAGGAAAGGAAGTGAGGAACGCGCGGGGCTGCCTCCCTGAGAACTTAGCCACTTAGGGTTTCTCGCTTTCTGTAATCAATGACAAGTGAGGCTACGAAGGTTTGGGTTCTCTATGACAATGCCATGTGGGGTCACAGGTCTGCGGGTTAAAGGGTACGGGTTTGGCACCCCATACCCGTCCCCGCTAGACCTCTCCCCGTTAAGCAGACCCGTGGGTTTTTTTTTTCCACCAAACCTCCCCGTTTAACGTGGGTACTACGACATTGCCATTCGGACGCCCTCTAGTCTTGCTTTTGTGCAGGCACTAGCCGACGGACAGAAAAACTCACTTTTGATCTTTGGATGCAGTCCAAAGCCTGCCTCCTGTCCTGCTCCTGCATCTCTTCTTCCCAGCAGCAGCAGCAGCAGAGCGGACTGGCAGCATCTCTGCTCGCAATCGGAGCCAAGTGCGCTCTGCGCACGACCCACTCCGGTTCACTCCACTCCCTTTGCTTCGCTTTGCACCCCCAAAACGCCCACTAGAGCAGCACAAACCACCAGAGTGAGGTCGCCGAGATGGCACTCCGGTTCACACCCCTCGCCCGTTGCTTGCTTGCCGTTGGCACCAGCAGCGCCATCGCCGCCGCCACTTATCACCACTTCAGCACCAACAGCACACGGCAGGCTAGCCGAGATGGCGTCCGCCGCGTCCCCGTCGTGGGTCATCCTTGGGAGCATCTCGCGGGTGACGGCCGCCGACGCCAACCTCCCTCGGGGCGCCGACCTCTCCCTCACCCTGCAGGCGCCACCGCGCGTCGCGCTCCTCACCATCCCCCCGCGCATCTTCCCGGGACGCACCACCTCCGACAACTTCCCGTCCGTCCTCGCCGTCGACGCCTCCGGCCTCCTCCTGCTCCACGCCGACCAGGGCCCCGCCAAAGGACCTACAGTCATCGACCTCCCCAACCTCCAGTCGTTCTGCTGGCGCCCAACCGTCCCGGGCTACTTCGTCCTCGACGCCAAAACTGCCTCCGCGTTCGCGCTCCCCAAACCCGACCTCATCATGCACCCGGGCCACCTCGGCCTCGTCACCTCCCCCGCCGATGCCGGCCACTACATGGTCGCTGAGCTCCAGCCCATCCTGGGCGGCGACACTTGCGACCTCCTACGCTTCTCGTCCGATGTCGGAGAGTGGGTCAGCAAGTCCATCCGCTACCCGCTCCCGTACCGGATGTTGGCCCCCAACGGCGTGGTCTCGTACCATGGGCGGCTCTGGTGGGTCGACCTCTCCTGGTGCCTCCTCAGCTGCGACCCCTTCGAGGACGCGCCGGAGCTCAGGGTCGTCCCGCTACCGCCGGGCAAGGCGCTCAAGGCCAGGGAAGCTTGGGGACTGCTCGACAAGTACCGTTGCGTGGGTGTCAGCGGCGGCAAGCTGCGGTTTGTCGACATGTACCGGAACCATAGCACCAGCGGCGCCGCACAGATCAGCGTCTGGACGCTCGCCGATCCAGACTCCACGGAGTGGACGCTCGAGCGCGAGGCCACCTTTGCGGACATCTGGGACGACGTGAGCTACAAGGCCACTGGGCTGCCAAGGAAGATCCCCGTGCTGGCGCTCATCCACCCCGTGAACCCCGACGTGGTGTACTTCTTCCTGGACGAGCACATGCTGGGCGTCGACGTGCGTGCTCGCAAGGTTGTGGAGTGCGAGGTGTACAAGCTGGTTGAGCCGCCCAGCGAACACGTCGCCACCCGTTTCGTTCACGCTTGGCAGCTGCCTCCGGCTCTCTCCGCAGGTAATTCTTTTTACTTGTTTAGTGATTGCAAATGGCGTGTTCTGTAGTGAGACATAAAAGATGTATGGTGTGTGATGTTTTTATTGCTTTGCGCATCATTTCAGTTATGGGAGTAATTAGATAACAGGATGCAATTGTTGGAATTTCAGGCTGATCAAGTTTAGCATTTTTTTAGTGATGAACATGGAGTGCTTATGTTTGAAAAATCTGCGATAAAATGAAGAGTAAAAAGCACTTGTATTTCAGTGTGTACATGGTCTATGTGCATGGGAGTTGTATGACTGACCTCTTACTGAAGCAGGTCTAACACAAATTAAATACTCTGCCAAACTTGGCCTAAGCAAATGTCCAGTACACCAATATACATTTTAGGCAACATTAATTATCTTAGGCATTGGGTAGGTCTGTAAGTTTGAGTGCTTGCTATGGGTTTATCTTTAAAGCAATTATAAGATCGTTACTGGTATATTTGTTGGGTTTTCACAAAGCTTTAGTACATGACATTGTATATGTTTTTTCAATAAATGCAAGCATTGTGATCAATACTATAGCCCCATATACAACTATAGCATGCCATGGACATCTGAATTGGTCAATCTTGTAGCTCTTTGTGGGTTGTACCTGTACTGCTAGATTGATTGCTGCTTCCTTCATAACTATTCTCAGCTTACGAAGGTTTTCATTCCAATGTGATAGTATTTCTCTTGTAGAGCACTACATTTTGCTAGTTAATTTGCCTGATGTTAGCTGGGATTGACACTCGCAATAATTTCTAATTAGATACTTTCATTTAACAAACAAAGCACTGTTTAAATCTAATACTACTATATAAGTGAATTGTGTTCTAAGTTATTCCATTCATGTGTTTCATCAGCTTCCTTGAGTAAGATGCATCTCCAACATTAAGTTACATTTTCCAAAGATAGTCGCTGTTACTACTTCTGTATATACATGCACATGTCCGATAGAAATTGTCTCCAAGGATCCATATACAGTGAATCCGTTGCTAGACAAAAATACTACACATAGCAAGCAAGCCTATTGAAGCGAATCACTAAATGATTTTTTTCTTCTGTATTTCATGCAGTTCGATGTAGGTTATATGTTTCTAGAGACTCTTGTGCTTCAGTGTATACATGAAAATTGAATTATATTTTTCTGGGAGAGTTACTGTTTCAATTTGAATTCGTCACCGAATTGCATGATAATAGCGTAGGTATCAGAATGTTTTTGATTTGCAATATCATGAGAATGATTTTATGTGCCAGCCCCTTTTCAGTTTCATTAGGTCCTGTTTCCATTGGCGTGAGAAAGTTCTGTAGTCATGAGGCATAATTAATCTGCTATTAGATAGACTACCAACTTGTTGTATCTGTTTGTCTGTAACCCATAGAAGGCATTAGACAATAAACTGGACTGAAGGCTTCATGCCTTGACTAATATAATATGCTCTGTTCTTCGAAGGTTCTGCAAAGGAGACTGAAGATTGCGCGAATGAAGGGCTGCAGCAACTCCATCTGTGAGACGAAAATGAGGAATAAGTACTAGCTGGGGTTAACTTCTTAACAGGTAATGTCAGTCGATCAAGTTGTATATGTCCATTGAAAAAATTACGTTTCTCTTCCTCCACGCACACTACTTAACATACTAGTACTTCCTTTGTAACCTTGGTCGCAGGTAGAGGAAGTATTGCATCAAATTATCAGGTGGCAATGACGCCTTCTAGGACAGGATGGCTGAAACATTTTGCTTGTTTTTGTCTTTTTAGTGTCTAAGTTCGGACGTCAGTAGTTCTGGCTTCTATAATTTGTCGTTATGTTTGATCCTCCTTCAGAACTAAGAGATTATCGGTGACAGTAAGACAGCAATCTATTGCAAGGTTTTGGATACCGGTTCAAAAAAATCCGGGGGGGGGGGGGGCCGATATTTCCGGTAACCGGGGTTACAGGAAAATACCGGCCGGTTACCGGCCCAAAACTCTTCGAAATTTTTTACGATTTAAACTTAGAACGTCGGAAAAAATTGAAATTCAAATTTCCGAGCATGAATTCGGTTCAAATTTAACTAATCCGGGATTTTTCATCCGATATACACAAATTCCGCGGGGGGGGGGGGGGGGGGGGGGGGGGGGGGGATAAATCCGGTTACCGGCCGGTAACCGCGAAATATCGGCCGGTAACCGAAACCTTGATCTATTGTCATGTTCCCATCGGCTGTCCGTGACTAAGTTATTGTGAAGGTTTTACCTCTTTACCTCACTGAATTCTCTTCTATTTGGGGGGTATTTTGTTGATTTCTGTCAATCGAGTGGGAACCTTCTATTTTTTCTGAACCTGATGCAGAACCTTCTATTTTTTCTGAAGTTCTGCATCAGGTTCTGCGTCTTCGTTATTCCTTTGTGCAACATTTCAGATTTCCCAAATTTAACGCTATGAGAAATTCACAGTGATAAAATGGTTCATCCGTTGGAGTAGCACACAGAACCGAAACCTTTGGGTTCAACGGCATTTTTTTTTCTGCGCCAGAAATGCTAAAACACAAAACAACACCATTTCACAATCTCTTCATCATCAACGCAGCAAGCGCAGGCGCCCTCTAGTCAAAAGCTCGAACAAGCTTGGTTCCTCTTTGCTTTTGTGCAGGCACTAGCCGACGATCCGAAAAGCTTCTCTTTTGATCTTTGGATGCAGTCCAAGGCTGCCTCCTGTCCTGCTCTGCATCTCTTCTTCCCAGAAGCAGAGCAGAGCGGACTGGCACCACAACAGCTTTGCGTGTTGGACTGGCCGCGCACGACCCACTCCGGTTCACTCCCTTGCTTCGCTTTGCCTCCAAAAACCCCATAGCCGTGGGCCGGCCACCAGTCACCACTTCACCACCAGCACCACACAAGCGCACGCACGAACCACCACACCGAGCTAGCCGAGATGGCGTCCGCCGCGTCGCCGTCGTGGGTCATCCTGGGAACCGTGCCGCGGGTGACGGCCGCCGCCGATGACCTCCCTCCGGGTGCCGACCTCTCCCTCGCTCTGAAGGCGCCCCCGCGTGTCGCGATCATCACCATCACCCCGCGCATCTTCCCTGGCCGCACCACCTCCAAGAACTTCCCGTCCGTCATCGCCGTCGACGCCTCCGGCCTCATCCTCCTCAAAGCCGACCAGGGCCAAGCCACGGGCCCCACCGTCATCGACACCCCAAGGCGCCAGGAGTTCAGCTGGCGCCAAACCATCGCGGGCTACTTCATCCTCGACGCCACAAACGGCTCCGCCCTCCCGCTCCCCAAACCTGATCTCATCATGCACATGGGCCACCTCGGCCTCATCTCCTCCCCGGGGGGTGGCGGCCACTACATGGTCGTTGAGCTCCAGCCCATCCTCGGCGGCGACACTTGCGACCTCCTACGCTTCTCGTCCGATGTCGGAGAGTGGGTAAGCAAGTCCATCCGCTACCCGCTCCCGTACCGGATGTTGGCACCCAACGGCGTGGTCTCCTACTACGGGAGGGTCTGGTTTGTCGACCTCTCATGGTGCCTCCTCACCTGCGACCCCTTCGAGGACGCGCCCGAGCTCAGGGTCGTCCCGCTACCGCCGGGCAAGGTGCTCAGGTGCAGGGAAGCTTGGGGATTGCTCGACAAGTACCGCTGCGTGCGTGTCAGCGGCGGCAAGCTGCGCTTCGTCGACATGTACCGGAACCGTAACGCCAGCGGCGCCGCGCAGATCAGCGTCTGGACGCTCGCCGATCCGGACTCCACGGAGTGGACGCTCGAGTACGAGGCCACCTTTGCTGAGATCTGCAACGACCCGAGCTACAAGGCGACTGGTCTGCCAAGGAAGATCCCCGTTCTTGCGCTCATCCACCCCTGAACCCCGACGTGGTCTACTTCTTCCTGGACGAGCACATGTTGGGCGTCGACGTCCGTGCTCGCAAAGTTGTGGAGTGCGAGGTCTACAAGCTGGTTGAGCCGCCCAGCGAACACGTCGCCACCCGTTTCCTTCGTGCTTGGCAGCTGCACGGGCTCTCTGCTCAGGTAATTTCTACTGTAACTTCTCTGTAGATTGTTGTTGCTTCTTTAGTGATTGGGAATGGGAATGGCGTGATTCTGTGAGGGACCAAAGATGTATGGTAGATATTGGGTTAATGTTGGAAGGGATTGTGGAAGAGATTAGAGAACATATGCTAATGTTGGAACTTCCGGCTGTGTTAGTTTAGCATTTTTTTAGTGAGGAACAGGGTGTGCTTATGTCTCGTAAATATTGTGTTAAAAAATGAAGCTTATAGAGTAAAAACACTTGTATTTCCATGTTACATGGTCTATGTGCCTGGCAGATGCATGAGTGCATGACTCACCTCATAATTAATTGTTTTTGCAAAATTTGCCTAAGCATATGTCCAATACTCCAATATACATTTTAGGCTCATTAGTTATCGGTATGTCTATATGGTTGGCTGTTTGCTATGGATTTCTCTTTAAGGTAATAAGATGGTTAACTGCTACATGAACTATATTGGTTTCATGTTCCTGTTTACAAAGCTTTTGTTACATGAGATTGCATATGTTTTTCAATAAATCTGAGGTGTTGTAATAAATACTGCAGCCCATCTACAGCATGCCATTGCCTTGGACATGTGAAATTCTCATCTTGTGGATCTTTGGGGTTGTAGTACTGCTCTCTTGGGATTGATTGTTTTGATAGAGTCTCTTGGGATTGATTGTTTTGATAGAGTCTCTTGGGATTGATCTGCTTGCTTCACCAGTATTCGCAATTTGGAATTGATCCAAATTCTGAATTTGGAATGTTTTGTTACTGTGTGATAAAATGTCTATTGCAAAGGAGAAAACGCCAGGCTTTTAGCTAATTAATTGGCATCCTTTTAGCTGATGGGTGTGACACTTTCAGTGAGTCTGTCTTAGATACCTGTATTCATCTAACATTGCCAATAATTCTTTCGCAAAGCACTTTGCTAAGTCAATATTTTACTAACTGAACTTTTATAAGGTATATCATGGGTTTCCTCGAATAGGATGTGTCTCCAACATTAAAGATAGATTTTTAATGTTTACAAAGATACTATCTGTTACTACTACACTATATACATACACATTTCTGACAGAAATCGTCGCCAAGGATTCATGCATCACTGTTTTGCTTATTCAACCTATCATCATTTTCTCTTGCTGTTATAACGATCATGTGCCATTTTAGTATCGAAGACATGTTATTATGAAAATGGTCCGAAAAAAATGCATACAGTAAATCAGCTGTTAGACATATGTACTACATTTAGCAAGCATATCGAAGTTAATTGCCAATGAATTCTTTGTGCATTTCATGCAGTTTGTTGAAGCCATATTATGTTTCTAGAGACTCTCTGTTATGCAAATTTCTAACTGAATTTTTGTAGGCCTTACTGTTGCAATTTGAAATCATGTCACCAAGATTACATGATTATGAGTGTGGCTTATTCAAATCTAGCATCTTTCTCTCTTGGTTTGTCGAACTAAACTATCAGTAGACATCAGAATTTGTTTGTTTTGTAATATCATCAAAATGCTTGTATGTCCAGCTCTTTCTCTGTTTATTCATCCCAGTTTCCATTTATGTGACAAAGGTATATACCTTAGTACTACAAAGTTGTTATATCTGTCTAACTTCTGTAATCCTTACATGCATGAGAAGATCAGTGGGCTGAAGCCTGCATGCCTTGACACAATTTAACTTGCTCTGTCCTTTGAAGGTTCTGCAAAGGAGACTGCCGATGGCGGGAACGAAGAGCTACAGCAACTCCATCTTTAGGCGAAATGACGAATGAAGACTAGGGTTTATCTTCTTAACAGGTTATGTCCGTTAAGTTGTATTTGTCCATTGACAAATTAAATTTCTCTTCCCTCCACGCATACGGCGTCACAGACTAAAACTGTGTTTGTAATTTTCTTTTCCTTGGTCGCAGGTAGGGGAAGTAATGCATCAAACTATCAGGTGGCAGTGGCCCTTCTCTCGGACAGCACTCATCCCAACGAAATCGACAACATGGCTGAAACGTTTTGCCTGTTATTCTTATCACTGTTTAAGTTCAGACTTCAGTAGTTCTAGTCTTTATAATTAAGATCAGATGTCAGTGGTTCTGGTCTTTCTAATATAAGCTATGCTTGATCCACCGTCTTGACTCAGAACTTAATTAAGGGTTTATCGGTGACAGAAAGGCAGTAAGCTATTGCTTTGTTTACATCTCTTGTCCCTGATGACTAAGTTATTATCAATGTTTCACCTCGTTAGCTCAAGAATTTCCAAAAAAAATTGCGGGCTTTAGCTCAGTGATTTTTGCTGCTTGAGTGAAAGGTTTTCTGAAGATCTGCATGAGCTTGTGCATCTTCGTTATTTCTTTGCGCAACAATTCGCAATAACCAATTGTTCATCCGCTGCAGTAGCACCATGACGGTACGAGCATGTAGGTTTCAAAAAAAAGCCAGTGCATGGATGCATTGACTGATTGGCGTATACATGCTAATGGAAGATGGAAATAGGATGGACTAAATCGTTGTTGTAGTCCACCACATCCACTATGAGTATAGATATAGCGGATCTCCATGTTTGGAACCTTTTCAGCCGCGGTATGACCGGCCAGAGGGTGCACTGAATATATATGACACAGTGAAGGCACAATATCGATGGAGTGAGTGATAGCGCTGCAAGAAAAACGGCAGTTAGGTTCACAGGTAAATTTTATAAGCAACCAATTTCCCAGCCAAACAACCAATTTCGGAGAAAGATACAAACTGTTAATTCAATAAAGAGTATTATCTCAAGATGGATATTTGGATGCACTCTATTTTCTATATTTAAATGGTCTATCAGTGCTAATATTGTCGTGAATTAAATCGAAATGATTGTTAGCACTGTGGTTAATAACTTGAATGGAAAACAACATCAATTTTTTGCATGGTGATTACAAACTTTTATATGATTTGAAATGTCAACTAATATCACGATAACATCTCAAAGCAATAAAATAAATTCGTAAAACACACAACTTAGCAAAACATGACAAATCTAGCCGAGCCAATATGGGTCATCCTGCAAGAAGATAACCTGGAGGTGGGTATAGGCATGCATCAGTTGTATCAACAATTCTTTTAATGTGAACAGTGGGAGAGTTTCCCACTGTAATTTTTATTAAAAAAATTATAGATATGTAAGTCTAACTAGGTATTTAGAATGGATTGGAGAAAACAAAAAAACAAAGAAATTACAGATGGATCTGCATTCAAGCGCTTAACCTTTGAGCTAGGATTATAATCTCCATCTAAAAAAGCGAACTCGTAACTTTTCTTTTAAATCTTGGAAAGCTTCTAGGACAGATAGTCCTCTTGTTCTAGAAGGACAAACATAATCCCAGCATCGGGGCGCAAAAGGACATATCCAAGAGAGGTTAATTAAGATCTCTTCTTGAGGACATTGCAAACTTGCACAATTATATTATTGGAGCTGAAAATTCTTTCTAGCCAATAGTTTTCTTGTATTCAATCTATCATGGAGGAGCAGCAAGAAGAAAATTTTGTGTTTAGCTTGGCAAGAGCTTTACCAGATCCAAGAGAAGTCAGGTGGCACAGGAGAAAACCCTATCATAACGTTGTATCAAACTGCATGAATTTCTTAGATGTATAAACATGCTGGTGTTAGTCAGTGCAAAACATGTCTACGAGATTAGAACAAAGTAGAATAGAGACATTTTATGAGTCGATGCTCACTAGCGGATTTTACGCGGCCGAAAGGAACAGAGAATGGTTTGATTAGGAGGATTATCATATTATCTTATAAGGACCGCACACATGGGATGTATTCATGTGGGCAACCAAATCCGGAGGATTGGTGCCAACATGATAGTGCAAACGAGCATATTGATTGTACAACAAATAATCACAAATAATGATACGCGTATTTAGAAAAGTCTAAATGAAGTACACCACAGTTGGTAAGATCGTAGTGTTAATTCTGAGATATTTTGTGTAGATCAATCTTTTTGAAGTACACCAGTGACAATTCAGAGATATGTAGAGATAACTATTTCCCAGTCTTCATTTAGACTTTTCTAAATACAGTGGACATATATACTTTTTTTTTGCAGGGAAGTGGACACATATACTTGAACTTATACTTCAAGATTTCATGCTCTATAAAGAGGTATTGGTCGCAGTTAAACAAAAGTTAAAAGTGTTTCTGACAGATTTTCACTTTTAGCAGTTTCAATCACATATCAAGCATTAGCTCATGTAAGGCAATCAAATTACAACAAACAATAAGAAAAGCCACTTGAAGTGCTTACAGATAGTCCCGCCATTAATTTAAAGAGGAGATGAGTAATGTCATCCGCGTCCATGTTATGTGTACCAGCCCTAACTAGAATATAGATGGCCAGCTTTAAATCTGTTGTTTGGATGCTTGATTCGACTGTCACATGCAAAACAACTGGAACTCTTCCGCTTCTGACCCGCGTTAGCATTTGTGTCATACACACCACCTACAAAAGTACAAAACTTTCCATTAGCTCTTTGTATTGAAATGGACTAATATGACACAAATATAAAAAGAATCCCTAAGCTATTTGTATTTAAATGGACTAATATGGCACAAAAAGAACACAACGCAGATACACAATGCATTCGAATACTACTAACTTCAAGACCACATCAGCTTTGTTATTTGATATGATCGACCACCCCATCATAACCATTTACATAATAGGTCATCAAACATGATACTTCAAGAGATGTAACTTTCATACCATCTCCACCCAATTAATTAGGTACATATTTACATAGCACATCTTTGAAATAAAATTAGCACCAGTTTTATTAGCATTGCAACGAACAGCAATATTTCACCATCAAGGTTGTCTACCACTTGCTACAATAAATCACCCGAATACCCTGCCTACACTCATAAAATAAACTTGGTATTTGGACATCCGCCATGTTGCTTCTAGAGATGTCATTTCCATACCATTTCTGTACAGTTATTTTAAGTAGACATTTCTATATAGGGATTCTAAAAAGTAAGTTAGCACAAGCTTCAACAAAAGTGTTCTCTGTGGCTAATAGCATTCCAAATAACAAAACAGTATTTAATTATCAAGGAAAAAGGTTGTAGTTTCGCACACTCGAGTAAGCACTAATGCAAGTATTCCTTACACTATCTAGAGAAACTAACATATACAAGAAAAAACAAATTGTGCTTTTGGATCTATTAACTGTATTATGAATTTTCGCAATTAAATTGAGCTACGCTTTTGGATATAAAAATATGCCAAGATAATCTTGAACATGCTTGGCTAAATTAAATCTATTATTAGGATGTTTAGTTTGGCAGCAAAATGGCTAATAAGGACATGTATAGATGCAGGTGCTTCCAGAGGTGCTTAGCAAGGAAGTTCAGCATTTCGGCCATTTAGAAGAAACAAGCTGCTTATTTTGTAGTGTAGAATCGAGGGAAGCTCACCTCAGTGGTCCCATTGTTGCTGGCGGGTCCCCATTGTTGCTGGCGGCTGGTTGTGGCTGCAGTTCGTGTTAGGTCAACCAGGCAGCATACCTCTTCCTTCTTATATATCTTCTCACACTATAACAGTTCAACACTCCCCTCAAGATGGATGGTAGATGTCAATCAACCCATCTTGTCACATGCCAAGTTACATTCCTTTGTTCCCAAACCCTTTGCAAGCAGTCTGCAAACTGCTGCCGAGAGCTAACATGACTAAGACTGATGATTCCAGCATCGAGTTTCTCCTTAATGAAGAGGCGATCACTTTCCACATGCTTTGTCCTGTCATGTTGAACTGGATTATTTGCAATACTTATAGCTGATTGATTGTCACACCACACTCGCAAGGGCCCCTTCCTCAGAAGTTTCAATTCGCCCAGAAGGTGCTTTACCCAAAGCATCTCACTCAACCATGGGATAGGGCTCTATACTCAGCTTCTGCTGTTGATCTAGACACAACAGACTGTTTCTTGCTTCTCCAAGACACTAAATTTCCTCCCACAAACACACAATAGCCTGTTGTTGATCTTCTATCATCTTGACAATCAGCCCAGCTTGAGTCACTATAGCCATCCACTTCAAGATGTCCATTCTTTGCAAACCACAACCCTTTTCCTGGAGTCCCCTTCAGGTACCTCAAGATTGTGTGCACTATATCAAGGTGCCCACTTCTTGGTTCATGCATGTATCTGCTCACTACGCCCACGGCATATGTAATGTCAGGCCTAGTGTGACACAAATATAATAACCTCCCAACCAGTTTTTGATAATCTTCCTTGTTCACGAGCTCACCTGATTGTGCTGTCACTTGATGGTTTTGTTCAATCGGGTTAGGAGCTGCACGACATCCCATCATGCCCATGTCACTCAAGAGATCTAAGGTGTATTTTCGTTGGCACAGAGATATTCCCTTCTCTGTCCGGGCCACTTCTATGCCAAGAAAGTATTTTAGGTTGCCCAAATCTTTTACCTCAAACTCCTTACTCAGGCACTCCTTTAATCTCTTGATTTCTTCTTGATCATCGCCTATGATGATAATGTCATCCACATATACTGCAAGAATTGTGATTTTACGATCAGAGTGTTTGTAGAACACCGTGTGGTCACCATTACATTGACCATACCCCATACCACAAATAGCACATCTGAGCCTATCAAACCATGCCCTTGGTGATTGTTTCAATCCATACAAGGACTTCTTCAGCCTACATACTTTCCCTGTGGTCTCCGAGGTACCAAAGCCTGGTGGTATCTCCATATACACTTCTTCCTTCAGATCACCATGCAAAAAGGCATTCTTGACATCTAGTTGATGCAACTTCCACCCAAAGTTAGCAGCACAGGAAACCAATATCCTTACTGTGTTCATCTTTGCCACTGGTGCAAATGTCTCATCATAGTCAATTCCATAAGTTTGACTAAATCCTCTGGCGACCAATCTAGCCTTATACCGTTCTACCTCCCTTCTGGATTTTGCTTCACAGTATAAATCCATTTGCAACTCACAGCTTTCTTCTCTGCTGGCAATGTGGTTAGCACCCACGTCTTGTTTTTCTTCAGTGCTTCCAACTCCTCTATCATCGTAGCACGCCACTTGGGATCTTGCTTTGCACTCCTCCAATCCTTTGGGACAGACGCAGATTGGAGAGAGGCAACAAAGGCTCTGTAGGAAGGAGACAAAACTCATAAGACACAAAATTTCCAATATCATGGTCATCCCGTATATTTTGTAGTGCCTTCTTTGCCACTATAATATCTTGCTCATCCCTGTATTTTTCAGGAGGCTTTCCTGCCTTAGCTCGTGGTTCTTTCCTCAAGGCAATAGGAAGATCCACAATGTCACATGAGCTAGCATCACTGCCTTGCTGCTCCCCCTGTACTTGTGCCTGCTGTCCCACAGTGTCAGGTAAGCTCATATCACTGTCTTGTTGCTCCCCTGCACTTGTGGCAGCTGTCTAGAGTACACTCGGAGATTCTGTGGCCAACGATCTCGAACTGGAACAGGAACCTGGAGAGAACCAATTTGAATTGTGCCTACTGTTGGCTGAACCTGAGTGCGTGGTACAACCTTCTCCCCTCATGACCATCTAGCACAAAGTGTAGGTGGTCAAGTTTTGCAAATAACAGACTTAGATCAGTCGGTTCACCATAGAATGGCTCAGATTCCCTGAAGGTGACATCCATACTCACAAACATGCGTTTTGCAGAGGGGCTCCAGCACTTATACCCTTGCTGACTCGATGAATAACCATAAACACACATTTCAGTGCCCGTGGGTCTAATTTCCCAATAGATGGCCTATGATCCCGAACAAAACATTTACTTCCAAATAACTTCAGAGGAACAACAAACTTATTTTCTCCAAACAACAGCTCATATGGGGATTTCATACCTAGTATCCTGGAAGGGGTTTGGTTGATCAAGTATGTGGCTGTCATGACTGCTTCACTCCACAAGAACTTGGGAACATTCAGCGTGTACATCAACGAGCGAGCTACTTCCAAAACATGGCGATTCTTGCGCTCCGCCACACCGTTTTGTGGAGGAGTATCTGGGCAAGATGTTTGATGAAGAATTCCCTGGGCAGACAAGAAGACCCCAAAGTTGGTGTTCACATACTCTGTGCCATTGTCAGTCCTGAACACCTGCACATGCACCTGAAACTGATTATTCACATACACATGGAAGTTCTGAAAACAGTTAAACACCTCATCCTTATGGCGCATCAAGTAAACCCACGTCATACGAGAATAGCAGTCAATGAAGGTAACACAATACTTCATTCCATTAACTGACACCATTGGACATGTCCATACATCTGAATGAATAAGCATCAAAGGAGATATACTCCTCAACCCCTTACTCACATATGAGGCTCTTGTGTGTTTGGCATATTCGCAAGCATCACATGACAACTTGTCCTTACTTATTCCACACATAACTTCAGGAAATATTCTACTCATCTCATCGAAATATACATGCCCCATTCTACAATGATGGATCATCGCACGCTTCTCCTTGTCCTCCATGGTTGCAGCATACACCAACTCCGGTTGCACACCCTTGTCCATGTACCAAAGCCCCCTACGCCTGGTGCCAGTCCCAACCATCTGCCTCATCTGTCGCTCCTGAATCAAGCAACCGAACTTGTCAAAGGTCACACTACAGTCAATTTGATCAATCAGTGCACTTAAAGATGCCAAATTGACAGGAAACGCTGGCACATGTAAAACCGAGGATAGAAAGATGATGGGAGTACACTTTACTATGCCAACCCTGGCCACATGCTGTTTTGTACCATCAGCTATTTGAATGGTACCCTTGTGAGTAGGAGGATGTTTATTGTAAGACTCAAACACGGAGAATTTACCCGCAACATGCTTAGAAGCACCAGAGTCTAGAACCCATTCTGTATCAATTTCATTTGCAGCAAGAGATGCCCTTTCAAATTACCTTCATTTGTGGAGGCACAGTGAGCAAAGTCTCCATAGGTAGCATCATCTACTTTTGTGTCATTTGACGTCCCATTGTCCTTTTCAACTACCATGTGTGCCTTCTGACCCCTTGAGTGTCCTGAATATCCTCCTCTGCCTCTAGCATTCTGACCTCCTGAGTATCCACCTCTGCCCCTAGAAGTTCTGGTGCCCCCCCTCTGTAATATCCTCTACCTCTGCCCCGAGTTGGATAGTTCCACTTCAAGTGACCTTGCTCCCCACAGCTAAAAACAGTCCCTGGTATCTTTCCACTCCCTGTGCTCAGTAACTGCAAACGTCGGAGTAGGCACAACCTTCTCATCTGCTTTCTCAAGAGATAGGCGCACTTCCTCTTGAGTCATTGCTGCAATAGCCTCGTCAATAGTAGGTAGTGACGTTTGGTGCATCAGGGAAGCCATCCTGCCATCAAAGCGTCGGTCGAGCCCATCTAAAAGTTTCAGCACACGCCTTCGTGCCATCCACCTATGCCCTGACTCGATGCTAGCTGCATCATAGAGTTCGAGAGGGTCACAGTTATCCTGATCTACCCACAACGCCTGTAGCTCTGCCACATATGCCATCACTGACATTTCGCCTTGGCGAAGATGATGAATCTTCCCATCAATCTGAGCAATGAGCATGACATTGCCCTTGCCGGAGTACTGAGTAGACAAAGTCTTCCACATCTCCGCAGCAGTGGTTAGCCCCTCCACAGAGCGAGCTATGGGTGGCATCACAGAGTTCAATAGCCACCCCACAAGGAGCGAGTTGGTGACCTTCCACTGTTTCCATGCCGCACCGGTTTTGTCTTCTGGAGCACATACTGTGCCAAGCACATAGCCTTCCAGGTCCTTCTGCTCCACAATCAGTAATGCCCTCCGCGACCAACTCAGATAGTTGGATGAACCCTCAAGTTTAATCTCAGTTGGCAGCAACACAAGTTTCTGGGCCACTTCCTCTTGAGAGACGATGGCCCCAGCAGAAGATCCATCCGTCTTGGTAGTGAGGAATACCGTGAGCTTTTCTAGAGCCTCAGCTAGGATTTTCGCATCACCCATCTTCCTGACCCGCTACACGCAGCAGCAATATCCCTTTCCTTCCCTTCCTAGCAGAACCGTACCTATTGCAGTTTTCTTCTCCTCACGAGCAGCTGCACATAGCAGCAACAGCAGGGCAGCTCGAGCCCCTTCCTCAGCCCCCTTCACAGTAGTAGCTGCTTCCACCTCGCCTACCTTCTCATGCGCACACGCAGCACGCAGCATAGCCACCTCTTCCTTCTCCTTCTTTCCTCTTCCAGGTAGCTATCCTAGCAGCTAGCCAGCACCTCCGCCGCCGCCGCCTTCAACCCGTGCTCTGATACCATGTAGAATCGAGGGAAGCTCACCTCAGTGGTCTCCATTGTTGCTGGCGGCTGGTTGTGGCTGCAGTTCGTGTTAGGTCAACCAGGCAGCATACCTCTTCCTTCTTATATATCTTCTCACACACTCATGGGCCAGGCCCATATAACGGTTCAACATGTAGTATGAAGCTTGAGTAGACACCGATACTGAACATGACCATATAAACACTAGCTGAATAATGTGTTTGGTTCTAGATAAAAGAAACTTCTTAACCTACACATTAACCCATTGTCGTCCGGCTCAGCATGTTTGCATTAGATGAGTGAATAGCACACCCTTGCACTCATGAATTGAACTCAGCCAAAAGCATGTTTAATAAGTCACTATCTAGATAAACTTACATAAACGAGAAAACAAAAACTCTCTTGAAAGACAAATTGTGTTTTGAGTTCTAAAAATAACAGTTGGTAAGATAGTCACAAATGTGCATGGGTGAATTAAAAGCTATTTTCAAGCCGTTTAGCTGCCTGGTCAATGAATAACTGCAGTGTAGTTATGCCAGAGGATGCCTAACTATCATGTTCAAATAAATACTGAACCATATAGTTCATCTAAACTAGCCTGGTGCTCCAATGAATAATGTTGTTTCAATACATATTCACTAAGATTATAACATTAAGTACATACTTTTCCATACAAATCAACAGGTACCATTATCACGTTTCCAACCTATATATCATAAGTATATTGATAGACAAAGATTAGAATGATTGAATGTGTGCTATCTTAAAATATCTTCCTTCTGTTGCTAGACAGATGAAGAAATTATTGAAAGTACTGAAGAAAGAATTACCATGACTGGTCTTGGTTAATATTTTGCATGATAACAAATTCCAGGAACAGTCCTTTTCAGTGTCAGCTTTGACAAACTCAGCAAACACAAGTTGCCGAAGCCTTTTAGTTTTAGAGTCGCTGTGAACATAGAAGTTCATGTGGGCATATCGCTTTGGAGCGGAAGTCGTACCATTCTTCTCGTCAAAATAACAAAGGAGGTGACGCTCAGATAGCCTGAACTTGTTCTCCCACAGAATAGAAAACGTCAATATAGTTCAACATGTCAATTCCAAAGTCAAATAAGTTAGACACCTTTACCTGCTGCTTTTTTCTCCGGTTAAGATGCAGAATTGCAATCCTAGCAAGTACATCATACTCCAAGGTGCCAAATGCACTAGTGTATGCATTCATGAAAGAGTTTACCATCATATCGAAAGCTAGAGCCCTTGATGACCTCTCCTCATTCATCTGTGCTGATGCTCCTTCTCCATGCATTCGTACTATTAAAAAAAGGATATGAACACAAATTATTCTTAGTATGTCATGTAAACGCAAATCCCTTCTCAATTTCTAAGGAATCTGAGCAGTATACAGGAATGGTGCTTTAGAATCCATATGATCAAGGGTACCCTATGATCAATGAGGGTTCAAACCATGCAGCATCACAAACAATTCAACAAAGCAACACAATAATATATGACATGAAAGAATAACCATGAAGAGAGGATGGAAGGAAGAGGAAAGTGCATGTTTCGTAGTGAGGATGAATCAATTGATCATCTTTTCCTTACTATGGCTTAGAATGCATGGGGGTAACTGCGATTTTGGTAGTGCTCACTAGGTAAATTTCTGGGCTGGTGTTCAGAAACAAGGACAAGAAGAACTACAACACAGTGGAGCAAAGCTACTGCTGCAAGTTGCATCTGAGATCTTTGGCAGCAAAAAAAAAGGATGGCTTCTCATGACTCGCGAGCTTGCTCTTTCTCTAGTTTTCTGTTAGTTTGTTCAGCACATGTCCCGTGTTTTTTTAGTTTGGATACAAAGGTTCTGTTTGATACTGTTTATCAATTTCGTGATATAGGCATTAGGGAAAAAATATGACATGAACTCTTTTTGACGGAAACTAGCAGGAGCTCTGCTTATGCATTATTAGGGAGAAAAAGAGTTACACTTTACAAACAACACCATGGTTGCTACCTCAAGAAAAATAACGGTCACTCCGATGTATCTATGTCACTCCACCTGTTCTAAAGGCCATCTGCAGCATCGCCAGGTCCGTGGTGACCAGCTCAGCCACCCTTGGGGCCATCATCGTTGTCTGCCGGAAAATGATATGACATGAACTCCAAACCCACAAAATTCAGGTTTGAAATCCTTTCTTGATTGCTTCTGCAACCTAAGCAGTATACATGAATGATGTCTTATATGTGCAAGGGAAGCTACACTGTGTAGCAAATATTATCTACTCAACAAAACCTTAACAAGAATACACAACTAGAACCCCAGAACAAAATAGTCCAAGTTTCAAACCCTCATCCCAGTTTCTTATGTATGTTGAATTGTTGAGCAGTGTGCATGTATAGCGGGACGAGGAACGAAGCTACGCTATGAAGTAAACACAACAGATTCAGCAAATACAGCACACTTTTATATGACACAAACTCCAAAAGAATATCAAGTTTCATATCCTGTCTGGGTTTCTCATGTAATCTGAGAAGTATAAAACGGGTGTGTTTCCTGTGATCAATGAAAGCTACACTTCACAGCGAAACAAAATCAATTCAGCTAAGAAAGTAAGCAAGACAATAATATATAAATTGCAGGACAACATAATTCATTCAATCAGTAGAAAGTAACGACGAGAACTATGGAAAAACTTAATGTTTGTATCACCTGAAGAGGAAGTTAGTGATGGTGGGAGATTCCAGGAGAGAATGAAGTGTGAGGACTCTTCATCTATTTCTAGTTGTGTGGACGCGGGTTCAAACAGCGCCACACGGTTGTGAACCTTCATGGTACCCAGATTCACTATGGGAAAATGAGTCTCCGCCGAGTGGTCTCGGCTTCGCCGAGTGCAAAAACATGGGGCCACTCGGTGAAGAGGTCCTACGCCAACGCCGCATCGAAAGAGCTCGGCGAAGAGCCGACCACTCGGCAAACACATCCTTCGCCGAGACAGCAGCAACGCGGCACTCGGCGAAGCCATTTTTGTCGGCAAAGACCACAAAAGACACTCGGCAAAGTGCAAGTCCCGGCGAGTAAAACAGCCACGTGGCACCTGACGACCAGACCGACCGCGCCGTGATGGAAAAAGATCTTCGCCGAGTGCCCCTCTCGGCGAAAAAAATCTTCGCCGAGTGCCCCCCTTGGCAAAGATGTATTTTTTCAATTTCTAAGTGCCAAAAATGATTTGTGAAGCAAGTACAAAAAATATGGTGCAAAATGGCACACATCCAATTTTCACACAAAGTTGTCCATATAGGATAGATAATCCAAAAATATTAGAAATTTTATCGCTTTCTACCTATTTTCCCTATTTAAATTACTTTATGCCAATTTTTCAAAAGTAATTCAAAATTGAACTACAACTATGTGATAGTTTGCTCTGAATTTTTTCATAAAATCATTTTAAGGTACATAAGTAGTGATTATATCACATAACCATCGATGGTTTTGAAAAATGTGACCCTTTTGAATGGATAGCCATGGTGGCCATTTTGGCTTTTTTTAAAAAAAAGGCAAAGAAAGTGAAAAATACTAAAAAAAAAGAAATCGTTTGGCATGGAGTCCTTTTATGTGTACTAGTTGCTAGCAAAAATAATAAACTTGAGTTTTGACAAAGTTTTCAAAAAAAATCTTCACAAAAAGGTCTATCATCTATAAACATGTATAAGTTTCAAGCCAAATGACCAAGTTATGGCCATTCCCGTGGCATAGTTTGTGATAAAGTGACCATATTTGGTACATAAGTGTATCTTGTTATGGGGAACAACGGTGCCAAATTGAGTTTTCAAATTATTTATAGAAATATCATTTTCCATTTTCTAAGTGCCAAAAATGACTTTTTTTGTGAAGCAAGTACAAAAAATATGGTGCAAAATGGCACACATCCAATTTCCACACAAAGTAGTCCATATAGGATGGATAATCCAAAAATATTAGGAATTATCTCGCTTTCTACCTATTTTCCCCTATTTAAATTACTTTATGTCAAATTTTCAAAAATAATTTAAATTTGAACTACAACTATGTGATAATATGCTCTGAATTTTTTCAAACAATAATTTTAAGGTACACAAGTAGTGATTATATCACATAACCATCGATGGTTTTGAAAAATGCGACCATTTTCAATGGATAGCCATGGTGGCCATTTTCGCTTTTTTTTTTAAAGTCAAAGAAGGTGGAAAAATACTAAAAAAAGAAATCCTTTAGCATGGAGTCCTTTTATGTGTACTAGTTGCTAGGGAAAATAGTAAGCTTGTGTTTTGAGAAATTGTTCAAAAGTTCCTTCACAAAAAGGTCTATCGTTTATAAACATTTCAACTCAAATGACCAAGTTATTCTCATTCCCATGTCATAGTTTGTTTTAAAGTGTTTATATTCGACACATAAGTGTATCTTGTTATGGGAAACAATGGTGCCAAACTAAAATTTTAAATTCTTTTTTGAAATGTCATATACTGCAAAAAAGGTCACCATGCGTGCTGATTGGTCAGGAGAAATTTCACGCGGATCGCGGCTCTGAGCCGTTGGATCCAGGAGAATCTAACGTCTCAGAAAGTCCCCTGCCATGGATCGGCGGCGTGGATCACCGGCCCTTTCTTTTTTTCTTTTCGTTTGCTCTCCTTATCCACAATCGATCCCCACGACCCATCGTCCTTTTCCTTCCTCCTCCATCCATCCTGCCTCCCGATCCACTCCCTCACAGAAGCTCGCCGCCGACCGTGGGGATGCGGCGTGCGGCTGGACGATGCACCCGGTCGAGGAGCTCGCCGCCGACGGCCGCGCCTACCACCGCCCCTGCTTGCTTCAGATGGCCCCGGCAGGGACGCCGCCATGGGGGAGATGCGGCAGCCACGGCCATGGGAGAGAAGCGGCAGCCGCCATGGGAGAGACGCGGCGGCCGCCATGGAGGAGACGCCACGGCCGCAGCCGCACGGCGCACCACAAGCAGCCAGTTGACCACGAACGCCCCCCCGCGTCCCGGTGCCTTTGACCCACGAACGACGGCGGCCCGTCCCCGCCGCGCCGTTTCCGGCTGTCCAACGACCGCACCACCATCCCGGCCACCCCGCCGGCGTCACCATGCACGCCGCCTCTCCGCACATACCCAACGAGAGGCCTGGCACAGCGAGCGCGTCGGCGGCGACGAACTCCGCATGCTCGCAGAAGCGGTGACGCGAACAGCGACCTACTCCGGCCGCCGCGTCCATAGCACGGGCGTGCATGCTGGGGGGCAACGGGGGCAGCGTGCGGGCGTGGAAGCAGCGCTAACAGTGACGTCGAGTTTCTCTCGAGCATTGGAGGCGGGGGACGACGAGGACGGCGCCGTTCTCCGGCGGCCGCTGCCATTTTTTTTAATTTTATTTAACCGGTTCGCCGGGTATCACACAAAACACTCGGCAAACATTATATGCACGTGGCAGTTCCGTTTGTACTGTCTTTCCGTTTATTCACTTTACTTCGCCGAGTGGAAAATAAAACACTCGGCAAACTCTTCGCCGAGTCTCCCGTGAAAAAACCCTCGGCGAAGATTCTTCGCCGAGGCGAATTTTGCCGAGTACGTTTCGCCGAGTGCCCCACTCGGTGAAGCCTTCGCCGAGTTGGATTTAGCCCTTCGCCGAGTATTTTGACCACCCGGCGACAACTAATTTCCAGTAGTGATTGACTCCGAAGAGTCTCCCCTTGTTTAAGAAGTAAATCACGGCTGGGTCAACAGGCTGGACGCCTGCGATCACAGGTCTCTTCTTTGGAAGGCTAGCTTTCTGGTAACTCTCATCAGCCCAGATGTCGCTTAAGCTTACATTCTAGTCCGGCTTCCATGTAGAATTCGTTGGATCATCCAGAGTCCACATGGCAACTCTTGGCCTATAAGCAGAACCAGTCATCTCCACGAACCGTAGCTTGCCATCACTCAGGTTCACGCATCGGTGCTTGCTCATCTCTCTACGCATCAATGGCGTCATACTCGCTACGTCCGAAGCACCAGCTGGGAATTCCACGAAGAGGAATTCCGGGGTGGCAGCAAGGGATCGCACGAGAGGATACCATGCCGGAGATCCACCCACCAGAGCTTGTTGTCGTGCGAGAAGACGTTGGCACTGGACACGGGTAGCGGGGCATAGGGGACTGCAGCGTTTTCTTGACCAGAGGCGTGAGCCCGACTCGTAGGAGAGGATGTCGATGCTTTCGCCGGCCGAGACTGGCAGCAGCTCCACGACCATGAATCTGTATCTGTCGCCGTAGCCGCTGCAGTTTGGGGTGACCATGAGACCGAGGTTACCAGAGTGATTTACAGACTCTTGGTGGCTGTGGAAGCGGTGGGTGACAACGTTGACCGCGTCCCAGACGAAGTAGATGGACCTATCGGCGCAGAGAGGGTCAGTGGCGCGGCCATAGGAGTCGGTGATGAAAAGAAGACCCGATGGATCAGCAGCGAGGACAAAGGGCGGGCGATCGTCCACGAACGGATCATTGGCTACGATCCTGGATATAGAGAGCCGAGTGAGGTCCGGGGGCGCGGCGAGTGCCAGCGAGAAATCGTCCTGGCCCAAGTCGACGCGGGACACTTGCGGAACGCGACGCAGCATAGCCCACTGCTGCTGCGGCGGCGGTGCCGGAGACGGCGGCGGCGGCGACAACTCCATCTAGGCTATGTTCAGCGGTAGGCCGGTAGCCCGGCCGGTCGGGAGGATTTGGCGAGGCGTCAAATTCAGCTAGGTTTTCCAAGTTTGGGGAGGATTTTATTCCACGATCTTTCCGCGCGAGTCCAATCGAAAGTAACATCTTATTACAACTAGCAAAATGCCCGTGCGTTGCAACGGGCATAAAACATGTCACACGACTTACGTTTTATGTAAAATCGGAATTTGGTTCTATCAACGTTTTATGCGGGCTTTCTCTTATATTTCAATTCTCTTACTTGCTCATTGTATAACAATCCTCACAAAAGTTAAAAAAAGTACTCACCACTTACAATCTAGTTTTCTTTGTATACACCAACCAGATAAATCTCAGAGTAAGAAAATCGATTAGGTCCCGGCCTTGTTCCTAAGACAGCCCAGAATTCTTCGCCATATGCAAATATGGTCTTACCAATCTGATTAGCGCACAAGCGGTTGCTTGCCTGCAAGTGGATCCTCCTAGTAAAATCGAAACACAAAGGCATCAATTAAGCCCAACCTTGAACGGGTGAACAACGAGGACCAAGAGTTCGGGCTTGCTATGCCAGCGGTATACACGCGCACATGGCCGGCGAATGGCTGCTGCGGTTAGCGCACGACAACTAAGTGCTAAGAAAGGGATGGAGATGTACTACGAGCTGCCGATGCTCGCTTGACTGCTGGCCGCCCCGCTTGCTTCCGCTCAACGCTGCTGGATGTGTCGCACGACGCCAGGCTGCTGGTGCATCGCTCCGCGTCCGGCGACCACCGCGAGCCCAGCCAGGGGCTCCATCGCGTTCTACTAATCCCTTACGCCCAAGGAAACCGACGTCGGAGCTCGCCGCCTCTTATTGACACGCCCGCGCGGCGTACGGCTCGCCGGCCGGGAGCTCGCGACAGCGGGATAAATCAATATGCCCGGACTTGTGTGGCAGCGGGGGCTAAACTCAGTGAAAGATGGAGGGGATCGATTGTGCTGGTACCGTGTCCCGACTCCCGTCGTTCGCCGTCGCTTCGAGGAGACAGCAGAGAGGGGATCGACCTATCAAGGGCTAAATTAGTGCGTTGGACGAATCAGCAATAGGACTGTGTATTTGTAGTCGTGTTATTCCGTGCTATTATTTCTAATCCTGTTCGGTGTTCTATTTCTAATCCAATCATGTTCGGTGTCCTACTCCGTGTTTTAATCGTTTTTGTTTTTTTAGTGGGCAGTGCGTGCGACCTTTGTGGGCCGATCGGACCTATGTGTGCCGTGCGACCTTTGTGGGCCGATCAGACCTTTGTGGGCCGTGCATGCGATTGATGATCGGCTGGCAGGCGAGTACAAAGCGACGTGCGTGCGATTGACGATCGTAGGCGTTGTTTTAGTCCCACCTTGACTAACAACCCAGATTTCAGAAGTGCGGGCGTGCCTTCAGATTTAGTATGTTGACCTACCGCCGCCAACCATCACCGTTTTCAATATTATATAGTAGAGATTTACAACACAAAGTATATGAGGCAAATCGCTTGGGAATTCAATTGTGTAAAAGATGTAATACATGAGTGGCTCGGCGAACCGGTACGAGCGGAGAGCGAGGCGATCGTGGCGGCGGCCGCCGCCGGTGACATCTGCAGTTCCATCGTCGTCGCCGGCAAAAGATTCGACGGGTCCTCGCCTCCTCTAGATGCCGTTCTGGCACTAGGAGGTGTGGGGACCTCGGACCTGCGCACGGCGCTTTTTGAAGGTCCTTAATGTTAGAGCTTCGTTTTGGTCGTCATCTTCTTCGTTAATGGAGATGGTTTCGTCTGTAATAAGCGATCTTCCACGCTTCGTTCGACGGCGAGATACCCTTCCCGACGTCAATGGTGGCTTTGGAAGATTAAGTCGGTCTACGTATGGTTCTTCAGATCTTGCTTCGCCAGATCAATCTTGGATTGTTTGTCATGGTTGTCGCGAGGAGATTTGTCCTCGCAATATCTATCCCGGCTGCTACGTCTTCGGCATTGGTGATTCGTTCTCTCGGCTCCCAACGACGTCGACAAAATAGTTCGGTTATTTGTCCCTGGAATATCAGTGGTGGTGCTCTTGCCGATGTTGCTTGATTAATTTAATGGCTGCGTGCGTGCACAAAGCCTTGACATTGCGGCTCAAAATTAAAAAGGGAGAAACTTCGGTGGTATTCACAGGTATGTGGTTTGTTGGTTTCGGCGTTGTTCCACGGCTGCCTTCAGAAAAGTACAAGATTGTGTCATGGATGAAGAAAAAGCTTGAAGATCTCATAGATTTGCTAGTCTCTTTTATTTTTGTTTTTGTAATCGTGTACTCTTTGCTGGTTTAATATATGTGGAAAAATTCAAAAAAAAGATGTAATACATGAAGTTGTCTATATGGACATGCAAGATTCAATTTGCATCAACAGTTGCGAGGCTAAATTTCGACGTAAAAATGTTTGTGTATTTGATAAATTAAATTATACTCCCTCCTTTCTTAAATATAAGATGCTTTAGGTTTTGTCCACATTCACATCTATACAAGTGTATCTAGACACATTTCATGGGTATGTTCACTCACTATAGTGTGTATGTGGACAACATGTGTAACACCTAAAACATCTTATATTTAGGAACGGAGGGAGTATGTCGCATGTAATGTTGATACATTGTTTGAAGATATGCTATGCATGTTCGCGTAAAGTTTTTGAAAATTGCTTAATTGGTTATATATAAAAGAGCACTTAATAGTTACATGTGTTTCCATAATTTGATAAAAAATATGGAGAAAATTCGCTTTGTTGGTTGAATCGTTTCGAAACTAAAATAATTCTGGTGTTAAAAAAGGATGGCGTGAATAATTAAATTGCTAATATAACATATGATGCTGATCGGTTGCATGGAGATATGAAAATATGAGTGGGATGAGGTGGATATGCAATGATTCGTAAGATGGATGAGGTGGACAATTGGTTGGTTGGAGAGATGGATGATATGGATAGATTGCATGTTGAGATAGAAAATAATTAATACATATTAGTGGGCTTTGCTTTATAAGATACAAATATAAAAAGACCTAGAGTCGGGGATTCAAACAATCTCATCCGTCCAACAATGTCGATGGATGGTCCATCTCGCTGCAATGGTGAGCTTGCCATTAGCACCTGCCATCCCACCTTACTCCAATTAACGATTCACAAATCGCTTTACTATCGTAATACCACTATAACTATTTACGTGACAATCATCTCATCATAGTATTCGAAGTTTAAATTAGAAATACTTAGCTGGCTTTGTGAGAAAACTTATATAAAGGCTTTTCCTCAATATCAGTGTCTAAATTAATTTAGCACATTGGAAACTTTCGGTTTTATGTACTATTCATGGCAACGTAATTGGCCAAATCACAATGTGTAATTTTATCTTAATCCATTCTATCGCTCATGATGACTATGGTCACTGTCTCTTGCAAAATATCATAACATGTACTTTTGAAACAAATTGCTTTGTCTCATAATTTGTAATTCAAAATCCTTTCAGAATTCTCATAGCACCCTTATCATAATCATGTTTATTAAAATTCTCAATCTATCACAAAGACAATAATTTAACAAGACATTTTCGGACATATCTATTTAAAACATCTTTTAAATCTTTACAAGATATCATTCATCTAATTCAGCCTGGTTTTATTAGAAGATCATATACAGCTCCCGCAGACTTTAAGTCCCTTCGGCTTATAATAGAATAAAAATAAATTCTTCCTCCGTTAATACAACTAACTAAAAAGTTATATTGTATTTTTTCGATTAACCATGTATTCCGAATATAATTACCTTAGAAATAACTTTTGCTATTTTAGATTCTCTAACAGTATCAAGCAAGTTTTATGAAAAGTTTTAACCTATCACTCTCATTTCATTCGTCCTTGATGAAACTATTTGAATGAAGACTAGATTTATAAATAATTGATATTCACATATGTTATTCTTTATGGAATATTCATTTCACGTGGTTTGATATGACTCAATACAACTCACAAGATAAATCTTTGAGTTACATGAACATCTCTTAATTTTGGATCTCCATGACTTTTACCGTCATTTCTGAGCATTCCATTCTGCTTGCTATGTTTTGCAATTATTGGTCATTGTCTTGGAATCTTGATGACTTTATCACCAGGTAAATATTACATCAAATTCCTCACATGATCATTTTATAATACTTAGTTTGAACTTTATGCATCTCTTATATAAATTCCCGGATAAGGTAATCATAGGAAAACATTTGCATGTTGCCCCTTTCATTCTAACCTTGCTCCAAAGATTATCAATCTTAATTTAGAATTAGTTCCACCTCATTATTCTGAGAAGACACTTTTCTCATTTTCCAATGTCGTTAGACACTTGGAGTGGTGGTGGAATTGATTACCAAAAAATATATTGTTTTTATGCAAAACCTTTCTACCAAGATGCATCAAACTCGATCATCACTGATTTCTTGAAACTTCATTAAAATAACTCTAAGTTAATTATGATCTAGTTCTACCTAACACAAACAGAATTTATCATTTTATTTTATTGGGTATGGGAAATTTCGTTTCACATCACAACAAGACACTTGACAAGCTTATTATGACATTTCTTTAATCTTTATCTTACCAAAGATTTTTTTTCATCATGAGATTTCAAAATTAACAAAATAATCATGAGGGATATGACTAAGAAACTTTATTTAGTCAACATGTCATAATATATGAAGTCTTTCTTTAACTTATCAAATTTCTTTGATTTCTATCTTGATTCTAATCTCTCCCACTTAATCTATTATATATTAAAAGTAGATTATGGGCTAACCAGAAATTAGAGAATTAGATTAGAAAATCCCACAATAATCAGAAACATATGGCCATCAATTTAACTAATTAGCCAATGACAGCCGATGGATCTTAGAAATAATCAATTGACTTTTAAAGTTAGAAATAATTACCCACCAATGCCCTCCATAAGTTATTTGTTAATACCCCTTCATTGTAACCAGTTAAAAACAAATCTACCCTACGCCCTCACGCAGGCAGCCGTCATCGCCGTGCTTGAATCAATTTTGCCGGCCGACCGACCTGATAGCTCTCTGGCCGTGACCATGGCAGGGTCGTCGGTTCGTCGGCGGCCGGAAATCTGGATTTGCTCGATTCTTGACTCTCTCACGTCATGGTGTTGTCTTGAGCTAGCTGCCTCTGATCCAATCAACAGATCACGCCATCTACATCTTGAATCCAATGGCCATAGCAGGAGCCTGTTGCCGCCATCGCACCTGGTTAGGGCATGCAAGGCCTGCATGCATGCAGATCAGTCCGCATCAGTGGAATCCGCTAATCGTATCCGGCGTGTTTGTACAAGGAACACAGATCAAGGTTTTTTTTTTCCTCAAGCCTATTAAGTACAGGTTTCGATCTTCGCGCATGAGTCATGGATCAGTCGATGGAGGGCTTGCTTCAAGTGTGTAAAACTGGGATGGTTCGATGGTGAACTCTCATGCACGCCGCCGCTACCACCGCCGTATTTGCCTGGTGCCGTCGGCCAGCCGGCCTCCATCAAATCCATGCACATCATCTGCTTATGTTCTAATCTAGCTCGTCTAATCGATGGAACAAACTACTAGCGGACACACGCATCCTTACAAGATGGATCGATTCAAAAACTCGACACAATTAAGAGGTACGATCAAAGAATAAACTTTTTTTCCGAGAGCTACTGATAGGTACGTACGTGCTATGATGTTGGAGTATGTTTTTTCCATCCATGAATGCACGCATCTGTGCTCCACTGCTATTTAATTGAGTGGTCACATGCAAGAAACTTGATACGCAATGACGGCCTACCAGAATCATATGTTATTTCACTGACAAGAATTTTCCGTTATGTGCAGCTGGCAGTAAAGGCAATGAAATTAATGGTGTCAGCATGGTTCTTCTATATGCCACATGATACAGAAAAAAAAGAGTCACAAATGAACCCAAAAAAATGCTTCCTGGCTAATGCATCGATGCACTTATAGGTAACTTTTGTAGCCCAGATATTTATTTTGATTGAACTCGGTCATTGCTCTCCATTGATGGTTGTGATCAAATATTTGTATTCTCTCATGCTATATATTGATATTCTTGCATGTGTAAAGAGGGTTTGAGAGAATTATAGGGTCGTAGGGTGGGGTAAGGGAGCAGATCGAAGCGAAGAACCACAAAAAGTTATTAAGGACTCAGAGAGAAATAGTCGAGAGAAAAGCGTCCATACTAAATGTGAAGTACCTCTTTCTTGCCTTCTTCCCTGTTAATTATGGCACTGGGCATCGATTAGATATTTTTGGTACGGTCAGCTGTGAATGATCCTAAATCAAGATAGCATGTCAGTGTATGAACGTGAGATGAAGCTGGGACACTTCTGTTGAATTTAGTCAGCTACCAGACAAGAATATTTAGACATTTTTTCTGAATGGAAAATGTACCTAACAAGAGTTGGGATATATATTATGCAGCCGGGTCCTTTTCAATTGTCCAGTTAAATAGAGTACAACAATCCAGGGGCAGCAGTGTGGTATTTTGGTTATGTTGATGGAACGGATGTGTGTTTTTATATTTCACCAGGTTCTCTGATTTCGCACTAGGTACATTTAGTGGGTTTCAGATAAAGCATGGAGATTGCACTGTTTTTAGAATGTTTAAATGACAGTCGTTCTCATCTTTACCCTGAGTTCTGCACTTCAGTAGCATTCATTAACACAAATGTATTTTATTTGAATTTCCAGGCATGGCACTTATTTCCTCATATAGAGACAATGAAATCAGAATTACTCTATGGAGCGGGTGAGTACTTGATATCTTGTTTGGATCCTGATGAATGTATATATTGGTACACTCTCCAATCATGTATGATAATAATTTAAGGTTGATGCAAAATGCAGAACTGAAATATTGTTTATATCCTCATTTTCCTAGACCCAGTTTTCTGGTCAAGATCTTCATATTGATTTCTTAAGACGTGGTGATTTGTAGATGTTGCCTTTCATCTTGAAAGGATAATCTCATCAACAATGTTCATCTGAGCTTCAAATAGTGTCTATGCTTAAGGTAATGGGGGATTATAGTTCTGCTGACAACAGCCATGTATGCAAAGTGAAATTCTTACTCCATTTGCCTTAAATTGAAGGGGATGTTTTGTCTAGGTACGTATAAACAGTAGGAGCTTATGAAATAATCATGGGTTAGAGAAGAGCAAGTTACCATGCGGCCATACTTATATACATAGGACACATAGAAACTCTTACTCCCTCTGTCCTACACTATCCACGCCCATATACGAGTTATATACAATTGGAATTTCATTTTGAATTATAATTCATTGTCATAATTTTTGTGGCAATGATCCATACTTTCATTGGTAAAACTGATGATAAACGTTAAAACTTTAAACGCCTTGATGTCTTCTAATCTAGCAAAAAAAAAGGGTAGTTTGTGAGTGTAGTACTTATATATGTAGGAGGACGAGAGAAGATGTGATAAATATGGGAAACTTACCGGAAAGAAACAATATATTGGCATGCACGCCTTATAACATGAAGCAAGAGAAAATTTTATGCTTTATATCTAAAATGGATATAGCTATGTCTTCAACAATCTGCTCCATGTGTATACCCTTTAGGTAGATTCACTACTAATGTTTAATATTAGGTGCACAGAACATAGATGAATAGTGTTTATAATTAGGTTGTGAACAAATCTTCCTTAATTTGGTATGTGGATTGATAATTTATTGACTGCATGTGTATCTAGAACATTACAGAATTGGAATAACATAACCACTTGGTAAAAATGTCTCATCTGATAATTTCTAAACGTATAATTAGAAAACATACGAGGTTTATCCCATCTTAGCATACTTTTTACCGTGAGAAGTCAATGAATTATATGCATCTTTCAAGTTTTTATAGCAGAATTAAGGTGTATCATTATTTGGTAATTAGCTATAAATGCATATGTTTTCTTCAAATGGATAAAATCTGCACCATGGTCACGCAAAGAAAATATGTACATCAAATGATGGAATGTTTGGAAGAGTATTTTTCTCTGTAAAGCCTTCGTAAATAATAAAATGTGACTTAAGAACCATACTTGTAGTCAGTCTCACATATACAGAATAACAACCTCCACGATCCTAAGAAAAATAGGAGTAATTTCTCTTGCACAAAGAGACATCGAAAACAACCACATTACCCATAATTATATATTCGAAAGATGCATACAGGCAGTAGAAAGACTTTTGGACATATAGTACTGGTATAGAGGGACACGACCTTTCCTTTGTTTTGAAATATGACATACACATTTATTGGTAAAAATTACGTCCATATATCGATGATATTTAGTTTCGTGAGATGGAAATGGTCCTAATATATTTCAGGCGGAAACAATATTTTTATACCATATATATTTAATCTTTTTACGAAAACATATGTGCAAATTACCAAAGTTCCATATTGGATACCTTTCTCGTAATGAATCATTTAAGTACGAAATGGAATTATTATTCCTTTTCATAATTGTTTGGAAACTCTATGGTAAAGTAATATGTACAACCTAGAATATATTTTTACCTACCTCGCTCTTCAAATGAAGATGCCAACTATTGGTCCGGAAAAGGAAGTCTTTCATGCTCTTAGTGCTCCACAAAGATACGCTGCATAGCTGCCACTTCGTGTAGTCGAATTTAAAAATTAAGTAATACAGTACCTTATATTTTGTTACATGATAAGTTGGTTTAATGTTTTTCCGCCATTTTCTAGCAGCATGGAGCCATGGAAGAAGCGAAGCGTCTGAAGAGATTGGGCAACACAAAGAGTGTAAAGAAAAATGGATCGTAGGTGAGCAGTGAATGGGAAGATATATTGGTCCACTCACCTATCAGTAATCACACATGAGTCGATGCAGAGGCTAAGGCTCATTGCCACGTCTTGGAAAAATTATGATATATCTTGATCTTTGGTTAGAGAAGATATATTGGTCCACTCACCTATATCAGTGATCAGGCTAGAGTCGTTGCCTCCTTTTCGAAACAAATAATGATATGTCTAGATATTTTGTTCTAATTTGCTATTCCATTCCAAAAGATAAGTAAAACTATTATTTTTTTACAATATGTAGCTATCCAAATAACTCTATTTAAAAAATATGTGTTTTCATCTTAATTCCATCCTGGCCCATATATAATCATTTACAAATAACAACTTTATACTACCTCACTAATTTATGTTGTTCTAATACATGATACTAAACTACAAGACATATGTAAGATTGCATTATTAATAATATGAACTTGCAATCAAAGGATTAGTTATATGCCGCCACTTAAGTTTTTTTCCTTTTGTATATTATATAAGAAATTTTAATAGGCCATCAAGATGTTGCCCGCGCATGTGCGCGGGCCACCTTGCTAGTTTTATAAAACATTGAGAATTTCAATTATTTCATCTATTCTATCTCACTAATATGATAATTCTTCAATGAAACTTAATTAGTTGGGAATATCCATCTCCTTTTTTTTGAAAGGTATATCCATCTCCTTATGTGAATGTGAAATTCACAAGTGCCCAACACTTCATGGATTTTAGTTTTCTCACTTAATTTGGAGATAATCTTAATTTTTTGATAAAAATCAACAAAAGGCATATCTCCAATTCAATGATTAAGCATGTATAAGTATCACTTCAGACTTAAGTGGTAGTTTGAATCAAAATATTTCAAGACTTAATAAAAAAAGTTAATGACATAATACAATAAGGAAGATCATAACTTTGACTTACCAAGATTGCAGTTCCCACACATATCTTAAACTTCGAACACAACTTTGTTCCGAAATTTAAAATATTAATTACAAAACGATCGAACTGAAAATTACTCTTATTTAAAGTCCTAGTATAGATCTCCTTTATCGACTTGGACGTGTATGTGATGCAGTTGGTAGGGGCGCCTCATATGCGTCTCCAATTGCGCCTCCTATCACTAGTGGAAACAGGAGCTTTAGTCCCGGGTCGTAAGCCCCTCTCGTACCGGATTTGCACCCGGGACGCCCTGGGCGGGACTAGAGGCCCCCCTCTAGTCCCGGGTGGCTTACGATCCGGGACTAGAGAGCTCCACGCGGGCCCAGGGCAGAGCGCGTGGCAGAGGACCTCTAGTCCCGGGTGGTAATACAACCCGGGACTAGAGATTCTCCCACGTGGCGGCTTCTTGTTTTTTTGTTTATATTATGATTAATCTTGCAAAATATATGGTTAATTAATTATAAATCAGAAAAATACATATAGCATATCAAAAAATTCATAAAAGAAATCTTTATGAGAATTCGATCATTTTTAATTGATTACATGGAGATCACAACCGGGAATAGAGCCCGTCTATTCGGTTAATTACATAGAGATTACATGGAGATCACAACCGGGACTAGACCCGTCTATTCGATTAATTACATAGAGACATATAAAACAGGGACTAGAGCCCTCGTCTATTCGATTACATGATCATCGCCGGGACTAGAGCCCGTCTATTGATCGGTGGCATTGTATTTTCCCTTTGGGTTTATGACATAGTTCATCAAAAATCCGCAATTTCCTCTTGAATTGGTCGAAAGCGGTCCTTTGGTTGCAGGTCCCTCCGCATTCTATCCATCTATAAAAGAAGGAGATCAATATGAATATCAATCATCATAACAGAAATTATGAATGACACTCAACACAATTGATGGTAATAAAATAAAACTGTGAATATATTTGTTCACTTACTTCTATAAATGTCGATGGGTTCCGCTCAGAGACCTCCCGACGAATCCACTCGCAGACGTAGTATCCACACAAATTGGTCCCCAGTGGCTGCCTTTCACAGTACTTTACGAGAATAGATTTCAATCAAATAATAATCAAGCATGGTATGATGGTATTGAAATTTGAATTAAAGAGATGCGCGAACCTAGCTCGTACTACTTACCTTGGCATTAACAAAACTAAGCTCCTCTTTAAAATCACCAGATGTCATCTTTATGAAATCTTTCCAAATCCTGCCCGGCAAACAAATGAATAAATGAGTTATTAATTAGTTACTTGATATCTCAGGAATTGAACAAAAGAGACCGATATAGTACGATAATGATTGAAAATACCCTTGGAGCACATCTTTAATATGTTGGTACTTCTCTTGGGGCCACGCCAATGAGTCGAAGATTTCAACTTTTGCATCATCAACTTCAATGATTAGCAGAATGTAATGGTCGCTGCGCACGTTTATATATGTCAGTAACTAATCAGTTACACTTAACATCGAGTAAGCAAAAACTAATGTGTACAAGACAGTAACACTCTTACCTGAAGTTGTAAGGAAACAATATCTTCCTTTTATAATCTTGCCTCTTTATGAACCTAAACAAGTTGGCCACCGTTTCCTTGTTGTAGTTCCGTAGCAGATTTTCATTAACTCGGGTTGGGTCAACGAACCCAATCTCATAGATTCTTTTTCTGTCACATTCATCACTCTTCATTCTGCATAATAGCGTAGTGAGCATAATTAGAACAGGCAATGACCGAGCTGAGCTATAGACTTTATTTTAGAAAATAAATGAATTGAATTACTTACAGACAATAGGTACTGACGATACTCAAGTCGAGGGCGTCAAGCTGGTATAACTGATAGAGTTCTTCAAGATAAATAGTTATCTCGTCTTTACCTTTGAAATGTTCCTCTGTAACTTGCACAAGGAGCACTTTTCGATCTAGCTTTGTGACTTCCATGTACCAGTTATGCAGTCTTAGCATTTGTGTTGGTAGATTCTCGATCTGATCAGGTGGCACTAGAGACTTCCCGTATTCCCAGGTCCATTTATCAGGTGGCATAAGGGAGGGGAGCTCTTCTGCTTCCAGTTGAGAAAGTGAGATACCAAGTTCTGCAGCAAATTCCGCGCGGTAAGCTAAATCCGCCGCGCGCGGAGCCCTTATCAGTGGCCACCTTGAGCGGGGAGATGGACTGTTTTGACTGCTCTCCGAGCTGGGCAACCTCTCTTCTTGTTCTTTTCCCGCTGGAGGTACTACTTGTCGTCGTGTTGGGGTGAGTTCTCTTCAGACAACGTGCATAGTCATCTGGCCTATTTATCTCAATTTGCGATGGATGACTAAGAAATTCCGTAGCCCACTTTTTTTGCTCTGCCGTAAATACTTGCTTTGGTGTGGGCTGTCTTTTCGCAGCCAGTTCCGCCATCTGTCTTTTCGCGTCGGCTGCCAGCCACGGCGCCTTGCTCTGGAGTCATCTCGACGTCGTAAGGTCTCGGGGGAGGAACCTTCGGTACTTTTGGGAGGGGCTCGTATTGGGGTTTGGGTCGGAAACCCATCGAGTGGGCTGAGGAGTCGGCTAGAGACTTTTGGGCGGTCTTAGCCTTAGTGGGCGGAGGCGGCGGAGACGGCTGAGAGTGGCTGAGGCGGCGGCGGAGTCGGCTGAGGAGTCGGCTGAGGCGGCGGCGGAGATGGCTGAGGATGGCTGAGGCGGCGGCGGAGTCGGCTGAGGCGGCGAGGAGATCGAGATGGACTCGTGTTGTGGTGGTCGTCACTGCCGTCATCTCGACTCGGAGGAGGCGATGGTGGCCTTGGCGTCCAGCCTGGAAACACGATGTATTTCTTGGGCCATAGAATGAGTCTACCCTGGCAATCTCCCAGTGTCCTCTCATCATCATCTCCAGGGATGTAAAGCTCGAGTGATTGAAATGCGGGTTCAACTTGATCCACGCCGACACGAGCATAGCCATCTGGAATCTCATTGCCATGATACAGTGCTGTAGATTCACAAGTTAAAGCATAGCCGTCCGCCGCCTTCACGGTTAAGTTTCTCAGTGCGTCATGTAGCTCACAACTTGTCTTCTCAGTGATAAAATCCACGGGGTAGGTTTGCTTCGATGCCTCATCAGCACCGACCGCCGCGGAAGCCACGCTGCTTTTCCGTTGAGATGGACCACCTGCTTGACTATCTTGCTGCAGCTGATGAGTTGCCCCTTGACAAGCTTGCTCGCGCAATTGATCTATTTGCTTCTGTTGTTGGCTAATGATACTTTCTACTTTGCTCAACCGGTCTGAATCCTCCTGCTCCTTCCTCTTCCTTGCTCTTGCTCGGCTTCTATAAGATTCACGGTCCTCGGGAAACCCTTCATTCCACGTCACAGAAGCTCCCTTGCCTCGTGTTCGTCCTCCTTTTTCTTTATTACCGAGGCCCTTTGTCAGCTCGTCGTTCTCTCTGTCGGGAATAAACCTTCCCTCTCGAGCATCGGCGATTGCATCAAGAATTGCTTTCCGGGGTATAGGAGTTTCTTTCGTTTCATCAACTATTAGATCACCTGATGCGTCATACTCCGCCCCATGAGCAAGCATCCAATTTCTGACCCTATGGGGCCAGTTATCTGTAACTGAGTGATCCCTTTTTCGCGCATAGCGGCCTCAATCAGATCCCACTTAGGCTCGGCACTTACGTAGCCACCTCCCCCAACTTATGGTGATATTTCTTTTTCCCTGCATTCTCCTTATTCTTTTTTGATCTTTGCTTGGCTAGTTCTGAATCCTTGTATTCCAGAAATGCCTTCCAGTGAGCCCGCTGCCTCTCTAGTGCTCCAGTGAAATCTGGAACTTTATTTTTCGAGACCCAATCACGGTATAATCTGTTCTTGTAATTATTGAATTGTTCAGCCATCTTCTTCAGAGCGAAATGCTTGACTTTTTTCGTCATGGCTTCTGTCTTTTCGGGACAATCCAACACCGGTAGGGTGAACTTTGCTCTGAGCTTGTCCCAAAGCACATCTTTAGTTCTGTCGCTGACATAACTAGCTCCCTCTAAGTTTTTTTGCTCATTCCATTCCTGAATGCTGATCGGAACATTGTCCCTAACAACAACTCCGCATTGATGCACAAACTTAGCTGCGTTCGCCTTGGGCTCCAACGGTTTGCCATCTGCAGAGATGACCTCAATTGGGAGATGCGCATGCGGCCATCCCTTTGGCATGGCCTCGTTTACTAGATTGGGTCGATGCGGAGGTCTAAAAATAAGAAACATTTGTTAATACATATATATACAAATCAGTTATTGCATCTGATCAACATAGGCTTAATATACCTCGCCAGACGGCGGGGGTCCACCAATTTGCGGTCGTCATCGCACTCCTTGCTAGTTTGCGCTCCGTTGCTTCCTTCCGGCTCCATTCTCGGACCGGACTCGTTAAAAAATTGTGAGCCATCTTCTGCTCTACCGTCTTCAGCTCCATCCTCGGGTTGCCGCAGAATGGAGAAGATCTCTTCTTCCCTTCTCTGCTTACGAAGGGAACATCTCCATCCATTGCTTAACTAATACAAAAGAAAGATAAAACAATGTTAGCATTAGCAGAATAATTCAAAGTAGGGAACTTTACAAATATGCAAAAGTATCGCTCATACATCTTTATTTAATCCAGTTACATAGCTCGGGTCCATTTTTATTTAACCCTAAATACATCACGAATAATATCAATAATACATCTTCCTCTCACATGCATTAACCTCTCAAACTAACTACGACCGGGTCCTAAGCCGCGGGGTGCTCTGGTACCGGCGCTGCGCATCCAAAGAACAGGAACCATCACAGGGTCATAAGGAACCCTATGAAGAATCGACCATCTACTGTCATACACCGCTGGCGTATCCAACAAATACATGTAGCGACGGACGTGCTCGTCCTCCTCCCTGATACGGCGACGTACCACCTCCTCGGGGGCCGGCTCCCTCTGCACCGAGCGTGGCCCACTCGACCGCCACCAAAGAAGATCCGGGTCGACGACGTCACCCGGATTCCTAACCAAGCTACGCCCGGAAGGTAACACCTCCCAGTGCCAGCCCGGCGGAGCCCAGTCCCGGACATCGCCCCTCTGGTCCAACAGAGACATCGTCGCCGAGAACAATAAACTAAAAACACATTTTTGTAAGCAAAATGTTTACACTATGAATTTCCTAACACTAACACTAAAATTTCCAACACTAAAACTAAAATTTCTAACATCTAACAAGTACCAAATTTCATCCCGGCATATATCTAACATCTAACACAAAAATTCCTAACATAAAAATTCCTAACATCTAACAAGTACCAAAATTAACTAACACAAAAATTCCTAACCTAAAACTAAAATTTCTAACACTAAAATTTGCTAACACTAAAATGCCTAACACTAAATTACACTAAAAAAACAAAACAAAAAACTACCTAAACTAAAAAAAACTACCTTGCGGGCCGGGCCGGGAAGAAGGGCCGGGGCGGCGGCGGATCGGAGCAGCACGGCCGGAGGCGGCGCTGCGGCGTGCGGGGGAAGGGGCGACGGCGAGGGTGAAGCGCGGCGGAGGAGTGGCGCGCGGCGGCGGAGGAGGAGGGCGACGCGGCGGAGGAGAGGCGGCGCGGTGGAGGAGGAGGGGGACGCGGCGGGGCTCGGGCGCGTGGAGGAGAGCGGCGGGGCGCGGGCTCGGGCGCGTGGAGGGAGCGGCGCGGGCGGCGGAGGAGAGCGGCGCCGGCGATTTCGGCAGCCTGACGGCGTCTGGTTCGTCGCGGCGGCCTCCTCTTCCTCTTCTCGCGGGTCGTGGCTCCAGCCGGGATGGAGGCCTGGGTATTTATACCCATGGACCTCTGGTCCCGGGTGGTGGCTCCACCGGTACTAGAGTACCTCTAGTACCGGGTGGAGCCACCACCCGGGACCAGAGGTGTTTTCGCAGATGCCACCCCCAGCGCGCGCAAATGCACCTCTAGTCCCGGGTGGTGGCTCCACCCGGTACTAGAGGTCTGTTTTTTGCGTTCAAGGACCCAAATTTTGAATTTTAGCGCGCAAATGCCCAAAAGTGTGAATTTGAAAAGTGTTTGAATATGAATTTGAATAACTTGTGCATACTTTGAATCTGACAAAAATTTCAACATGAAAAGTGTTTGAATTTGAATAACTAATCCAAAACCATTTTCTGTTTTCTAAAATAATTATTCTAACTATTCAAACTATTAACCATTTTGCCATTTTCAATTAAAAAATGCATTAACTAATATTGTTTGAATTTGTAATAATCATCTCTTTATTTTAAAAACATCCTTAACAACATCCCACACAGTTACATAAAAGGATACATTATTACACATCACTAACAGTTACATTACTACATAAACGGACTTGCTGGATCGGAGGCCGTAGGATTAGGGGGAACGGCGGGAGGAGACAGCCCCGTTCGCCGCCGCCTGGTTCTCGCGCGCACGTTTGCGGCGTAGGGCACGAGCCATGGAGGATGAGTCTTTCAGCGCCCATGCCAGCTCGGAAGCCTCCTTCGCCTTGAGCTGGCAGGAAGTCCTGGCTCGCTGGACACGGTCATCGCCGACGGACTGCAAGGAGGCTTCAATGGCCTCCTGCATCTGCGGCCCGCCGCCCTCTTCCCCATGGTCGCTCCAGTCGAAGTCGTCGTCGTCCTCCTCCTCGTCGGGAGGTGCGGCGGCGGCTGGTAGAGGTGCGGCGGCCAAGTCGCCGTATGCGGCCGCGGATCCCCACGCCACCCCTGCGGCGTACGCATCCTCGTCGGGGTCAGGGATGTCAGACCACGCGCACTCGTACGTCCTCCGCACCTCCTCCGGCACCGGAGCAGGAGGTCAGTAGCAGGGCATTCCTCTCCACGCCGGGCTCGTGGGCATACGGTGGGATAGGCTCCCACGGTAGCGCCCAAGCGCGCTCTGCCGAGCACGCTCGACCTTGTCCAGAAGCCGCTGCGGCGGGCGTGGCGGATCCATCTCGTGGATACGATGCGTTCGTGGCAGGAATGGTGGATTAGGGTTTACCCCGTCGGCGATAATATATAAAGACCTCCAGGGCAGCGCTGGGGGAGGACACGTGCCCAGGGCAGCGCTAGGGGAGGAAACATGGCTAGGGAAGCGATGGGGGAGACACGTGACTGACACGAGTCGTGACCGCAAAGCCCGCCTTTAGTCCCGGTTGGTGTTACCAACCTGGACTAAAGAAGCACACGGATCGTGTGTTTCTTTCAAGCGCTTGTGAGACGTTGGATTAGGGGTGTGTTTCTTTTAAGGGATTGTGAGCTATTGGATCAGCACTATCACGACCACTTCGTGAGCCACATGACCCTATATATAGCCCCCTCCGGACATGTTCAGCACTCAGTGTCTATTCATTGTAGTTCATTTTAGTATACGAAGAATTCGGATTCCCTGCATACGTCCAACGGTGAATTTGATATGCGGGCACTCACGAGCCATCGTTGGGCTGTATGCAGGGGAAACCGTGTGTTTTGTTCTCTTCAGTGTTTAGAGTTTTCAGAATACAGTTACATAAAAGTTTAATACATTATTACACATCACCAACAACATCCCTATCTAGTCTTCACTTTTTCTTCGTGTGTGTCCCTTTATTCTGATTGCGCCGTAACCATGGACAAGCTTAATCATTTAACTTGATGCTTGGGTCAGTGTTCACTTTGAAGGGCGGAATTCCATGAAACTTATTATAATCTTCTGACATGTCTGTCTTGTCCTCCACTCCCACGATGTTTCTTTTCCCTTAACCATTTGGGTCTACCTTTATCCCACCGCCTTTCAGGTTGAACCATTTGCATCGGAACAAAGGGACCTTAAAAGAAGGTCCATAGTCAAGTTCCCATATCTGTTCTATGTAACCATAATATGTGACCTTTTGCCCATTGTTGCTTGTTGAATCATCAAAGCGGACACCACTGTTTTGGTTGGTACTCTTTTTATTTTGGGCGATCATGTATAATATATTCCCATTTATCTCGTACCCTTGGAAAATCCAAATAGTCGAAGATGGTCCCCTAGACAACAAGTACAGCTCATCTGAGACAGTGTTGTCATTGTTGAGATGTGTTTGCAACCAACCGCCAAAATTCTCCATGTGTTCCTTTGTAATCAAGGAGTCATCCATCCCCGGGTTGCTGGAGCGTACAATATTCTTGTGTTTCTGGATATACGGAGCCACCAAACTGGAATTATGTAGAACTGTGTAGTGTGCTTGTGTGAAAGAATGCCCGTCCCTATATATTGTTGATTTCCTTCCTAGAGTGCCTTTTTCACTCAGTCTCCCCTCATGTCGCGATTCAGGAAGACCAATCGGCTTAATGCCAGGAATAAAATCAACACAAAACTCAATGACCTCCTCTGTTCCATAGCCTTTGGAGATGCTTCCTTCTGGCCTAGTACGGTTATGAACATACTTCTTCAATACTCCCATGAACCTCTCAAAGGGGAACATATTGTGTAGAAATACAGGACCCAGAATGGTAATCTCATCGACCAGGTGTACTAGGAGATGTGTCATAATATTGAAGAAGGATGGTGGGAACACCAACGCAAAACTAACGAGACATTGAACCAACGGTTTGCCATCTGCAGAGATGGCCTCAATTGGGAGATGTGCATTTGCGGCCATCCCTTTGGCATGGCCTCGTTTACTAGATTGGGTCGATGCGGAGGTCTAAAAATAAGAAACATTTATTAATACATATATATACAAATCAGTTATTGCATCTGATCAACATAGGCTTAATATACCTCACCAGACGGCGGGGGTCCACAAATTTGCGGGTCGTCATCGCACTCCATGCTAGTTTGCGCTCCGTTGCTTCCTTCCGGCTCCATTCTCGGACCGGACTCGTTAAAAAATTGTGAGACATCTTCTGCTCTACCGTCTTCAGCTCCATCCTCGGGTTGCCGCAGAATGGAGAAGATCTCTTCTTCCCCTTCTCTGCTTATGAAGGGAACATCTCCATCCATTACTTAACTAATACAAAAGAAAGATAAAACAATGTTAGCATTAGCAGAACAATTCAAAGTAGGGAACTTTACAAATATGCAAAAGTATCGCTCATACATCTTTATTTAATCCAGTTACATAACTCGGGTCCATTTTTATTTAACCCTAAATACATCGCGAATAATATCAATAATACATCTTCCTCTCACATGCATTAACCTCTCAAACTAACTACGACCGGGTCGTAAGCCGCGGGGTGCTCTGGTACCGGCGCTGCGCATCCAAAGAACAGGAACCATCACAGGGTCATAAGGAACCCTATGAAGAATCGACCATCTACTGTCATACACCGCTGGCGTATCCAACAAATACATGTAGCGACGGACGTGCTCGTCCTCCTCCCTGATACGGCGACGTACCACCTCCTCGGGGGCCGGCTCCCTCTGCACCGAGCGTGGCCCACTCGACCGCCACCAAAGAAGATCCGGGTCGACGACGTCACCCGGATTCCTAACCAAGCTACGCCCGGAAGGTAACACCTCCCAGTGCCAGCCCGACGGAGCCCAGTCCCGGACATCGCCCCTCTGGTCCAACAGAGACATCGTCGCCGAGAACAATAAACTAAAAACACATTTTTGTAAGCAAAATGTTTACACTATGAATTTCCTAACACTAACACTAAAATTTCCAACACTAAAACTAAAATTTCTAACATCTAACAAGTACCAAATTTCATCCCGGCATATATCTAACATCTAACACAAAAATTCCTAACACTAAAACAAAAATTCCTAACATAAAAATTCCTAACATCTAACAAGTACCAAAACTAACTAACACAAAAATTCCTAACCTAAAACTAAAATTTCTAACACTAAAATTTGCTAACACAAAAATGCCTAACACTAAATTACACTAAAAAAACAAAACAAAAAACTACCTAAACTAAAAAAAAACTACCTTGCGGGCCGAGCCGGGAAGAAGGGCCGGGGCGGCGGCGGATCGGAGCAGCACGGCCGGAGGCGGCACTGCGGCGTGCGGGGGAAGGGGCGACGGCGAGGGTTAAGCGCGCGGCGGAGGAGTGGCGCGCGGCGTGGCGGAGGAGGAGGGCGACGCGGCAGAGGAGAGGCGGCGCGGTGGAGGAGGAGGGAGACGCGGTGGGGCTCGGGCGCGTGGAGGAGAGCGGCGGGGCGCTGGCTCGGCGCGTGGAGGGAGCGGCGCGGCGCGGCGAAGGAGAGCGGCGCCGGCGATTTCGGCAGCCTGACGGCGTCTGGTTCGTCGCGGCGGCCTCCTCTTCCTCTTCTCGCGGGTCGTGGCTCCAGCCGGGATACCTCTAGTACCGGGTGGAGCCACCACCCGGGACCAGAGGTGTTTTCGCAGATGCCACCCCAGCGCGCGCAAATGCACCTCTAGTCCCGGGTGGTGGCTCCACCCGGTACTAGAGGTCTGTTTTTTGCGTTCAAGGACCCAAATTTTTAATTTTAGCGCGCAAATGTCCAAAAGTGTGAATTTGAAAAGTGTTTGAATATGAATTTGAATAACTTGTGCATACTTGTGAATCTGACAAAAATTTCAACATGAAAAGTGTTTGAATTTGAATAACTAACCAAAACCATTTTCTGTTTTCTAAAATAATTATTCTAACTATTCAAACTATTAACCATTTTGCCATTTTCAATTTAAAAAATGCATTAACTAATATTGTTTGAATTTTTAATAATCATCTCTTTATTTTAAAAACATCCTTAACAACATCCCACACAGTTACATAAAAGGATACATTATTACACATCACTAACAGTTACATTACTACATAAACGGACTTGCTGGATCGGAGGCCGTAGGATTAGGGGGAACGGCGGGAGGAGACAGCCCCGTTCGCCGCCGCCTGGTTCTCGCGCGCACGTTTGCGGCGTAGGGCACGAGCCATGGAGGATGAGTCTTTCAGCGCCCATGCCAGCTCGGAAGCCTCCTTCGCCTTGAGCTTGCAGGAAGTCCTGGCTCGCTGGACACGGTCATCGCCGACGGACTGCAAGGAGGCTTCAATGGCCTCCTGCATCTGCGGCCCGCCGCCCTCTTCCCCATGGTCGCTCCAGTCGAAGTCGTCGTCGTCCTCCTCCTCGTCGGGAGGTGCGGCGGCGGCTGGTAGAGGTGCGGCGGCCAAGTCGCCGTATGCGGCCGCGGATCCCCACGCCACCCCTGCGGCGTACGCATCCTCGTCGGGGTCAGGGATGTCAGACCACGCGCACTCGTACGTTCTCCGCACCTCCTCCGGCACTGGAGCAGGAGGTCAGTAGCAGGGCATTCCTCTCCACGCCGGGCTCGTGGGCATACGACGGGATAGGCTCCCACGGTAGCGCCCAAGCGCGCTCTGCCGAGCACGCTCGACCTCGTCCAGAAGCCGCTGCGGCGAGCGTGGCGGATCCATCTCGTGGATACGATGCGTTCGTGGCTAGGAATGGTGGATTAGGGTTTACCTCGTCGGCGATAATATATAAAGACCTCCAGGGCAGCGCTAGGGGAGGAAACGTGCCCAGGGCAGCGCTGGGGGAGGACACGTGCCCAGGGCAGCGCTAGGGGAGGACACGTGGCTAGGGCAGCGCTGGGGGAAGACACGTGACTGACACGAGTCGTGACCGCAAAGCCCGCCTTTAGTCCCGGTTGGTGTTACCAACCTGGACTAAAGAAGCACACGGATCGTGTGTTTCTTTCAAGCGCTTGTGAGACGTTGGATCAGGATGTGTTTCTTTTAAGGGATTGTGAGCTATTGGATCAGCACTATCACGACCACTTCGTGAGCCACATGACCCTATATATAGCCCCCTCCCGGACATGTTCAGCACTCAGTGTCTACTCATTGTAGTTCATTTTAGTATACGAAGCATTCAGATTCTCTGCATACGTCCAACGGTGAATTTGATATGCGGGCACTCACGAGCCACCGTTGGGCTGTATGCAGGGGAAACCGTGTGTTTTGTTCTCTTCAGTGTTTAGAGTTTTCAGAATACAGTTACATAAAAGTTTAATACATTATTACACATCACCAACAACATCCCTATCTAGTCTTCACTTTTTCTTCGTGTGTGTCCCTTTATTCTGATTGCGCCGTAACCATGGACAAGCTTAATCATTTAACTTGATGCTTGGGTCAGTGTTCACTTTGAAGGGCGGAATTCCATGAAACTTATTATAATCTTCTGACATGTCTGTCTTGTCCTCCACTCCCACGATGTTTCTTTTCCCTTAACCATTTGGGTCTACCTTTACCCCACCGCCTTTCAGGTTGAACCATTTACACCAGAACAAAGGGACCTTAAAAGAAGGTCCATAGTCAAGTTCCCATATCTGCTCTATGTAACCATAATATGTGACCTTTTGCCCATTGTTGTTTGTTGAATCATCAAAGCGGACACCACTATTTTGGTTGGTACTCTTTTTATTTTGGGCGATCATGTAAAATGTATTCCCATTTATCTCGTACCCTTGGAAAATCCAAATAGTCGAAGATGGTCCCCTAGACAACAAGTACAGCTCATCTGAGACAGTGTTGTCATTGTTGAGATGTGTTTGCAACCAACCGCCAAAATTCTCCATGTGTTCCTTTGTAATCAAGGAGTCATCCATCCCCGGGTTGCTGGAGCGTACAATATTCTTGTGTTTCTGGATATACGGAGCCACCAAACTGGAATTATGTAGAACTGTGTAGTGTGCTTGTGTGAAAGAATGACCGTCCCTACATATTGTTGATTTCCTTCCTATAGTGCCTTTTCCACTCAGTCTCCCCTCTTGTCGCGATTCAGGAAGACCAATCGGCTTAATGCCAGGAATAAAATCAACACAAAACTCAATGACCTCCTCTGTTCCATAGCCTTTGGAGATGCTTCCTTCTGGCCTAGTACGGTTATGAACATACTTCTTCAAGACTCCCATGAACCTCTCAAAGGGGAACATATTGTGTAGAAATACAGGACCCAGAATGGTAATCTCATTGACCAGGTGTACTAGGAGATGTGTCATAATATTGAAGAAGGATGGTGGGAACACCAACGCAAAACTAACGAGACATTGAACCACATCCTTCTGTAGCCTTCCTACAATGGCTGGATCGATTACCTTCTGCGAAATTGCATTGAGGAACGCACATAGCTGAACAATAGGTAGTCGAACATTTTCCGGTAGAAGCCCCCGCAATGCAACCGGAAGCAATTGAGTCATAAGCACGTGGCAGTCATGAGACTTTAGGTTCTGGAACTTTTTCTCTGCCATATTTATTATTTCCTTTATATTCGACGAGAAGCCAGACGGGATCTTCATACTGCTCAGGACTTCAAAAAATATCTCCTTCTCTTCTTTGTTAAGAGCGTAGCTAGCAGGACTTAGACGTCCTTTATCCATCTTCTTTGGATGCAGGTTGTCTGGGTCTTTCATACGTTGGTCTCGCACGTGGTCCTGCCGGGCCAGACCCCTCTAGTTCCGGTCCGTATTACGAACCGGGACTAGAGGTCCCTTACGAAATTCGACAAATAATATGTATAAATTCATATCTTTAAATCCGTAAACCAAAATTCGACAAATAATATGTATAAATCGATCAGAAAAATGATAGGAATCTAAATATTGTGTCCATCTCATCTTTTGCATAGATATTAATGATTAAGTAATAATAATTGTTAACAAATAACAAAAAAAGAATTTTACATTATTATTGCCATTTTTAATTTAATATGGATAAATTCATATCTTTAAATCCGTAAAGCGAAATTCGACAAATAATATGTATAAATCGAACAGAAAAATGATAGGAATCCAAATATTTCGGTCATTAATTTTTAGGTAACCGAATGGACCGAATTGATCGAAATTTACATGAGAACACACAACGGGAGCACACACATCACTATATAGCTAGTCTACTCATCAACGACATTAAGACGATCGTCATTGGTATTATAGCCACGTAGACTATCCCACTTCCGTGCAATCTCGAAGCCGAGGCGAGCGTCCAAAGCGGCATACAAGACTTGGGCCCCCTCTTTTCAGCTTATTTTCCAGATTCTCCCAGAAGCTACCCTCCATCGGCTTCTCCCAGAATCTCGTTTTTTAAATTTGTTTAAACTTCTAAATAAGTATTGGGAAGACAAATTTAGAAGTTTAAACAAATTTAAAAAACGAGATTCTGGGAGAAGCTGATGGAGGGTAGCTTCTGGGAGAATCTGGAAAATAAGCTGAAAAGAAGGGGGCCTTGATCGTAGCTCAATGGAACGTTGCCCCATCCGAAAATTCGGAGGTCTTCTAAGTCGTCGTCGTCCTTGCCCTTCTTCTTGTCCTTCTTGTTGTTCTCTTCTTCTCAAGTTTTGTCCCAATGATAGCATTTGAGAGAGCATAGAGACTCGGAGTAGGATTGCCGGTTGGGTTCCGGCTATCCCTCTGGAGGTCGACCGTGGATGGAATAACAATTCCGTAGTAGCGCAGCATCCGCAAGTCATTGTGGATAGCCACGCCGTAGAAGTTGATGGTCTTGTCACCTAAGAAATCCACGAGGAGCTGCGGCACCCGATCAGCCTTGCAGATCTGGAAGACAAGAGTCTCGGACGCCACCGAGAGTTGAAGGACGGCGGCGCGCTGCTTTTTCTCGGGTGGAAGATCCCTCTGTCGACCCGGGAGAGGGTCGGTGAACTCGCAGTCGAGTCCAACGCACTTGATCGGTGCGGCGTCGAGAAAGAACTTCTTCACGTCGTGGATCCACCTCTCCACGCGTGATGCACGGAGGGTGACCCATACCTTGAAGTGCATATCCTCCTTGATAAAGTAGTACAACCGAGACGGAGGTAAACGCGCGAGTGGCTCCATTGAAATAGAAGAGAGGGGTCGAGAGAGAGTTTTTGCAAGGATTAGAGAGAGCTTGTGTGCTTAAGGCCACAGATTAGTGTTGCTTTATATAGGGCAGAGAGGGAGGCTGGCAGGCAGGGGAGGCCGGCGGGTGGCGCCATGGATTAAATTCGCGCCGGGCTGATCATCTTCCAAGGATCATCAAAACGGCGGCGGCTTGATCAACTTCCAAAGCGCGTCAGCGCGCAGGAGACCTACAGGTTTTAAACGTCGTCCCGGTTCATGCCACGAACCGGGACGAGAAGTCCATCACTAGTTCCGGCTCGTGATGCGAGACAGGACGAAAGGTGCTCGCGCGGGCCCCCCTTTGCGGCTTCCTGCCGCGAGACCTCTAGTCCCGGGTGGTATCACGACCCGGGACTAGAGGTGCCCTACGACCCGGGACCGTTGCTGCGCGGCGTCGTAGCCGTTGAACCAGTACTAGAGCCACACTCTAGTACCGGTTCGTAAGCAATCCGGTACTAGAGCCAAATGTGGCTCTGGAACAAAGGCATGGTTTCCACTAGTGTATGCTTCCCACCTCTCTTGCTTCTTTTCCTTCTCGTGCTGCAAGATTTGGAAGAATATGTCAATAACTGGTGTAACTCTTATACCTTATGTGGACACGCCACTTGTCTTAGTCGTTGGATGATGTCACTAGATAGTGAACGAAGATATTCATCTCAGCTGACATGAGCATATGGAAGACTTCACTGACTGTCTTCTCCACTTCCATTATGTTGTAACATGCAACAAAATCGTAATAATACAGTGGAAGCGATCCGAGAAGTATGTCAACTGCTTGTGACTCCGAAACTGGGAATCCATTGTCCACGAGGTTCTGCAATATTCTGATCAACTTTATTGTGTGCTCCCTCAACTATCCACCGTTCATGAGTTTGCAAGCCAATAATTCACCATTAGGTCTGCGTAGCTACATCTCAAATCTCATCTAATAACGGTGCCACAACAGAAGAGGGTTGTGGCGAGTGTTGGAGAGGTTGAAGGGTCGCGTGGAAACGTGGGGTACTACGGGAGAGCTTCTCATTGTCGTGTGCCCCAGGCACACAGCAAAGCCAGAAAAACACAAGGTAAAGGTTTTGTCATGTGCCACACACGGTAAATAGCACACGGCGAGAAAAGACACGGTAATGAGATTTTTGCCGTGTGCCGAATATCGAGCACACGACAAAGAGCACAACTGGGTCTCACTGCCACTTGACGGTGACGACGGGCTCCTAACACCCTTACCGGTGTCGAAAAGGGTAGATCAGTGGATCTTTTTGTTTGGTTGTGTTAGATTAGGCCATAGGAATATGGAAAACCAAGATCTACCCAATTCCCTCCGGTTCGCCCGAAGGGGGAGTTTCGATCTATCAGTCCAGAAACTTATTAAAGAGAAAGTGATGTCGGTGAGTAGCATCGAAACTCATCGGTAGTATGATTAAAATGTAGTACGCACGCACTAGAATTTAACACTCTGTTTGAGTCGTGTGTGAAACTCCTCGGTACTATGAATAAGATAGACTTTCCTATTTGTGTTATTTTATGATGATAGATCACATTTTAGTGTCATCTAATGTAATCCCGGTAAAGCATATGTGGTATTTATATTTACTAATAGATAAATAAAAATTAAATTTATTACTCAAAGATATATTTTAAAATGATATTTGGTCTTTACGGTATGGTAATAGTAACACACGGCAAAGACCTGCCATAGACCGTGCAGCCATTTGCGTGGACACGTGTCCATAGTCTTTGTCGTGTGCCAGTGTTTGCCGTGTGTTTTTGTTTGCCTTTGTCATGTGCAGTTTTTTGTTTGCTGTGTATTTTCTTTGTAACGTCGTGGCACATGGCAAAGATTAACTTTGTCGTGTGCCCGATATCAGGCACACGGCAAAGAGTTTGGCGTATCGGTATGAAACTCTGGCCCCCGTATTCCTCTCGTGTAGTCCGTATATGGAAAAGCTGGGTCGACGACTAGAGAAGTGGGCCCACTTCAAGCCGTTGACCAAGAATCTCCTCGCGGTCTTGGACGGCAATGATATGTGCTGCGCAATTCGAACCTGATGTCCATCTCAGAGATGAGACTACGGGAGTCCGGAGAAGAGATGAAGAGATCGATGGAGTTTGAAAGGACTCCGAGATCTGGTTGATTTCCATTGCACGCACGATCGGACATCGATCCGAGTAGGAGAAGAGAGCAGATCGTTGGGGTTGGAGAAGAAGACGGACTCCGGCCGGACCCTGTACTCTCTCTCTCGGTTTATCTTCATCCTCCTCAAATAGGACGCGAGACGAGACCACAGCGTACGTACTCAATCGGGCAACAAGTTAGGAGGAAAGAAAGAACCCGGATCATCAAACGGCAAGCAAATCGATCGAGATGTCTAGTTCCTTCGAGAGAACAATCGGCAAATCGCTGCTGGAGCACAAAGGCAAGAAGAAGGCGATGCTGCTTGTGACCAAGGCGGCGGCGGGCAAGACCGCGATGAGCACGAAGAAGGTGGCGGCGGGTAAGACTAAGACCGCGATGAGCACGAAGAAGCCGGAGGAGGACGTGTCGCGCATTATATCCAGGCTCATCGCCAAGGGCCACGCCCTGGTCGGCGCCAACTCGACGGAGAAATTGATGCAGCTGGAGACGAAGGTCACGTTGGTCGAGTTGGCCGTGAGAGATGAGAAGGACGCCGCCGTCGCGATCACCAGTCCCCGCACGGATCGCCTGCGCGAGCTGCTGAGCCAGATCATGCCCAAGTTACACCAGGTCGAGGACACGCTGGACAAGGTCGTCGCGCGCCAGAAGCAGATCGTCTCCCTCCCCGCGACCACGAACCCGTTCTACGAGGAGAGCTGGCGAAGAAGACGCTCGGGTCCGTGTTACACACCGTCGGCTCCGGCGGTACCGGAGCGGAGATCAAGAAGCTGGAGAAGATCATAGAACAGGAGGTAAGGACCGTCATCGACCAGGTGCACGACGACATGACGGAACTGGAGGACGAGGGCCAGCTGCCGATCGGCCGGCGCACCACGGGAGTTCCGCCGGCGAAGGTGTTCGGCCGGTTCGTGGACTGCGAGAGGATCGTTGCGATGCTTCACAGGACGGTAGGCTACGAGGACCAGCAGGGCCCCGGATGCTGCCCGTACTCCCTGGTCGGTGTCCATGGCGACGCCGGGTGCGGGAAGACGACGTTCGCGCAGCTCGTGTACGCCCGCGTCGACGAGGCCCGCTACTTCGACCTCGCCATGTGGGTGCACGTCTCCAGGGACTTCGTCGCCGTGGACGACGTGTTCGCGGACATGATGGAGGCGGCCACAGGAAGAACGCCGTGTCGCCATGCTGACGCTGCCACCATGCAGGAGAGCCTGGAGAAGGAGCTTCGTGGGAGACGCGTGTTCCTGGTGCTCGACGATGTGGGGTGCAGCGACGGCACGAACGTCCGGCGCATGGAGCAGCGGTTCCGCCGTATCCTGGCTCCGCTCGAGGCGTGTGAACGGGATAGCAAGGTGCTCGTGACGAGCCGGACCGTCGACGCGCTGCAGGTGCTCGGCGTCCCAAAGGCGAGGTGCGTCCCCGTGCCGGAGCTAGCAGAGGACGTGTTCCTCCAGCTGTTCCTGCATTACGCGCTCGAAGGCAGCGTGGATGATCGGGACCGGGGTATTCTGGAGGTGATTGCTGCCGACATCGCCAAGAAGCTTAAGAGGTCGCCTCTCGCGGCCAGGACGGTGGGTGAGAAGCTAAGTGTGAAGAAGGATATTGAGTGCTGGAGAAGCGTCCAAGGCGCTTTGTCGAATTAGGGCTTAACTAAACCGGGTTGTAAGCTGTAACTAGGAGTGTGCGCTAGTATTTGCTTCGTTTGGTTTATATTATTTCAGTGAGATGTATGTTATTTCTTTACATGGACACTAATTGGGTATTTAGGGCCACAATTATAAGATGTTTGTTGTTTAATTTTCCTAGGGTTTGATGTATTGATCGAACACTATTTAGTTAAAATGACAAAGTGACTTAATTCAGAATCTGAAAAATAACAAAAAAAAAGTACCATTATGGTGGACATATTGTATAACTGAATCTATCTAATAAGCTAATGCCCACAAAAGGGAAACGAATTCAACGAGCTAACAAGGTAAAACCTTCACAATTACTTACTCAGCGACAGATTACCGACATACTTTCACCATAGCCATAAAATTTTATGACAACTGATGTCTGAACTGAGACAGTGATAAGAAAAAACAGCAAAACATTCCAGCCTTGTTGTCGATTCGATGAGTGATATCAGAGAAGACACCATTGCACTTGATAATTTGATGTGTTACTACTTACTCCCCTAGCTGCGAGGCTGCCACCAAGGAAATGAGGTAACAAAGTTTTGTGTCAGTGGACAATGAACATGTATACAATTAATTGACTTAACCTGTTATGAAGTTAACACAGGTTCCCATTCGATATTTCGCCTCCCACATGGAGTTTCTGCAGATTTTCATTCACGCCATCGTTTAGTACTTTTTCTAGCAGCTCCTTACCTTAATCCTCACTAGTGCTCAAAACCTAAGACCTGATTTGCCCTTTAGCATCCCCCTTGAGGTGGCCGTAGAATAAACCTCTATCAGACTATCACCTTAGCCCGAGGCCTTTTATAAAGGATTTGGATGCTCGGAATAAACAGGATACACGAAAAAGAACTGCTCTTTCACGTAGCTAAGATTTTGTTAAGGCACGTGTCATCAGTTAAGTATTACTTCCTATATCCTTTTTTATAAAACGTACGAAAAAATTAGTTGGCTTGCCACAGCCTTTTATAAAAAGTGAAGCGGGGAGTAATTACTAAGCATATACACACCATAGTCAAATTAAGAAAAGCCCGAGCACGGCATAAGGAGTTATTAAAATCTGCTACATTATTAACGGAAACGAGTAGTACCATCAACATGAACCATCATACTAGTACATATTGGTCGAGGTTAAGAAGGAATTTGGCATGGGGTGTCAGAAATAGCAAAACATTATCCAGTTTTCAGAGACAAACGGAATTCCACTACATTATGAACCCGTCATGACACGCAGCTACCTTCACTTGGCTTGGGGCTTTGGACGATGCAAGAGGAACGACCCCACTGTTAAACTATAATGCAGGAGGATGGAGCAGAGGCCGGTGACGTTGACGGGGCTTCATTCGTATCATCGCCACAGCCCAGTTCTGAGGAACCTTCAACCAGAGCTAACATAGTCAGGATGCTAGTCAAAATACAGGCATGCGATGTGTTTGAACAAAAAAAGCTAATAGCGCTTCAGTTATATAAATAGTAGAAGTGGAAACAGAATCAGGTACAACAGATCATGGCATATAAGAGTGGCACTGTCAGAGCAACTAATGATCTGATAATTTGAACAGCTTGATACACTCCCAGGAAATGAGTTTCAGAATATCGATGTTTTCTCAAAAGAAGATCATCAGCAATTCTTTCCTACCAATTAATCTGCGCTTGTATACATGTATCTCTATACAGTGTACACGCTTGCTATCATTCGGTGAGAGCATGTAGTCTTATACACTAGTTAGTACTCAGTTCACATGTAACCAATAACAAGATACCATGTATAAATTGGCAATAACAGTAGCAGCACATGCCAATTAGCACTAATGGAATACGATTCATTCACCGAGTTTCAGCTTCGAATCAAATACCAACACTAAAACTAGGTTTATGCAAATGTTCGTGAATATCCGAATGGCATATCCAGTGAATAGAGTAGCTGTTAATAAAAAAAGGGTGTATGTAAGAGGTTAACTAAACTGGTTTTTCTTGTACAATATTATCTCAAAGTAACTCTCCACAAGACACAAAACTTTAACTCAGGTGTTACTGTATGAGGTCTAGATGCCTAACTACTGCCCAATGCCAATACACACTACCGATAATCCGATACTTGACTTACAAGATACATGTAGAAGCACTGAGAAAGATGCTTTGTTCCTTAAGAAGTGTTCATGAGGATATGGCCTTAATTCTCAGGAAACTCAAATTAGAACAATTCAAGGAAATGTTTATCTGATGAAACGTTGATGAGAATATGCCTTTGAAATTCAAAAGGGACAACTCGATCAAACACACAGAAGCAAGTGTTGTGGTAACACTAGTATTAAAAGAAAGGGCTGAAAGGAGAACAAGATTGTCCATCGTCGATATCCTTGTGACACTTTTAATTACTTTGGTACTAAAAGGTACACAAGGTCCAAATATTAATGAAGGCAATTGCTAGGGTGATCTGGCTTCAGACTCCGAGTCTATCTTCAAGCAAGGATTACTAAACATAATTGCCAGTAGCAGTTTGAGGGCCTATTCACTACAAGTATATCAGACTCAGAAGTATAGAATTTTGCTTGGATAAAGCTATATGCAAAAAAACAAAAACAAGGTAACAACTATGATAACCTACCAATTGTAAAATCATCCTATGTCTGTAACATGCTGCTCATGATCAGACACGCCCATCAGAGTAGCAAATGAAATAAGCAGCAAATGAATGATACACACATAAATCATGAACCATGAAATTAAGATAGCGACGGTGGTAAATCATCGTATCTATGGTATCACACGCACATTCACACATCGCACATTCAGAATAACTAGCTAGAATGGTAAAATAGCGAAGAAATTCACATGCAGATCACTCTAAGCTACATGCTGTATCAAACTATCAAATTTCACAGCAAACTACAGTACTAGCTAGTAGCTGGGACACTTCTATCCTAATTAAACGGTACATTAGTATAACAGGCCACACACTAAAGTTTCAGCAAATACATCAATTAAGCGGAGCCTCATGAGGAAAGAAAAGAGGAACAAATTGATAGCTTGGAGAATATCCATATACTTGCTGCTCAATGGCGGAAAACATATAGAGCAAGGTGACCAATCTAAAGCAGTGGAACCTAATGTTACTAAGCTTGTTTTGTTATGCACAATTGCCTATATATGCACACGCCGATCTACAAAAGAATCATGTACTGTAACAGATGCCATAATAGACATGATCATGTAATGAAACGGACAGAAATACGGAATATATATCATGTAGAAGCACAACACAATAATCCACAGAAAATGCTAACGCATGGAAGAGTTGGAAGCATGACAGGAGATTACCTGCAGAGAAGGCGGGTGGAAGCTCAAACGGGAAAATTCGACCGGAAGAGAAGCTTCCTCTCTCCTGCGGCTTGGCCCGTTCAAAGGGCTCGCACTCCACGACCTCCCTCGCGCGCATGTCGACGCCGAAGAGGCGCTCTTCAAGGAAGAAGTAGACCACGTCTGGATTCTTGGGGTGGAGGAGCGCGAGCACGGGGGCCTTCTTCGGCAGCCCCGCCGCCTTGTAGGTGTCACGGGCCCAGATCTCGGAAAAGCTCGCCTCGTACTCCAACGTCCACTCTGCAGTGGCCGGATCAGCCAGCGTGCACATGGAGACCTTGGGAGCGCCGTGGCTGGCGCAGCTCATCTCGACGCAGCGGAACACGCCGTTGCTGAGGTGCACGAGGCGGCGGGTGCCGAGCTCTCTCTGGGAGCAGTAGCCGCAACCGCAAGCATGGCCGTCCTGGACGTCCCCTTCCGGGAGCAGGACGTACTCCATGCCCATGGCCGGCTCATCGGCAAAGGGATCGAAACCGAGGAGGCCCGCCACTTTGTCCACCCACCAGAGCTTGCCACCGTGGGAGACCACGTCGGAGAAGCGCCAAATCCAGCGCCGCTGGGGGTTGGGGACTTTCTTCTTGACCCAGTCGCCGGTCTCGGACGAGAAGCAGACGAGGGTGGCTTCGCGGCCGCCGACGATGTGCTGGAACTCGACTACCATGAAGCGGCCGCCGCCTCCCCCGGGCGCGGCGATGACGCCGAGGTCCTTGTTGAAGATGAGGCCACGGGGGTCGGGGACGGGCGAGGCGGTGGCGGCGGAGGACCTCCGTTTAAAATAGCGGGCTATTGTGTTTAGCCCCGGCGATTTGAGAAGCTATGAAAGGCTATAGCCGGGCAACGGCTATGACCTTATAGCCGTTTTGCTAAAAAATGAAAAATAATAATATTTGGGCAGCATATATTTGTGTATATATCAATAATTCACAAATGTATAACATATTAGAAGTTCTTGACATAGTTCTGTCCACATATTACAACGTTAAGTAGCACAATTCTGACCGGGAGTGCGAGGTTGCGCCGCCACCATGGCCGCCGCCCCTCCTGGTTCTATTTTCGGGAGATAAAGGAGAGAATGAGAAGAATTTAGGGCTATGATTGATATTTGGGCGTGAAATTAAAGTGGGCTGGGCGGGACAAATGTTGTCCGGGCGGGACAAATGTTGGTCCAAATTTTTTGCATCCCCTGAGAGGCAATATAGCCGCTAAGGACCTAAATTGGGGCTAAATTCCTATAGCCGGGCTATTAGCGGCTACTATCTTTTTTAGCCTACGAAGGCCTAGTCTATAGCACCGAGCCTCTCGCAAGGCTATAGCCGGGCTATAGCCGGGTGATAGCCGGTTAATTAAAATAGAGCGGAGGACACGTCGCAGACGACGTAGCGCGGGCTGGGGACGCGGCCAATGCGGACGGTGCGCTCGACGCCGTCGGGGCCACGCGAGGTGCGCAGCTCGCCGTCGTCCCGCTCGGAGAGGGGCGGCGGGGTGAGGACGAGGAGGAGGCCGGAGGGGTCGGCGGCGAGGACGCAGGGGACCGTGTGCCTGGCGGTGGGGTCCGGCTGGAGGGGGCAGACGGTCGGGTGCAGCGCGACGGTGGTGACCCGCGGCGCGGCGAGCGCGAGGGAGAGCGCGGCGTCCTCTGGGAGGTCGGCGGAGGCGCTCGCCTTCCGGCTCAGGATGACCCACGACGGAGGCGCCATCAGCGACGATGCTTGGCGTGCTTTGGTGGGATGGGGAACGGAGGTTAGGGTTTTAGGTTGGTCTTGTTCCTGCGATTTTGAATCCTGTCGTGTTGCGTAGACGGTGGTGGTGGTGGATGCCAGGAGGAGGACTGGAGGAGGGAGGGAGAAAGCAAAGCAGTGAAAGAGGGCCTGGCATTGGACCGGCGCCGGTTCAAAGATCTTTTGCGTGCGGAATCTTTTGGCAGATGCAATCCCGGAGCTACGCCGTAATTTTCGGCGGCGCGGCAACACCACCGTGTCGACCAGAGGGACCGACCAGCGGGCGGGCAGCAGGGTAAAAAAGCTTGAGTAGCCATTTTCTTGAGCAGAAATTCGCAACGTAACGGAGGAAAACTCGACTGTTTTCCGTTCACCGGTACATGTGGAACCGAACGTGTTGCTTTTTTTGCACTTAACCGAACGTGTTGCTCCAGCCTGACTTTGGGCCTGTAGTACACAGTAGTATACGGTCAGCTGTCTATAACGATAGATCGTACTCCCTCCGTATCAAAAAAAAAGAATTTTTAGTCTTTTTCTGCACACATGTATTTATACATATTTTAGTGCAAGGTTCACATGAATCTTGTACTAAAAAGTGTCTAGATACATGTGTGTAGAAAAAGGATAGAAAATCTTATATTTTGATACAGAGGGAGTAAGATTTTTATCTGGTGGAAAATAGAGAAAAACGACTTAGCGAGAGAGGGGTAAACCGCTGTAGAATTACAGATGTCTAATGTCTAATCCCATAAAAAAGGGCTAATCTTTTTTAAATTATACATTTTTATATAATTTTTAGAAATAATACATTTTTCGAGGAATTTTCAAAAATAATATAGCCTCGGCCACGACAAAGCCAATCAGGACCTATCGGCCACGACAAAGCTAGTCAGATGATCGGCCGAGGGCGAGCTACAACTCGGCTTCCGCGACACCACACCTGATCGGCTTTGCTGAAGCCGACCTTGCTAAAGCCGACCGTGTACACCTTCATTTTCCTTCTTAAATGTTATTGGATTAAAACGAAAGTAACTCAACTGTGTCATTATTCGAGATAAAATATATATGAAATATATCCGCGGCGACAAGTAGGTTCCATTCCCTCATTAGTTTTGAGTTTAATTGACTATAACTTCTTCATTTTGGATCGAAGTGCGCACAATTATTCGATGAATTTTATCAAATTCATCACACTCAGTTGACCAGTTTGAAATTTCCTTTAGATTTCTCCGTTACCCATAGTTTATATGTTGTTACTTTTCCGTTTCGACGGACATATACGTATTTTCAGTAACATCTATTGAAAAACACACGTGCTAGACAGAAAAGACGTATATGTCATTTGAAACAAAAAAGTTACAAGGTAGAAGTTGTGGGGAAGGGTGAGAGTCGACTGAGTGCGTCGAATCTGACAAAATTCATCGAAATATTGCTCGAATTTCGATCATAAATTTTGAAATTAGAGTCGACGAAATTCAAAACCGATCATGTGAATGGAACCTACTGGTCGACACGCGTATATTTTATATATTTTTTTTATCTCAAATCATGACACGGTTGAGTAACCATTTCAATAAATAACTAAGAAGAAAGAAACGTGTAGGCTAAGCTTCTGTTTGCCCATGACCGAGGGCTTGTCGTTGCACCCACTCGGCTTTACCGTGCTCGATAGGTCCTTCTCGGTTTTGCCGAGGCCAATAAGGCCTGCTCACCTTTGCCGTGGCCGAGCATGTATTATTTCTAAAAGTTGCTCAAAAAGCGTATTATTTCTAGAAATTGTATAAAAATGTATTATTTAAAAAATGAGCTAAAAACATGGCTTGACTAGAGCTTTTCTAAGTAGAAATTGTTACTAGAAAAAACATTTCATGCTGTCAAAAAATTCGAAAGCAAATGCTTAGCATACATCTCCACATTCTTTGTGTGCATGTAAAGAGAAACATTATGAGTTGTGTAAAAACCACAAAAAGATATCGCGTTAAAAGACTTATTTTAACATTAAATTTTGTCTTTTTGACATAGGTCACAAAGAAGTCTGTATTTCGTGAAACAACTTTGTAAACACATATGACGCGAAGAAGGCATATCCGGTAACTTTGTTTTGCAACTTTCTACATTTCAAATCTATTTAAAATAAAAGGTGCATATGAGCCAAAACACTACTCCCTTTTATAACACTATACATGGGGTGTGTGCAACCCGCGTTTTCTTTTATTATTTCGATTGATCCAATGTCCCAAACCCCTCGTATGTGTCTTCCCGAGGACGAGAAGTCTAACCATGGCCGTCGTCGACATCCCTTCCATAATCTGCTTGTGGGCTCATCCAGATGATTCATTTGCCGTGATTGCAATTGAGGATGGATTTGCAGTCCCTGCTTAAACTTTTATTTTTCCGAAAGGGCTATAGCTCCAGCCTCTTCATCAGTTGCTGCACACACCCATATTTATTACGATGTTTATCATTCATAAGTTATAAAAATTATGAATAACGTAAGATTGACATATAATCAATTATCTGACAAAACAGGCATAAGTATATAGACATCTTGTAGCCCATTAGTACGCCGCCAAATATCCGGGTGAAAATATTCTGAGCAACCATCGGCAGCTGTTCGATTCCAAAAGTAATAAGTGCTGTTGCATAATACAATACGTGGGCATATGAAAAACCTGGTAAAAAATGAAACTGCGGTTTTCTCCACAATTCCATATCGATCAACATAAAGTATACACCCCTATTCAGGTTCTAGGTTTAGTTTTATTATCAAATCCATTTAGCCAATTTCCAAACATATTCGTAATATTGGTTGGTGGAGGAAGATGAAAATAAATTGAACAATACGCCAAACAAGACAAGTCAAAGGACATGAGAGCCAAAATACTCGATTCTTTTCTCTGTGTCATAAAAAATATTTTTTTACACCCATTATGTTGCTGCGAGTTGCCCAATGATTTGATGCGAACCCTGTGGTAAGATAGGGCATATATCTCAAATTTGTCAAGCAATTAGGTCTTGGGAGTGTATTGCATCAATGTGTGTGTTTCAGTCGCCTGCCCTGGTTTTTTTTTTGTTTCCTTGATCACAGCTCTGGAAAATGATGAAGGAACGATTCTTCCAGTGTGGTGATATCTTTTCTTGAGGGGAACCCTACGTCTCATGACATTGAAAAAGGATTTAATGAGTATTTTCAGTCTGGCTGGACTATTGGTGCAGCTTAATTTTTTATGAGATTTCCATGTGCTAAGGAGGTGGAGAGGGACTGTTTCTTTGCTAAATGTATGGAAATGAAACATTGCAATGTTGTAATTAGTGTAACTCTCGTCTACGGGACCTGGCTACGGAGCTCGGGCATGGACTCGTCTCGTCCTATGCTCCTAGCTCGATTGTGCTATGCGCCTGCGCCGCTGCAAGCCACGACAAAATCCGACAAATTCAAGCTCGTACCACAACGCATCAATGATGCCCCTACCCACTTCTCAGTTGCCGGCTTGGGGAAGCTTTGAACCCGGCTAAAACCCTACAACCACCCCCGCACATCATCGTCCATCAATCCTCCACACTTGCTTCTACTCTGCTCTCCTGTCAAAATGGCTCCGTAGTCATGGGTCATCCTGGACGCGGTCGCGCCCGTGTCGGCCGAGCAGGATGTCGACCTCTTCCTCTCCCTCGCCGCCCCGCCGCGCTTCTCCGTACTCATCGTGTCTCGGCGCGTCTCCCCTTCGAAGGCGACCCACCAACGATGGGTGCCCCTGGGTGGTCACCACGGACCCTGCCTCTGGCCTCCTCCTCCTCTGCACCCCGCCGCCCCCTCTCCCTCCCACTCCGCCTCGCTCGCCTGTATTCCGCAACGGCGTGCGCCTCATCGAAGTCGGCTATCGCATGCCCCGGCCGCCGACCTACTTCGTCTGTGACGTCTCCTCCGGCACCGCCCTCCACCTCCCCGAGCCCGGCGACGGCGAACCAAGGGGGTCCCTTCTGAGTTCAACTTCTTTGGTCAATGCATCAATGGTGCCCCTACCAACTTCTCAGTTTACCTATATCTTCCAGCTTGAGGAAGCTTTGAACCCCGGCTAAAACCCTACAACCACCCACCACATCGTCCACGACATCAGCATCAATCCTCCACACTTGCTTCTGCTCCGCTCTCCTGCCAAAATGGCTCCGCCGTCGTGGGTCATCAATCATCTTCAGAATGATTTAATTGAGCATATATAGGTTCACCTAGGAAACCAATATTGTCTCCTCCATTTTATTACATTGTGCGACCTATGTTATTTATTTTATTGTGTGAACTATGTTGTAAACTATTTTTAGAAAATTTATTTGATATGTGTATGTAAACTAGAGTGAAATTAGAAAAAAAGAGCAAAAAAAAAAGAGCCAACCCGGACCTGGAAAGAAAATGGGTGGGGGTGGTTTGGTGCACTCCAACCCCAAACGGACCAAACACAGAGATAGGCCTCTCTGTCCGCGGACAACCCCAAACGGATTGAAACGAACACATTCGGTGTCCGCTTTGGGGTGTTCCATTGGAGTTGCCCTAAGCTGTTACTAGGGGTGTGTTCTAGTGTTTGGCTGTTTGCTTCGTTTAGTCTATATTTTTTTACTGAGATTGAAGTTAATTTTTTACATGGTCACTAATTGGGTATTTAGGGCCACAATTATAGATGTTTGTTGTTTAATTTTCCTAAGGTTTGATCTATTGATCAAACAATATTTAGTTAAAATGAAAAAGTGACATAATTCTGAATCTTTAAAATTACAAAAAAAACCATTATGGTGGACGTATTGTATAGCTGAAATCTATCTAATAAGCTAAGTCCACAAAAGGAAAACGAATTCAACGAGCTAACAAGGTAAAACCTTCGCAATAACTTAGTCACGTGCATAAGATAGAAACATAGCGGGCATAAGATAGAAACGTAGCGATAGATTACTGACATACTTTCACCGAAACCCCTTTAGTAAGACGAAACAACCATAGCCATAAAACTTTAAGACAACAATTACTGATGTCTGAACTGACAGTGATAAGAAAACAAAGAAAAATGTTCCAGCCATGTTGTCGGTTTGGTTCGATGAGTGATACAGAGAAGACACCATTGTCACTTGATAATTTGATGTGTTACTTCCCTACCTGCGACCAAGGAAAAGAGATAACAAAGTTTTTGTGTCAGGCAGTATGGTTGGAAGAGACACTTAATTGGCCAATAGACATGTATAGAATTAATTGACGTAACCTGTTAAGAAGTTAACCCTGGTTCTCATTCAACATTTTGCCTCCCAGATGGAGTTTCTGCAGATCTTCATTCACGCCATCAACCGTTTCCTTTGCAAAACCTTCAAAGGCAAGCGCACATTATATTATTTAAGGAATACAGGGTAAAGCCAATTGATTGTCTACAAACATTCTCATGATATTACAAAACAAAAACATTCTGATACCTAATAGTCTAGTTCTGCAAACAAAGGGGGACAACATTTTAGGAAGTCACTATAAATCATGGAATCTGGTGACAAATTCAGATTGCAACAGTAACTACCCTAAAAAATTAAATTTAGAAAAAAAATTGTGTATACAGTGAAGCACAACTGATAGTCTCTAGAAAAATACTGCATGAAATACAGAAATATATTTCATTTGGCAATTCACTTCAGTAGGCTTGCTCAGTTTAGTACTTATTTCTAGCAGCTGAATCACTATACATACATACCATATCGCACCATTTGCACTTCTTGAAAACAAAAATGGCGCGTGATCCAAGGTACAAGAGAGAACGATGCAAAATTTCAATAAACCGAACAATGATGTATGGATCCTTCGAGACAATTTCTATCAGAAAATGTGCATTCATATAGCGAAGTAGTAACGGAAACTAACTTTGGAAAACAAATCTAACTTAAATGTTGGAGTTGCAGAAGTGTAGTCAGAATCAGGCACAACAGATTACGGTATACAAGAGTGACACTGTCACAGCAACTAATGATCTGATAATTTAAACAACTTCATTCACTGCCAGGAAATGAGTTTCAGAATACATTGTTTTCCCAAAAGAAGACAATCAGCAATTTTTTCCTACCTATTAATCCCCGCCTGTCTAGATGTATCTCTATACAGTGTACACGCTTGCTTTTATTCGTTGAGCATGTAGTCTTAAACCTAGTTAGTACTTAGTTCACACATAACCAATAACAAGATACCATGTATAAATTGGCAATAACAGATTAACAGTAGCAGCACGTACATGCCAATTGGCACTAATGCAATAAGATTCATTTACTGAGTTTCAGCTTTGAATCAAATAGCAACACTGAAACTAGGTTTACGCAAACGTTCGGGAATCACCGAATGGTATATCCAGTGAATGGTGTAGCTGTTAATAAGAAGGGTATGCGTAAGATTTGAACTAAATTGTTTTTTCTTGTACAATATCAGCTCAACGTAACTCTCCACGAGACACAAAATGTTAACTCAGGTTATTGTATGAGGTCTAGATGCCTAACTACTGCCTAATGCCAATACACAATACTGTAAGAAATACGAGCGATTCGGTCTAACCCCTATTCCTCGATCCTTTTCCGTGGTTCCGCTCACAATGATCTTTGAGGCTAGGGGTTAGGGACCAATATATAGTGTGCTAATTCCAGTTTGAGTCAAACTGTGCAAATTGCAGTAATTCCAGATAAACTCTGTTTAAACGAGAGTCCAGGCTAAGCTAATCAACCACGATCACTAGTAGCCTATATGGACACTCAAGCTGCAATTTTAGTCCCATGCACGTGCGTGTGAGTCGCACGCTGAATTTGATTACAAAATCAAATTCACAGGCTTTAAACAATTCAAGGCGCCAATCCCTCGAACAACCTGGCTTTCCATAATATGTCGTGCCCGGGCAAATATACAAAATGTATAATATTATTCCAGCGTAAATAAACACTGTATTCCAACATATATGTACCGGCTTCCTTGAACACACAATTCCATTCAAGTATATATCAAGCAATATTCAACGCAATGGTAAATTCCATATTGAGGTAATAATATTCCAGGAGATTAAATAACGTAGTACGTATAAATGTTGCAAGCCACACCATTAAATTCCTACAAATACCGATACTGCGATACCTGACTTACAAGATACGTGTAGAGGCACTGAGAGAGGTATTGTGTTCCTTAAGTGTTCATGAGGATATGGCTTTGATTCTCAGGAAACTCAAATTAGAACAATTTAAGGCAATGTTTATCTGAAGAAATGTTGATGAGAATATGCCTTTGAAATTCAAAATGGACAACTCAAACACACATAAACAAGTGTTGTGGTAACACTAGTATCAACGGAAGGGCTGAAAGGAAAAAAAAAACTGTCCATCGTCGATATCCTTGTGACAGTTTTAATTACTATGGAACTAAAAGGCACACAAGGTCCAAATAGTAGTGAAGGCAATTACTAGGGTGATCTGGCTTCAGACTCGGAGTCTATCTTCAAGCAAGGATAACTAAACATAATTGTCACTAGCAGATTGAAGGCCTATTCAGTACAAGTATATCAGTAGTACATAATTTTGCTTGGATAAAGCTAGATGCAAAAAAAAAAGGTAACAACTACGGCAACCTAAGAAATTGTAAAATCCCAATGTATGTAACATGCTGCTCATGATCAGACACTCGCATCAGAGTGGCAAATGAATATGCAACAAATGAATGATACACACATAAATCATGAACCATGAAATTAAGATAGCTGATGCCCAATGACCAATGGTACCACACGCACATACACATCGCACATTAGGAATAACTAGCTAGTAGCCTAGTAGAATGGTAAAATAGCCAAGGAATCCGCATGCACATCACTCTAAACTACATGTGCTGTATCAAACTATCAAAGTTCAGAGCAACTACAGTACTAGCTAGTAGCTACGACACTTCTGTACTAACTGAACAGTACATTAGTATACAGGCCACACAAGTTTCAGAAAATACATCAATTAAGCGGATCATGAGGAAAGAAATGAGGATTAAATAGATCGCGTGGAGAATATCCATATACTTGCTCAGTGGCAGAAAACATATAGAGCAAGGCAGCAAGCAGTGACCAATCTAAAGTAGTGGAACCTAATGTAAGCAAGCTTGTTTGTTATGCATAATTGCCTATGCACACGCCGATCTACACAAGAATCATGTATTGTAACATATGCCATAATACACAAGATCATGTATTGAAAGTTGAAACGGACGGAAATACGGAATATATATATCATGTAGAAGCACAACACAACAATCAACAGAAAATGCTAACGCATGGAAGAGTTGGAAGCATGACAGGAGATTACCTGCAGAGAAGGCGGGTGGAAGCTCAAACGGGAAAATTCGCCCGGAAGAGAAGCTTCCTCTCTCCTGCGGCTCGGCCCGTTCAAAGGGCTCGCACTCCACGACCTCCCTGGCGCGCATGTCGACGCCGAATAGGCGCTCTTCAAGGAAGAAGTAGACGACGTCTGGATTCTTGGGGTGGAGGAGCGCGAGCACGGGGGCCTTCTCCGGCAGCCCCGTCGCCTTGTAGGTGTCACGGGCCCAGATCTCGGAAAAGCTCGCCTCGTACTCCAGCATCCACTCTGCAGTGGCCGGATCAGCCAGCGTGCGCATGGAGACCTTTGGATCGCCGTGGCTGGCGCAGCCCATCTCGACGCAGCGGAAGACGCCGTTGCTGAGCTGCACGAGACGGCGCGTGCCGAGCTCCCTCTGGGAGCAGTAGCCGCAACCGCAAGCATGGCCGTCCTGGACGTCCCCTTCCGGGAGCAGGACGTACTCCATGCCCGTGGCGGGCTCGTCGGCAAAGGGGTCGAAACCGAGGAGGCCCGTCACCTTGTCCACCCACCAGAGCTTGCCGCCGTGGGAGACGACGTCGGAGAAGCGCCAAATCCAGCGCGGCTGGGGGTTGGAAACTTTCTTCTTGACCCACTCGCCGGTCTCGGACGAGAAGCAGACGAGCGTGGCCTCGCGGCCGCCGACGATGTGCTGGAACTCGACGACCATGAAGCGGCCGCCCTCGCCCCCCGGCGCGGCGATGACGCCGAGGTCGTTGTTGAAGATGAGACCACGGGGGTCGGGGACGGGCGAGGCCGTGGCGGCGGAGGACACGTCGCAGACGACGTAGCGCGGGCTGGGGACGCGGCCAATGCGGACGGTGCGCTCGACGCCGTCGGGGCCACGCGAGGTGCGCAGCTCGCCGTCGTCCCGCTCGGAGAGGGGCGGCGGGGTGAGGACGAGGAGGAGGCCGGAGGGGTCGGCGGCGAGCACGCAGGGGACCTTGTGCCTGGCGGTGGGGTCCGGCTGGAGGGGGCAGACGGTCGGGTGCAGCGCGACGGTGGTGACCCGCGGCGGCGCGGCGAGCGCGAGAGAGAGCGCGGCGCTCTCCGGGAGGTCGGCGGAGGCGCTCGCCTTCCGGCTCAGGATGACCCACGACGGAGGCGCCATCGGCGACGATGGTTGGCTGGCGTGCTTTGGTGGGATGGGGAATGGGGGTTAGGGTTTTAGGTTGGTCTCCTTCCTGCGATTTTGAATGCTGTCGTGTTGCGTAGACCGCGACGGTGGTGGTGGTGGTGGATGCCAGGAGGCGAATGGAGGGAGGGAGAGATAAAGCAAAGCACATGAAGACCGAAGAGGACGTTCGACCGGCCCGCTGCAAGGATCTTTTGCGTGCGGAATCTTTTGGCAGATGCAATCCCGGTGCTAGTGCTACGCCGTAATTTCGGCGGCGCGGCAGCCTTTGAGCGGCGGGGCAACACCATCGTGTCGACCAGAGCAGCGGCAGGTTGATCTTGATCTTGAGTAGCCATTTTCTTGAGCAGAAATTCGCAACGTTCATCGCTCAAAGCTCCAACGGAGGAACGATCGTTTCCGTTAACCGGTACATATGGCCCTAGGCGGCGATACGCAAACAAGGTTTTGGATACCGGTTCAAAAAAAATTCCGGTGGGGGCCAATATTTCCGGTAACCGGGGTTACCGGAAAATACCGGCCGGTTACCGACCCGAAACTCTCCGAAATTTTTTACGATTTAAACTTAGAACGTCGAATTTTTTTGAAATTCAAATTTTCCGAGCATGAATTCGGCTCAAATTTGACTAATCCGGGATTTTTCATCCGATATACGCAAATTCCGGGGGGGGGCGATAAATCCGGTTACCGGCCGGTAACCGCGAAATATCGGCCGGTAACCGAAACCTTGTACGCAAACCACAGCAAAACCTAAAAGGCTGCAATCGGAGGCGGCAGCGCCGTCACCCGGCTCTGTGCATAAACCACGACATGAAGGAAAAAGTCAAAGGGAGAACCGATAAGAAAAATGAATTTCGACTCGGCCAGCTACTTGGCCCGACCCGAAACTCGGGGGCTACACCTGGTAGATATGCCACGAGGTGCCATCACCAGATCAAACAAAATGCGAGGCGGAACGAAAGAACAAAAGAACAAACTATCACAAAAAAAAAACTATCACAGGAATCAAAGACACGTCCGAGTGGATACAGTCAGTATATTACAAAAAAACAACTTGGTTCGAAACAAGAATACAAATTCACTCGGCATCCCGAGGAGCCGGAAGACTACTTCTACTCGGAACCCTTTGGCTGCGTTAGTATGGGGTGCAGTCGGAGAAGTCCCAGTCGACCCGAGTTGCGAGAGGTCACCTACGGCGGCAATTGACCTAGCTAGCGACCCGGATGCAACGGAGGCGAACCAAGATTGCATCTCTTTCTTCTTCACCGTCCGATGCTGGAACGAGTGGGGTCTCGCGCCCTGAGTAGAAGCACATCTTGTGCGCCAGCCTGCGCAGCGGCGCCAGCCGATGCGACATCCAGGCCACCAGAAGGTCTTCCGTGGTCAACCCCGCGGTCACCAGAGACCTGATTCGCCCCAGCAGGATTTCGAGCGTGGCTAGGTTGCCTTCAGCCTTGAAGATCCACACCTTCTTCGCCATTGGCTCACAGGAGAACTCGAGGAGCCCGATTCGGTCCTTGGCCGTGGCGTTGCTGACGTAGAAGTAGGTCTGCTGCCATCTCTTGACGGAGTCGGGCAGCTTGATCTTCGGGAGTGGAGAACCGGAAGGGGGGTATACGGTGGCACAACCGCAGGCGCGCATCGTCTTATCGACCGATTGAGCCTTCAGGAAGAACATACATGTAAACAACGCCATATCAGGCCACACGCCGAAATACGCTTTGAGCGTGACGAAGCAGGTGACGTGGGCCTACCTATCGGGTGCCCCACTATGAAGATACCTGGTGCACGCAAAGACTAGGGCCCAACCGGTGGCCTACTAGAAGACGACAGTCAAGGCCCACGAAGGGAGCCCAAGACATTAGAGTACGCCCCAAGGCAGGCGAAGCCTAAGTCGGTAGAACCTACCATACTTGTAAACCTAGTCGGTTGCGAACTCGCGAGACCCAGCCTCCTTTATAAAGACTGGGAGGGCCGCCGATCTAGGGGAACACACGAAGACACGCTCATACTCCACCAGCCAAACCCTAGCGAGATTGACATCTCGCCGGGATCGCCATTGTAACACCTCTAAATAATCAATAACAGACAAGCTGGAAGTAGGGTATTATCCTCCGGGAGCCTGAACCAGGGTAAATCGCCTTGCTTGTCAGCCGTGGTAACTACCAGCACTCCAACTTCTCTCTCTCAATCAACCTGGGGTACTCGACCCTGGGATTTGCCGTGGCCACCCCACGTCAGCAGGACAACTGTGTGATGTTGTTGGCGCCGAGGTGATGGAGTCGTAGCCCGTAGGCCCTCAAGAAGCTCGTGAAGAAGGGGCTGATGGGGAGTCCCAAGCCACGGGCCAGATGCAAGGCGAAGACCACGGTCTCCCCCGTCCTGGGCTCCGGCATGACTTCGTCGGAGTCCGGCACGCGCGCCTTCACCGCCGTCACGGGGCCGAGGGCCACGCTGCCACGGATGACCTTGAACTCCCCCCGCGTGAATGTGGAGCCAATCCAAGCACCAGGCGCCGCCATCACAGAAGAAGTCCCTCGAGATTGGGCGCTGCCGCTAGGAGAAAGCAACAAATTAAGGCAAGGAGCAAGATGACAGGAAGAAAAGAAAGCAGAGGAGATGGATGCAACGGTGGAAACTAGGAAGCTCCCTCTCCGCTTTCCTTTTAAAGAATCAAGGCCGAATCACAAACTGACGCCTCCGGGTGCGACGCGTGGCAAGGAACCGCACCCCCACTCGCCGCAGGAGATCCACTCCAGGTGGCAACCGTTGCAGAGAATCCAGACGACGAAGCCGAGGAGACTCCTTCGAGTCCCTGACAGGGCGCGGACATGTCGTCCCGACCGTGGAACGTGGCTTACGTTAGCCACGACTGCGTCCGCCAGTCGGCCGTCCGAAGACCTAAACCCGGCTGGACGTCATCACCCGGCGTCCCCTAGACGGCGAAACCTACACGGAAATAGCAAGAGGGGGAAAGTCCGAGAAGGCCTCCCCACAAGCGACAAGACCTCCTCGCACTCGGGGGCTAGTGTCGGGGGAATCTACCCCGGATACCCTCAAGCACAGTCGAAAGGAGGAGAAGAAGAGTGAAGACGAAGCTAAAGATTCCAGGACCGGCCGATTGGGCGACCGAGTCCTACTGCCTACCCGGACTCGGCCTCAGCCGACTGGCTTCCTGCACCCGGACGAGACCGTCTGCCCAGCCGAACCCGGACGAGTACGCCTGCTGACAAAGACTGATACCGATGGGCCAGCGTAGTAGAGGTCGTAAGGTGACAGCGACTCCTGTCGGCCGTTACACGGACACACCCGTTGGCTCCAGGCCGATGTCACCCCCTCCGCATTCCGCGCTGTGTAATAGAACATGTAAAACCTAACCCTAGCCTGCTGCCTTTATAAGGCGGGCTAGAGCCCCTCACGCGGACAGATTCGACCGACTAGGGTTTCACTTGTAATCTCATCTCTACCTCCAGCCGGACCTGCCCAGGGCAGTCGGCTTTCGCCTCAAACAGCTCCAGGGGCAACTTGTAGCCACACACCTTGATCAATACTGAGAACTGAGCAGAACGTAGGGGTTTTTCCTCTCCACGAGGGCCCTGAACCTAGGTATACCGTGTGTCATGCATACGTTGTGCCCAATCCTGTCGCGGACGCCGATCGTACGCCATCTCCCACCTTGTCGTATCCGTATGGCTATGTCGTGCACAACACCACGACAAAGAATTAAAGGTTGGATAAGTATTCTACCAAGTTTTATCAACCATTGACACAACTCTACGCATAATGAACGTTTGCTCTATCTAGGAAATAAAACTATAGGAATAATACAGGTATAAATGGACGGTTTTGCAAGATAATTAAGAACAAGAAAAAAAAAGTTAGTTGCTACAGAAATAGAGAACACTAAGAGCATCTCCAACCACGTCCCCGAAACCCTCCCTAAACGTCCGGGCGGACAGCCCGGACGTGGTTTGGGCTTAAATCACTCACCCAACCACGGCCCACAAACATTCCCCAAACGTCCGGGCGGTTTGGCAAACCCCAAACCCAGCCCATATGTGGGGGGAGTTTGGGGAGGGGCGGACGCGCCCGGACGCGTCCGCCACGTCGGATCTGGCAACGCGGGGCCACGAATTTCGAAAACAAAAAAAGGGCACTGGCCAATTTCATTTATCCCCTCCGCCCTCCACTCCCGCCCGCCAATTTCATTCCTCCCGCCGCGTCCACCCCGTAAATCTATATCCGTAGCCAGAGCAAATGGAGGTCCTCGATTCGACGGATAAGGGCGCATCCTCCGAGTCCGTTGAGCAGAGGAACGGCGCGGACTCGGACATGAAGCCAGAGACGGTCGCGCGAAGGGAATGGGGCTGCAAGCAGCAGGAGCACGAGCTCGCGGACAAGGAGAAGAAGATGAAGACGGCGGAGGCTTATCAGATTGCGAATACGGAGACGCAGGAGGAGCCGGAGGATATGAGAACACCCGCGCCCAGGGCAAGGCGCCCTGCTGATGCATGTAAAATGCATACATGAACTTTGCATTGTATTACTTATATTTCAATCATATTTGCATCATATAAGGGTTATATCATTGTTTTATATTGATTTTGGGAATATTTCATAGTTTCCCTATTTTTCTGGAATTAACCCTGCACAGGCAAAAACCCTATTTTCTATATTTTGATGTTTCAGGGACCCAAACGACGTCCAAATGACCTGGAAATTTACGAGCATCAGTTTTTGGAAGGAACGAAGCGTGGGAGCGAAGGAAGCGAACAAACGGAGGCCCGAGGGCCAAGATAGGGTGGCCCACGCGGCCAGATTCCTTGGCCGCGTGGGACCCACCATCTTGGGCCTCGAGGCTCCGTTGTCGTCGATCTTTTTTCCCGAGCCTCCGTCTTGACCTAAAAACGACTATAAAAATAGTCCCGACGCCCTTCGGAAAGGAGCGCCGCAGAAACACAGAAACCACGAAACAGAGACCTGGAGTTGCAGATTGGAGGGGGAAAACTCCGGCGGGGCGCTGCCGGCGTGGTCTCCATCTTCTCCAACGACTTCTCCACCGTCTCCATGATGAAGGGGGAGTAGTCCACCCCCTGGACTTTGGGTTTGTGGTGGTAACTTGATCCAATCTCTCTATGTATGATCATTGTTGAAGTCCATATGATGTGCCTTGCATGATTATGGAACTATCTTTGTAATTCCTATGGTGGATATTGTGGTATGAGATATATTATGTTATGCATTTACCGTCATGTTGGGATTTTATGGTTTGTCATACTTTGGAATACATCTATGTTACATGCAATGGATTTATCTATTCTTAATGCCTTGTTTATCCGCGCTAACGGGGTGGTTGACAACCATCTCGGTGGGTAGATGAGAGGGATGTGGATGCACGTACATTAATAAATCATTGCACTAGTTCTTAGAATATGTTTTCCTTTAAGAGTATGATGTATGTGGGTAGAGAGTGGCCTAGTGACAGAAGGCATAGGCATTAAGTGACAGTAATGTCGCCCAACATTCTTTATCGGGGGTAAAAAGGAAGAAGTATGATGTGGGAGTGACAACAAACCACGCTAGCCTTACGAGGGTGACCCTAGCAACACAAATGATTATTTTCTTTCAACTATGTGTTTAGGACATGTAGCCGTCATAGAAGTTTACCATTAAAGCATGACAATTGTGTGTACTTTTTATCTATAACATGATAATCACCATAGATGGGAGAGAGGATTAAGTGAACCCATGAACCCATGTCCATTGTTCCTATAAGAGAAAACCTTTGTCTTGTCTCTTGCATTGAAGAGGATTGGGACACTTTTACATTCTTGTTTTGTTACATTAAACTTCCATCCATTAAATCAACCATCTTGTTCTTTAAACTTGTTTAGTGCATAATCAACTAAAACTTGTGACACTTTAGTTGTAGGGAATAGATAACTTTTCCTTCTTGCTCCTGCGGATCGATACCCTACTTCCACATTGAGAGGTGCTACAGTGATCCCCTGCTCTTGGGGGTTATCAAGTACTTTTCTGGCGCCGTTGCCGGGGAGCGTAGCGCTTAAGTTTCTATTCTTGTGTGCACTAAACTTTAAATTTATTTTTGTTATATCTTGCAATCATTTAAGCTTGGGGAGGATACTATGTCTCCCATTTACGATTATTACAATGATGAATATGATATTTTCAGTCCACCTACTATTGAGGATAAAGTTTATTATGATTATGATATGCCTCCTATATATGATGATTACAATGATGATTATGAATGTTTTACTCCCACTATTACTAAGAAGGATTTTACTTATGTGGAGAGTACTAATACTTTTATGCTTGAAGCTCATGAGAGACATGCTTTATGTGATAGTTATATTGTTGAATTTATTCATGATGCTACTGAAAGTTATTATGAGAGAGGAAAACATGGTTCTAAACATTTCAACATTATTACGTTTCCTCTCTTTAAGTTCAAAGTCTTGAAATTGCTCTTGTTTATCTTCCTATGCTACTTGCTTTGTGTTTCAATGATTTATTTTCTTACAAGATCCCAATGCATAGGAAGTGGGTTAGACTTAAAAGTGTTTCATATTTTTCTCTTGATGCTCTCTTTTGCATTTCAATTCTTGTTCCTATGTGAGCATCATTAAAACTATCATGGCTGTCCAGAAAACAGATTCCTAAGCTTCACTGCGAAAAATGTTAAAAATCACAGAAAAGGAATTTTGACCTGAAATTTTACGACAGCAATCTTCAGTTATTAATACACATTTCATTAGTTCAAAATTTTCTGATTTGAGCAACGTAAGTGCCTCTGAAAATTCACTCTTTACGGGCTGTCCAGTTTTTGACAGATTCTGTCTTTATTTTGCATTACTCTCATTACTTGTGTTTTGTGTAGTTCTATTGATCAAAGAGCAATGCACAACCATAGTAACAGTAGCTAATGTTTAGAATCAACTCATGATATGTCTTTGCTGTACCTATGAGGATTTAATTTATGGAGACACTAACCCCTCTAATCAAGTTTTATGTTGAGTTTTGTGTAAAGAGAATTTTTCAAATGGAAGAGTTGAGGGTGATGAACAAAGATCAAGAGGGACAACCACTCAAGCTTGGGGATGTTACCCCTAGACTCACCCAACATATATCAAATAAGTACAAGAATTCAAGCTTGGGGATGCCAAGCCACCTCACTCCAACCATCTTGATAACAAGTAAGTAAGCCTAGCTATATGGCTATAAAGAAAGCGCTTTACGGGAGGCAACCCGGTTGTTTTTTTTTTTGATTTTCTTTGTGTCCTCTTGCTGTAACAAGAGACTTAGTTTTTAGTTTAGTTTCTAGAATTTTTAATAAAGTGCCAAGTTTTACCCATTTTGGCTTGAAAAAGTTGCTTATTGTATTCGGAGATTTTATTCCAGCACGAGTCTGTGCACGGTATGATTTTTCATTCCTATTCTGTAACTCCGAATGAGCTGCAATTTGAACTGTAGTTGCAACTTTTCATCCTCTGTATGCATGAATTTTTCAGATTTTTTCGACATAATTAAGTAGGGTAGAAAAATGCGTTTTGCTGCTGCTGTTTTTCTGGACAGATTCTGTCCCATTTTGTTTGATGCATTCTTTAAACTTTAACTTGAATCTTTTTGATCCAATTGAGTTTATAAGTAGGCATACAACATTATACACTTTCTGGACATTCATATGAATTTTTGTTTAAGGATTATATGCAGCAAGCAATTCATTTGTCTATCACTACTAATGTCCCCCACAGAAAAGAAATGGGAGAAACGGTGTTTTGAAGTTTTTTCACAGGGATTAGAGGAGATGCACCAAGAGCTATCCAAGGATGGTGAAGACCATAAGCTTGGGGATGTGAAGACAACCCCACTGGACCAACACACTCTCGGTTTGCACACGTCTAACTTCTGTTTTTCGATCAATGCACTTTATCGCATAAACTTGGAGCGTCTTTTATTTACTTTTTATTTCGGTTTGTTTGTCTTGAGACCACCACTATCATTTATGTTATGAGAGAGCTACTGGAAATTTGGGTTGAATTAAGTTGGATGCTATTAAAAAGATTGGGAAAGGGATGTTTGAGTTGATTCAAAAAGATACATATAGTTGCATGATTCATGTGCTTTTTAATGAATATTAATTTGCAAGTGTTTTATCAAGAGCTATCTTTTATTCATGTTTTGATGCTGAATGTTACTTTACTTTGTTTAACATGGATTGATTAGTTCTATGGACACTTTTGCATGCATTTAGACGGTCAACTTTCTCCCTCTTGCTAGCCCAAAAACTCCAACAAGCAAAAACTTGTTTTCCAACACCTTCAACCAAAGTTTTTCCAGTGAGTCCACCATATCTACCTATTAGCTTTATGCTATTCCAAGTATGTTTATCATGTTATATTGTATTATCTATGTTTCCGAATTAAAATGCTTATGTTATTGATTGTTATGGGAGAAGTTGGTTAAAAAGCTCTCACGAACTTGATGCACACTTTACTTTTATTCTGCACTTAATAAACATGAACCATTGTGATTAAAATTATGAAGTTGTGTGCTTGACAAGAGTCTTGGTTGGGAGTTAGCCCATATGTGCTGTCACATGGCAAGCTTTCAACGTGCTCTTAATTATATTTAGTTGATATCATGCACTTTTGTCTATGGATGCCTAACATTGTGTGAAATAAAGGTGGAAACTTGGCAAGTTTAAGGAGTAAGTATAAATGGCTAGAGAGACGCCTGGGCCGCTAACATAAGCCATGCATCATTCATGGTGGAAGTTTACTTACATGCCATAGTGGACCTTCAGTGAAGCACTTCACAATAAAAAGCTATACCCATAGTAAATAAAAGAATGCTGAGATTGTCCATTTTGTTTGTTTGTCTTGTCATTTTGACATGAGGCTTGTTCCATGTCCTGAGACAAGAGGTACCCCAGTTGACGCTCTTGATGACGCTTTTATTACTTGCAATGACTTTAAAACTTGAACTTGCTTTGTGACCCGAGTTGAGTAGCCAGTTGGGGAGGCTTTTGTATTCACGGGGCATGAGGCATCCAACCCTTACTTTGTCAAGCACATTACTCATATTTGCTTTCACTTTCAACTTAACCATTCAAGATGCTATGATAGGGGTAATGAGAGCTTGACACCAATGAATACCACATTGCAATCATTAACTTAAGTAGAAGCATTTGGAAGCTAGATGAGACTTTTGCATGTTTTACCTCTACTTATTTATCTATCTTTCCAAAGTGTCCACCTTTTATATTCAGATTTCATAAGAGTACTCTATGACCATTATAGGATGTTTTTACTTTTCATTATGCATACATTTGGTCCATAGTACTTTCTTCTATGTTACACTTTGTGAATTATCATTGAACATCCTTACATTGAATATTTGATATCACTTTATAATCCATCTTGTATATTGCTACTCCTTTGAAGAATGAATCATTTGACTCTATGTAGCAATAGTAATCATCCTTGATATCCATTGATAGTATTAAAATGCAAAGTCCATGTTAGTTTTATCACCTTCATACTCGAGGACGAGTATAGGTTAAGCTTGGGGATGTTGATGCATGTAAAATGCATACATGAACTTTGCATTGTATTACTTATATTTCAATCATATTTGCATCATATAAGGGTTATATCATTGTTTTATATTGATTTTGGGAATATTTCATAGTTTCCCTATTTTTCTGGAATTAACCCTGCACAGGCAGAAAACCCTATTTTCTATATTTTGATGTTTCAGGGACCCAAACGACGTCCAAATGACCTGGAAATTTACGAGCATCAGTTTTTGGAAGGAACGAAGCGTGGGAGCGAAGGAAGCGAACAAACGGAGGCCCGAGGGCCAAGATAGGGTGGCCCACGCGGCCAGATTCCTTGGCCGCGTGGGACCCACCATCTTGGGCCTCGAGGCTCCGTTGCCGTCGATCTTTTTTCCCGAGCCTCCGTCTTGACCTAAAAACGACTATAAAAATAGTCCCCGACGCCCTTCGGAAAGGAGCGCCGCAGAAACACAGAAACCACGAAACAGAGACCTGGAGTTGCAGATTGGAGGGGGAAAACTCCGGCGGGGCGCTGCCGGGTGGTCTCCATCTTCTCCAACACTTCTCCACCGTCTCCATGATGAAGGGGGAGTAGTCCACCCCCTGGACTTTGGGTTTGTGGTGGTAACTTGATCCAATCTCTCTATGTATGATCATTGTTGAAGTCCATATGATGTGCCTTGCATGATTATGGAACTATCTTTGTAATTCCTATGGTGGATATTGTGGTATGAGATATATTATGTTATGCATTTACCGTCATGTTGGGATTTTATGGTTTGTCATACTTTGGAATACATCTATGTTACATGCAATGGATTTATCTATTCTTAATGCCTTGTTTATCCGCGCTAACGGGGTGGTTGACAACCATCTCGGTGGGTAGATGAGAGGGATGTGGATGCACGTACATTAATAAATCATTGCACTAGTTCTTAGAATATGTTTTCCTTTAATAGTATGATAGGCCTGGAATTCGAGCCGAGCCAAGCTGGCTCGGCTCGACTCGTTCAAAACTCGGTCAACTAGCGAGCTTGGCTCGACTCGGCTCGTTCGACAAACGAGTTCAAAATTGGAACTCGGCTCGGCTCGCTAAACTCGCGAGTTTGCTCGTTTAACTCGTTTAGCTCGGTAAAACTGTTAACATGCATTGTAATAGATTTTACACATATTTTTTCTAATTATTTAAGCATGTATGATGCAATTATCAAACAATCTATGACAATATTAAGTAATATCTAGTCATTAAACTATGATAATGAGGTAAAATAATTCACAAAGACAAGAATAATGTAACGATTTTATTTTGCCGAGCTAAACGAGTAGCTCGGAACTCGGCTTGTTTAACTCGAACTCGTTTAGCATCTAAATGAAAACTCGGCTCGGCTCGTTTAGCAACGAGTTCGAGTTGAGCCGAGTCGAGTTCCGAGCTACTCGCTTAACTCGCGAGTTTCGAGTTTTAATTCCAGCCCTAAGAGTATGATGTATGTGGGTAGAGATTGGCCTAGTGACAGAAGGCATAGGCATTAAGTGACAGTAATGTCGCCCAACATTCTTTTTTTTTTTTTTGAACACCTTTACCGTAGGGAAAGATCCCTACGGTTAAATTTTATATATGGGATGAATCAAGTACAATACAGCTTACAATAGGTGCTCAAAAAGTTTAGTGAGGTTGAAAGGGGAAAAAAGATAACATAGCTAAAATACTAAACCTCTAAGCCACAAAAGAAGGGGCTGGATCGAGTCCTGTTTAACACGGTGTTGGTGGAGCAAAAGATCTGCCTGGAATTTGACTTTCCACCGCCCGAAAGATGGTTGTAAACCCTGAAAAGTAAACTCATTACGAATCTTCCAAATGTTCCATGTGGCGCAGGCAAAGATCTCCAGGAAGCATGGCCCTGTGAAGTTAGTTCTTGCATGGCAAATATTATCAGACATAGGTAAAGCATGGTCCCAATGGATGGCAAGCGAGTTCCAGCAACGTGCAGCGAAATGACAGTAAAAGAAGAGATGGTCACGAGTCTCCAAAGTGTCTTGCCCACAGAGGATGCAATGCGGACCACCATCCACCTGCCAATGTTTGCGGAGCATAAGGTCTTTGGTGTTAAGACGGTCGTAAAGCAGCAGCCAGAGAAACACCTTCAGTTTAGGGAGGCATCTAGAATTCCACAATGTGTGCAGGATTGGGTCACAAGTAACCTGGGCAAATATAAATTTATAGAATCTTGCCGCTGAGTAAATGATGTGGATAAAAAGGAAGAAGTATGATGTGGGAGTGACAACAAACCACGCTAGCCTTACGAGGGTGACCCTGGCAACACAAATGATTATTTCTTTCAACTATGTGTCTTAGGACATGTAGCCGTCATAGAAGTTACCATTAAAGTATGACAATTGTGTGTATTTTTTATCTATAACATAATAATCACCATAGATGGGAGAGAGAGGATTAAGTTAACCCATGAACCCATGTCCATTGTTCCTATAAGAGAAAACCTTTGTCTTGTTCTCTTGCATTCAAAAGGATTGGGACACTTTACATTCTTGTTTTGTTACATTAAACTTCCATCCATTAAATCAACCATCTTGTTCTTTGAACTTGTTTAGTGCATAATCAACTAAAACTTGTGACACTTTAGTTGTAGGGAATAGATAACTTTCCTTCTTGCTCCTGCGGATCGATACCCTACTTCCACATTGAGAGGTGCTACAGTGATCCCCAGCTCTTGGGGGTTATCACCTGCTCCGACGCCGCCTCCGCCGACCGTCGTTGCGCCGGCAAGGAGCGACGTCTTCGACCACGAATTGGGAGGAGCCGTATCGTATTGAGGACGAGTACCCGTCGCAGATCAGCCCGACGCAGGACGAGGAGGTGGTGGCCGAATCTCCGCCGCTCCAGTGGACGCGGGCAAGTTCCGGCCTCACCGACAGCAACCATGCCCACAACCTGTTCGACGGAGGTGACCTCAACCTTTGGGTATGGATTTCTATCTCAAATGCATAGTTTGTGGTCAATTTTAGGACATTAGTTAAATTGTTAGCTTTTTAGGATGAGTTGATGATGGATTTGATCCGAAATGGGGACAATCCGTATGCACATGATACGTCGGCATCCACACTTCCCCCTTTTTACAGTGTGGGTGAGTCGGAGCCGTCGGACGGTCCGACGAAGAAGAAGGGGAGTGGGAAGAGAGTGTACAAGCCTAGAGGTGTTTCTTATTCAACTTTTGAAGATGTTTTGCTTTGCCAAGCTTGGTTGGCCACAAGCATGGATGCTATACGCGGAACCGAGCAAAAGGGTTCAAAGTTGTGGTAGAAAATACATGCCACTTTCATCACCAAAAACACTATGTCAAACCACATGGTATTGTGTCCAATCGCAATGAAAGCTCTCTCCAACATAGATGGTCATCGATCCAAGAATGTGTGAACAAGTATTGTGGTTTCCATGCACAAGTGGTGAATAGGAATCAAAGTGGTGTCAACGTTGATGCTCATGTAAGTAATTCTAGCTAGTATTTTTATCACATGTCATGCTCCTCTCCAAACCATTTGTGTAATTGCTTGTACTTGTTTGCTTGCTAGACTACTTTGGCCTCCACTTTGTACCATCAAACGGAGGGCAAACCGTTCACCATGGCACATTGTTGGCTTGAATTGGCCGGGGCTGAAGTGGATCTCCCAATATAATGACCACAAGAATCCGGCCAAAGAAATTCAAGAACAATGATGGATCAAGCTCATCCATTGCACTTGATGGAGAAGATGGACCGTCCGAAGCTGGAAGCGGCCGGAAGAAGATGATGATGGGGAGGAGATGGGAGAAGGATAGGTGGCTCGTGACGGCGCCGCAACGAAGATGTCCGCCACCTGGACGGACATCTTCTCAAACAAGATGCAACCATGAATAAGTTGGAGAAAGAAAGAGAGGACAAGAAGGCCGAGAGGTACGAAGCCTTCTTGGCTTGCAAAGGGAAAGTATGGACTTTGATCGCCTCCGGCTCAAGGAGAGGATGGACTGGGGAGGGAGAAGTTCGATGTGGTCAAGGAGAGCATGGATGAAGGTCCAATAGGAGCAAAAGAAGTTGAAAACCAGCCTTGCGATGGAGCAAGAGAAAGTTCTTGTTGCAAGAATCACTGAGAAACAAAGGATCATGTTCCAAGATGGTAGCCTCTTGGATGAGCCAAGTGCAAGGTGGATCCTGGCCATGAAGAAGAAGATCTCCGACCGTGACCTCGGGCTAGTGGATCCGGTGCAACCGGTCCTTGAATTCGGACCATTTCTTTGTAATTTGGATCCGGTATGTATCGGACAACTAGGCGAACTTTTCTACTTTCATTTGAATTCGGACCATTTTGTGTTGTAATTTGGATCCGGTATGTATCGGATCCACGTTGCATGTCATTGCATGAGTTTGGGGAGAAACTTTGGGGGACATGGTTGTAGGAGACCACATTAGGGGGCTGTCCGCGGACGCGTCCGCGGACAGTTTGGGGGCCGATTTTGGGGACTCCGACTGGAGATGCTCTAAAGAAGCATAATATAACAGAACCATGAGTGTGAAAAAGTGGTGAAAAGTGTGGCGGAGTTGTCCCTAATTAATGAGTAAAGTTACTCGATTTATCATCTTCGATGCAATTTTCTATGTGGAGAGACAAAGCATACACGTTATCAACTACTTGATTACATATAAATATGATTGGAACTTTAGCAGATATCCGTAACTACTAACATTCATTAAGGTAAAAATCCAACCATAGTCTTAAGATCATATGGTTCTCTTTATCCCATACAATGTCAAAAACCGGAAGGGGCTCAAATTTCTGTCACTACGGAAACCCTACCCCCCCCCCCCCCCCCCCCCCCCCCCCCCCCCCCCAGGCCTCCTTCACGTACAAACCCTGTGATGTGGTCCATGCGCGCATAAATATATAATGGGCATCATAAAACTGTATCATATGGACATACAATGTAATGGTCGCATAACCAATGGGAGAGTCAATGAAAAAACAAAGAGGGAGGAAGATGCCACCCCGTCTCTTAGATATGGGTGTGGAAAATTGGATGTGGCCTAGAGAAAAAATAGGAAGTTAGCAAAATATCAAAGCCACATTTGGTTCAAATACTTATCGATATTTTTTTACATACTTAAAGGTTTACGTGCTTTCTAGGTTAACATCTACGACATGTGTGCCAATGAAAACAATTAAAGGACGTGGCAACGCATGTGCATTCAGCTAGACTTAGTACTTCGTCCGTCTCGACAAGAATGTCATAAGTTTCTCTATATATGGATATATCCAGATATAAAGTATTTATAGATAATTCCGTATTTAAGAAAACCATGACATCTTTTTCAGGACGGTGCTAGTAATTAATATATGCAGATCGCTGTGTCCTGATATCGTCTGCTAGTCTTAGTAATTAATGTACGCAGATCGCTGCGTCCTGATATCATGTGATTTTTAAGTAGTAGAGAAAACAATCAAAAACTTAGTATATCCTGTGATTGCGCCTGATCATTCGTTGTAATCTTAGTAATTAATCTATGCTTATTGGACTGGTTATTGTAATCGTAGTAATTAATATACGCAGATTGTTGCGTACCAGATCGCTGCATGGTGATATCCTGTGATTTTTAAGTAGTAGAGAATTGTTCAAAAGAAAAGAAAAAGTAGTAGAGAAAACAATCGCCCGCCCGTATATCCTGTAATTGCACCTGATTTGTCGCTAACTATTTACTATTCATCAAATCGCTCCGTATCGATTGTATTTATCTCTTGCGTGATTGATCGGATACTGCAGTTGGCCGAGAGAAAGAAAGAAAGAAAGAAAAAGAAAATCCTAATCTAATGGTACGTACGTGCAGCCGTAGCTAAAAGGGAAAAAGACCTGCACTTGTCGGAAAAAAATAATTAGGTACGTGATAGATCTGGCGCGTGGTCGATCCGATACTTAATGCCCGATCTTGGAGAGAAAAAAGGAGATCGCGAGAGGCAGGAAAGAGATAATTAGCGATCAAATAAATCCATAATTTCAGGGATTTCGGTAGTTATTGTGCAAGACAGCTTGTTTTCCATCGATATAATCCAGCATCAAGACCCAGGCAACGTACTTGACTTGGCCGAATCAACCAACAACACTAGAAGAAAAATAGCTAAGTATCTCCCATGGCAAGTACGAGGAATTACACCCGGGCTCTGTGTTTCGTAGCTCTTGTAGTCATGGCCGCCACTTTATTCTCGGGTCATGCAACAGGGACACACCTAGGTATGGCCATCTTCATTCTTTTATGATCTCGATGTGCATTCGTATGTGGATACACAAACATAAGTTTTATCGCGGTTATATGTGTTGATTGAGGTATCTTTCTCTATTGTTCTTTGTGCAGAAATTTGTACAGTTATGGACTCCTGCTCGCCCCCTGACCGAGCTCGTGGCGACATTGCGTGCAAGGCTTTCTGCGTTCTGCGAGGTTTTGAAAATGATCAAAGCGGTTGCGAGAAAGACGACAGTCTTAGATCCTGCTGCTGCGCAAGGAACTGAGAAGTACCATGAAATAAGTTATGCCATGAAATAAGTTATGCCATGCATGTATGTTCTAGAAATATCCCTGTGTGAAGCTTGATTCAGTTCATACAAAATAATCAATAAACTAAGGGTAATTGTTGGTTTAGTATATGTTTTCTTCCATTGCGCCTGTAAGACTCGTTAGGGACTCTGAAGCACCGATGCTAGGGCATGCGGCCCACTCTCACCGCGCGAGCCGTGGATGGTGTCGGCACCATGGACCAGCTGGTCGGAGCCTCCGCCTATGAGGTACTGCACTAGCTGGCCGTCTGTCCAGTCATCACCGAAGCCGTCGAATGTATTGTTGGGCATGTGCAAGTTGCTTGTGGCCGCCGACGCTGGCTCCGCGGGGTGGCTCGGCACCCCGGATTGTACATCCACAAACGACACAACCACGACGCCCTTCTTGCGTACACGGCCCAAAACCCAGTCATCTAGCCTCATGGAATCGGGGGTCTTGTGCCGGACTCCGCCTGCATCGGCGTAGAGGAGGCGGTACTCGTGCATGACCCAATCCGTCTTGGTACCGCGCGGGGAGCGGCCTTGGTAGAAGACGAGCGCCTTCTTGACGCCGAGGCAGCGCGTGCCACCGGCAGCTAGGATGGGCTTGTCGGTGCCGGTGGCCTTCCAGTACCCCGAGCCAGCCGTGCGGTTGGGTCGCGCACCGTTGGGGTACTTGCGGTCTCTCGAGCTTGAAGAAGAACCACTCCCCCTGCCCGAACATCGCCTTCTCTGCACGCACATAATTGTCAACATCGTGATAGAGTCAAACACAGTCTTGTCCACGCGTCCGTAGACTTTGGCAAATTGGGCATGATGACCCGTGTTTTCGTCGTAGTCCATGCATGGTAACTAAGACTGCTGTGTTTGATTAAGAGGGGTTGACAAGCTGATGGTGTGAAACCTACGTACATACTAGTAGACTAGATGGAGGTTCCTTCTTAGGATGCGCACATGAATCCACCATTTCCGTTACTACTAGTGTATTCCCTGACCCCCTCCTCGTAGATATTAGTTACTACTTGAGCCACAGAGGATGCAAAAATGATGAATAGCATGGGATATATCTCACTTGGACAAAATAAATTAAAAACAATTTTGTTATCTTCATTTGTTCTTAGATAAATACTCAAAAACCCTTACAATAAATCCAATTTCAAGGGGACTTTCTACCTGTGTTGAAAACTTTCCTTCTTCCAATTATTCTTCATTCAGTTCAGTTCAGAAAAACATTGGTACTCAAAATACTTCAATCGATGTTAATACATAGCAAAAGCGCAATTTACTTCCCTTTTCTTAGGATGCAGTGATAAATCGCTTGTTTCGAAAATTACCATAGAGAAGCCAAGTTCGGTTTGCTGCTGCCCACTAGAATGCTAAAGCAAAGTCAAAGTTTACTCTTATGCAGTAGTTGTAACCAAATGGTGCACATCCTCCACTCTAGCAAGAAAATTCTGGATCGCTAGTTACATAACTGTTGGTTACTGTTACACACACCAAATGGACCAATCAATCAGTTGAACAACATATGATGGACTTAACTTCCATCATCTTGACCATGGAAGATGCGTTAAGATGCGTCAGTTGTTTTCTTCTTTCAAAATATGTCTCTATATATAAAAGTAGGTCTGATTCCCTCCCAGTTACACCATCCACGTCGCCCGGAAAAGGACGACCGTCCGATCCTTCCATCATATGGTAAAGAACGCATCAGCAGCCGCAAAACACTGTAGCGCTACAGTGTTACTGTAGCACGGCAATTTCTTCCAATCAGGCGCTGACACGTCGCCCCGCACGAATTTTGGCGCGCGGCTTCGCAGAAAACCCCTGACAATTTTACAGAAAACCCCCTGTCAAGGACCAACACATAAATTGCGCAAAAGCCAGGGGCATCAGTGGAAAAACGTCGCCACACTCCCTCTTCCCTCTCCTCTCTCTCCCCGCGGCGACGACCTCCGCGGCGCCGCCGACGCGCGCCCGCCTCGCTTCGGCCCCTCCCGTCCAGATCCACGCTCCGCCGACCTCCGCCGTGCCCGCCTCTTCCTCCTGGCCGAGCGCCGTTTGCCGGCACGCCGCACGCAGCCCGGAATCGCCTCCGGCGTGCGCGGTGGCCGTGGCCGCATTTTTTGCCCGCCGGCCACGCTCCGGTGGCCAAATTCCGGCGGCGCCGCCACCTACGGCAAGACCGCACCCCACGCGCTCACTCGCGCCTCCCCACTCGCAGTGCCGCGACGCCAGCTGTGACGTCACGCTGACGTCACAGTGGGCCTGGGCCGGGATGCTGGGCTTCTAGATGGGCTGGCCTGCTTCCTCTGTGGCCAGCTCGGCCCTTTTATTTTTTTCAATTCTGTTTTATTTTCCTATTATACCAAAATTTGTAATTTTCGAAATAGAACTTCACATAAATTCAGACCAAACGTACTTCCATATTTCAAATCCGTTAATATATACACGAAATACAAATTGAATTTCCCCTAATTATAGAATAAATTTGAAAAAACAATACTCACATAATATATTCCCTTCTATTATGGTATTAACAAAAAAAATGTGAAAACATGGAACCATATTTCACCAATTCAATTTATTTGACATGTATAAAGATAACAAAACTTAACTCCCTCTAACTACGTACCTACATTTTAAAAATACTTTATTACATGCATATTTCAAAAAAGAAAAAAAAATTAAAATACTTTATTACATGCATATTTGGAGAAAATATAAATTAATTTCCCCTAATTATGAACTGAACTTTAAAAAAAATTATACAATGGAATAAAAAATTCATACCATCCAAATTACAATTCAACATAACAATTATAAAAAATGTTAAAATTCAACAAAAAATCATAACTTTCAAAACACACTTCGAAATAATACAAACCATATATCAACAACTAACGAAAACAAAATATTAAAATTTATAAATTCCAATCTACAATTAAAAAATAACAATCATAAAAAATACAAAAATTTAAAAATTCATATCTTCCAAACTACAATTCATAATAATATAAACAATACGTCTAAATTCTTTAAATTTAGCTAATCATCAAACTTTCCACATAAAAAACATTCTGAAATTCAAACAAAAAAAATATATACCTTCCAACCTACAACTCAAAATAACAATTACAAAAAATGTTAAAAACTAGAAAAAAAAATATCTTTTAATTTACAATTCAAAATAATACAAAAAACATACCAACAATTAGAGAAACAAAATTCCAAACTACAATTCAACATAACAGTTAGAAAAAAAAAGCTAAACCACAAAAAAAAACATATTTTCCAACCTGAAGTCCAAAATAATCAAAAAATCTGACAAAATTTTCTCAATTTAACGAATTATCAAACTTTCCATTAAAACAAAAAATTAATACATATAACACATCAAAATTTCCCAATTTTTACCAAAATCACAGGCTTATGACACAATATTTACAACAGGAATAAAAATATTCACATTTCACAATTCAAGGAAATTTAAAATTCAAGCAAATTCCAAACTTTACACACAAAATTGAAAATGTCCTTCTTTTTTTGTATCTTATACAACTATTTCCGACCTCAGCGACGACAAAATTACTTCAACAGCACACTTTAACAAAAAATATTCGCCACATCTCTTTATCTTAACCATAATTTCCCGATAATGGTCATTTCAAAATAATTATTCCATGAATTGTAAAACAGTAATTACTATCAGTATTTATCACTAATGCACAACCAATAAAGTTCATCATACAATTTAATCCACAAAGCCCACCGTGTCACTACATCGGGGTTTTTGTTTTTTTTTTTTTGAAGTTCAAACAAACTTCCACGCAATATTTGTTAGAAATTTCTCCAACGAATTTTTTTTTTTTTGAAGTTCAAACAAGCTTCCACACAATATTTGTTAAAAATCTCTCCAACGAGTATTTTTTCCCAAAACAATATTCACCTACATAAAAATATTATTTTCCCAATAATATTCACCAACATTATTTACAAAAGTTCCAAAGATGTTTCACCACAACAACAATTAAGGAAAGATTTAGAATTTTAAACAAAAAAAATACTTATTTAAACATGATATTCATGTCTGCAATTTAACTAATTTTCCAAATTGTCCCATAAATGGTAATCTATTTTTTTCCTTCAGATTAAATGTTAATCTAACTAAATTTATCGCGAATAACACGGCATGGCATCAAACTCTTCTTCTCAATTACTAAGCAGCAATTCTACGTCACGACTACCGGCCTTTATAACATTGTTTACACTACATCTATATCAATATTTCTTTCCCATTTCCCGTAAAATATTCCAACTGTATTTCTATACTTTAAATTTAGTTTCAATTTTCCACCATCCTCAATGTGCACGAGAATAATATATATTTTTAGCTCATTTCTCCTTATTTTTTATATGTATTCCTCCAACATTACTTCTTTATTAAAAAATTCAATGTTAATTACCTGACCCCTTCGCCGGTAGCTTCTAACTGATAATATTTAACCATAGCATTACTAACTACCTATGACATAAAACCAAAATTCAAATCTAAATATTTTAATAAAACTTCAAAACATTTAAAGAAACATACATTTCCAAAATTAGAATTTACTATACAAGCGTAGCGTATGACCATTCCAGCTCAAATTACAAATTTGAATATTCTAGAATGTCATATAACTTTCAAACTTATTCATTTAGTAAACACTAAAAGAATTCAAATTTGAAGCTCCTCACTTTTTTTAGTTTTAATTTCATAATTTTTTTAACCACAACGACAATTAGGGAAAGTTTTAGAATTTTATACAAAGCTCTACTTATTTAGACATGATATTCACGTCAACTACAAAATTTCAAAGTACAAACAATTTTTAACCCTAAAATTTCTTTACATTCCAAAAAAATTCAAATCTTCCTAACTATTAAATATCGACATTTTCAAATTCAAAATACACCAACCACGCGCGGCATTTGCCGCGCTAAGATCCCTAGTAAACATGAATACTTCAATGGCTAAGTGCAGCTCCTGGTTTTCTTCGACAATATATAAACAGCAGGGTCCCTTCATGCCGCTTTCATCCAAGCAAATCATGCCACCAATCCTGTTTCCTGAACGTGCAAAATGAAAATTGGCACCCCCCTAAATAAGGAAATTTGGCAAGAGACAAGTGACACGGATATCTGGAACTGGAAGGACGGCGTAGGTCGCTTTGGTCCCTAACCCGATGACAGTCGATCTTTCTGTCTGGGATCATGAAGACATGAAGGTCCCTAGCTATCTGGTGTGACGTGCTGGCGTGGATGCTTTAATATTTGTTGATCCACTCTCACCGGCCTTCTGCTGTGCGCCGCCAGCTCCAGCAAGGCTGCAGCACACGCCGACGTGTCGCCGTCCAAGCACTGCTTACGGCGGCGCTCCCGCGTGTCAGCAGTTTTCCACCGTCTCGCCTCCGTTTACTTCCATCTGTGGGCCGTGACTTTCGATTTCTCGTGCTTTCTGAACTCTGAACTTTGAAAAATTCAGAAACAGAGCACGGCGAGTTGAACCATCAGGCTGGGAATAAAGCTCGGACAGATGACGATCAACACACTTCTGTCAGTGCTCAATGTAGGGGCCCCTCGGAAAACACCGTCCGAAGTACCCACGTTATGTAAAAGATCGCAATCTCAATGATCAGTGCATTGCAATCACATAACCGACATGGTATCAAGAGTTACATCGTTCGAGTCGTATGAATAAAGTCTTACAACACACAATGGTCTCACGACCAAGTCTGCAAATCATCGTCGCGCAGGACGGAACTACCTAAGATACAGCGGAAGCTCGTGACTAGCGTCGGCCCTCGTCACCACCGGACGCGTTCCCACAAGTGTAGTTGACCGGTGACGGCATAGTCGGCATGGTCGCCGGCGTACTCCTCTTCCTTGTCGTAAGCTTTCTTGATTGAATCTGGACATTTGAATATCCAGGGACATAGCCGTAAGTACAATGATGTACTTGCAAAATCCACCTCAAGGCTTAAGTTTTCATGGTAATGCAGAAGAAAAACATTTTTCGAAAATTGGGTTGGCTGATATAAATGACTATACGGCTTAGTTTTCGCAAGGGTGCTTTTAGGCATAGAGATTTACACATATTCCTGCCTTCGTTAAAAAAAATGTAGGAATAGAATAACTACTCCCACGTTTTGGAAATCCTTTTTCAAAACTTTTTATATCAATAGGATAAGGATACCCCTTTTTGCCTTTCCGAGTTCCGACCAGTTGACTCCCCGAGACCAACTGTCTTTCCCCAAAATCCGTACCTCCCAGGTACCTCCTTGCCGCCTCCTTGTTTTCCAACAAAAACCACTTTTTCCTTTTTAAAACAAAAATGCCCGCACGCCTAGATCGGTGGCCTTCCAACCGTCCATGACCGAGGACTCGGCTATTCGAATAGTTTTACACTCTGCAGAGGTTGTACACTTTCACCACAAGATATGGACAGTCTGCCGTGGACAGCCACGGACTGCACAGAGACAGCATTTACCCATCAGACCGCCAATCCTAACTTCCACTATGTCGATGCTAGTACCTCGGTCGACCTCCTCGATGGGTTCGTACCTCCCCGGCACCGAGTGAGCTAGCCGTTTGCAACAGGTTACCCCTAGTCTCACACCGCCATGACAGGAGACCCACCGCTGCTTCCCGGTAGGGACTTTAACTCCACACTTTGTATGCCCAATTTCCTTATTGCGGCATTCGGTTCAGGGGACTCGAACCCCGTCTAGCAATTTTGAGGCAAAGCGCGCACTAGCACAAACAAGCTTCCGAAAGGCCCCGTGCCCATTTTGGAGTAATGTGGTTGTACTGTTAAAATTGTCGGGCAAGATCCGCTAGGGCTGTACTTTGTTTTCCAAAAACATCTCATTCTCCGACTGCTCCCAGCAGTTCGGGTTTTCGTAAACATCTCCGATTTGCTCCCAGCATCTCGGGTTTTCGTAACTTCTCCGGTTGCTCCCAGCATCTCGGGTTTTCGTAAACTTCTCCGGTTGCTCCCAGCACCCCGGTTTTTGTAAAACACTTTCTCTCCGAGTGCTCCCAGCGACTCGGGTTTTTCCTCCGAAAACATTTTTATTAAAAACCAGGTCCCCATCCTATAGTTTTGAGATAAGAGTAGGATATATATATATACTAAAGAAATTAATTTTCTTGATAGCGCCTTCGGTAAAAGGCTTCTCAAGTAAAGATTTACTTTAATAAACCTATTGTAAACTAGTAGATATTTTTGGCCAAACAACATTTTTGAAATTAGTTTTTGGGTGGCAGGTTGCCACAAAAGAATAAAACATGCATTATTTTATTTTTTTGGAAACAAAACATGCTTGTAAAATAATAGGCATATGGAGTGGTTGAGGTGGCTTGCCTTGTTCAGCAAAGTGTCCCTGGTCTTGCTCTTCCTCGTACACGGGTTCAGTTCCCACGTACAGCTCCTCCTCTCGCGGTCCTAAGGTACCGGAAAGTAAACGGACTACCGTCAAAACTACGAATGCGGTTGACAACAATCTAAAGTAAACAAGCAAACAAGTGACAACTGGCATTCAAACACAAGGAAATACTTCAGACAAAAGTTAGATATCTAAAGTACTCCTACACACAGGGGTGACTTAGATGCTACTCACTAACTAATACACAATCAATCGTACAGCAAGGCATTCCAAACAAAGCAAACATCAAGCTTAATTAACAAGCAATAAACAAGACACAAGACTATTATCTAACAAACAAGTTTAGCAATCACCACACTCTCCCCTTTCATAAGGATAGGCTTAATGTAGTGATTAAGCACCTTTTAGGGACTACTACTAACTTGCAAGGCTAAGAACTTCTAACAAACCTACACAACCAGAAGCTACAAACTTAGTTAAAAAGACTATTTAGCTAACACAAAATTCCCAGTAACACAAGCATAACTAGCTAAAAGTTGGAGACTTCAAACACCACTAACCAACACAATTTAAACTCAAATCAAGCCTCACACAAGCCACTAACAGTACTAACATATTAAGACAAACAAAACAGTTATTTTGCTAACAACAGTACCAACACATCTAAAACACAAAGTCCTAAAAATAAACCACTTAATTTAATTAATCTAGAAAGGGGCAGAAACACTAGTTTCACTAACAATTCTAATCAGAGAGTTCTACTAAACAAAACATCACACAAACTTGGATCTAAACTCTAGGATACTATCAGGAACTAACACAATTGGATTTGCTCCAAAATCTAATTCACAAAAATTACTAAAAATGCACCAAGTGCTCACTGCCTTAATCTACACATGCACACAACTTTAATTCTAGGCATCCAAAGGACATGAGACAAATTTCTACTGAAAGCTACTGTCAATAGCTTTCCAAAACAATTGGATTCACTCAATTTGGATCTGCCAAACTCAAGTAATTAACAAAACATTGTTTCAGACCAGTGATAGCAAAACATTTTTCAAGGACACTCAAAGTAATATTTTTCAGATCTGCAAGTTGAATATGATTCTACACTCAAAGAAGTACCACTGTGATTTTTAGTTTGCACAAATATTAAGTTTAACAATTTCATCTCGAATTAAAGTAACAGGACAGAAACAGATCTACTTAGAAAAGAATAAAACCACAGAGGGAAAATAATGAATCGGGCCAGATCTGAGGCGAGCTGGGCCGAACTGCGCCGGTCCGGCCCACGGCGCGCGCGCGCGACCGAACGGGTAAGCTGCCGTCGATCTGAGCGCCGACGGCCAGGATTAGACGCAGCGTGATTCAAACAAGGCCGTCGATCAGAGATCTGACGGCCCCTGTTCGTCGCCTCCCTCTCTTCCTGCCAAACGGAAGCAGAAGCTCGGCCATGGCGGTCGAGCAAGGGCGGCTCACCTAGGGCGCATGCAGGAGGTCTCCGAGGGCTGGGGGCGGATGCGGAGGTGAAGGGGAGGTCAGGGGCAGCAGAAGATCCCGCCGGCGTGCTCCCGGTGGACGGCGGCGCCGAGGTCGGTTTCCACGGGTCGTCAATGGCGGCGGCGGCTGCAGGGAACCTGGGACAAAAAGGGGGACGGGTGAGGTAGATTCATCCAAGGTGATCCCAGGAGGACAAAAATGGCGAAGGAGGGAGGCTTGTGGCGCCGGCAGGAGCCGTTCTTCTCCGCCGGGCACCGAGAGAAAATCCAGTTCTCCTCGGCAGCAGAGAGGTTGAGCTCGAGAGATAGAGCAGGGAGTGAGAGAGGGATGGGAGTGGAGTGTGATGGGCAAGGAGAGCGCACAGAAGGGGGCTCGGGTGGGGGTTTTGACTACCTCACCCGATCTAGGGTTTCTCGGGTGAGGGGGAGAGAGGGGTGAGCTTGGAGCTCTTCTATTGGCTCGGGTGGGAGGTGGAGGGGGACAGAGAGAGGGTGGTCGGATGATGTGTCCGGACCAGTGAGAAGAGGGGGAAGTGAGCCACCATTGGCCACGGTGGAAGAAGGAGAGAGGTGAGGGTGCCAAGCTGGCTAGGGAGAGGATGACAGGTGGGGCCAGGGTGGGGTGGAGATGATCTGCCCAGAGTGAGAGAGAGAGAGAGAGAGAGAGAGAGAGAGTTTTGGAGAGATTTGAATCAAAATTCGAAATCTGAATCAAATTGACAGTTTTCAGAAAATTCCAGCTTCAGACTTAGAAAAATTCTAAGTCCCAGAGTTCTGTCAGTGAGTAGCTAGGTTCAACAGATGATCTTGTGGGTTTTCACTATTCCAAAGGGAGTGAGATTATTTTTATAAAACAGTACTCACTAATTATGGATGATACCTACAGAATGCATCCAGAAAAGAGATCTAGCTAGAAGAATTAAAGAGGAAGAAATGCTATGTTTTAACAGCATCTCAGCACTGTTATTTAATAGCACAATGAGAGCATGATATCACCACCATATCAAATCCCAACAGGAAATCCCTTGGCTTTACAGTGAAGTAATAACACATTACTTCAATACCATGGCAAGAATAAGATTTAAAGAGCAAGTTTTCAAGTTGTGACAGAGGTGCCAAGATGCTACCTCTTAACAGGAATGAAGATAGGTGCAGAGAAGGTTTTGTCAAGTTCTCTCCAAGGTTTTGAATAATAAAGGTAAATATTTTTAAATGAAGGGATCACAAATGACCACAAGGATGTTGGGTGATTTTGCTAAGAATTTTGGAAATAGTTTTATTCACAAAATATTCTAAGATTCACTCCTGGCCTTTTTGGAAAATAAAACATAATAAATAAGAAAATGTTTTCAAAACATATATTTTTGAATGGGGATGAGAGGGCATATAATATGGGATCACAGAAGAGATTTTGAATAAATAAATCCTTTGAAAAACATTTGAGGTTTCTTTTGAAAACAAGGAAAACAAGAGTCTTTTAGTAGACATCAAGACTTGAAAAGAAGGAAACTATTTTAAGGGCCAAGATAAGAAAATTGACCACCTTAGATGTAAGACACAAATCATGAGGATGAGGAAAGAATATTTGATGGAGCTCAAAAAGATTAAGAAGTGATTAAATAAAGACTGCCAAGATAAGAAGGATATAGTCACTAATTTAGAAAGTCATAAAAAAAGGGCTTTGAAATAAGATGTTAGAGAGTATCATGATTTACTTTCATAGCTTGGATGGAAAGTATAGATATGGAACATGAGATCCCTGATGGTGTATTGATGAGAAGAGCAAGATGCTGCCCCAATAACATGACTCCTAAGTTGGAAGATTTCAGAAGCTAGGAAGATATCTAAGGACAGGAGCTGAAGAAGATCCTTTTTATAAAGTCCTAATGTTGATAGGTTTACCAATTAACTAGATCCACACGCTCACAAACAAACAAGCATAACCACTCCAAGAATTTAAACAAGAAAGGATCACACCTCTAGCAAGTCACAGCAGGTCAAACAGAGCAATAGGAAGGAAAACACTATCATTATTGAAACATTTCAAAAGTTTTTGTTCCCCCTGATTTTTGTCTCTCTCACAATTATGTTTTTCTGGCTTCCAAGGAGTGGGATGTTACACTCAACTGTTCACATTTCTTGGGGCGTAGTGCTGTGTAGTATTATACTAGTCGTTTTGGGCGTCCGGCGAGGAGTAGCCGTCTCGGAGGGCGATGTTTTTGGTCGCCTATCAGACTTAGAATTTGGAACGTAGCTAGCCTGCTGGCCTCAGCAGCAGACGCTGCCGCCTCAAGCCTGCAACTGCTCCCTATATAACGCGCGGGGAAAGGTAGGCGGCCGGTGTTTTCTTGCGTGCACTGCAGAGTCGGATCTGGAGAAGGAGGTGATCGAGCTGCCGCCATACAGGGTGCGGGACCTGATGCGGGTCGGCAGCCACGACCTGACGCGCGAGCTGCTCGCGCGCGTTGTCGCGGCCGCGGACGCGTCGACCGGCCTCATCCTCATCACGTTCGACGCGCTGGAGCGGCGCGAGCTGGAGAAGCTCCGGCGAGACCTCACCTTGCCAGTGTTCGACATCGGCCCGCTCCACATGTTCTCCCCGGCCGCGGAGAGCAGCCTGCTGCGGCAGGACCGGAGCTGCCTGGAGTGGCTTGACGCGAGGCCGCCGGCGTCGGTGCTGTACGTGAGCTTCGGCAGCCTCGCGTGCATGTCGCAACGGGACCTGGTGGAGACGGCGTGGGGCATCGCCGGCAGCGGAGTGCCGTTCCTCTGGGTGGTCCGCCCCGGCCTGGTCGCCGCCCACGGGACGACAGCGACGCGGCTGCCCGAAGGGTTCGAGGCGGCGACGTGCGGGCGCGGGATGGTGGTGGCGTGGGCACCGCAGGAGGAGGTTCTCCGGCATCCCGCCGTGGCCGGGTTCTGGACGCACGGCGGGTGGAACTCAACGACCGAGAGCGTGTGCGAGGGGGTGCCGATGCTGTGCCGGCCGCACTTCGGCGAGCAGATGGGGAACGCCAGGTACGTGGAGCACGTCTGGAGGGTGGGCTTCGAGGTCGGCGGCGAGCTCGAAAGGGAAGCGGTGGAGGCCGCCATTCGGCGGCTCGTCACAGGGAACGAAGGTGCCGAGATGCGGGCCAGGGCCGGCGAGCTGAAGAAGGCGGCCAAGGAGTGCACCGGCGAGGCCGGTTCGTCAGACCTGGCCATCTCGGTAAGCTGGTCGATCACATGCTCTCCTTGTAGAATTAATTGTGATTCTCGTGCTACTATTTTATGCGTCCTGTTGTTTGGCAGTGATCAGGATACACTGTCAGGTCTGAACATGTTCATTAAGTACGATATAAGTTATTTTGGATTTGTTTTCAGTATGCTGATACTGTCAGTGCAAAAGGTTTTCAGTATACCTTTTCTAAGTACCGTCCCTAGGTATATTCTTTTGGCTCTGTGGATGAATCCCACAGCAGAATCGTGAGGTGGGAGCTTTTTGTGTATACTTTTAATAAAGAGGTGCTAATATTTCTAAAATTTGTGCACACAGCAGAACCTTGATGAAATTGCTAATAAGGGCAACCATTCGGTAAGTAAATACTTCACTATGCAGTGGCATGATCGTTTAACTCCATATATATATGCAATTTTTCATCATGAAGCTATACTAATAAGGCTAACGGATTTGCATATTTGTTCAAGGTGCTTGATATAGAACAGCGGCAAGAACAAAGCAACAACAATTCTGATGGTCTTGTGGATGGCCAAGTGTAGTCCGAGGGTGAAGAGCCTATTGAATTGGATCCAAAAGATAAGGTTTGTGCTTCCCTATCTTTCGAGTTAGTGTCTCTTTTTGCCATGGACTTATGTGTTATTCTTTTCATATTTTTCCGAGGAGTTCAAATTTGCATTGTGTTTTATTTTCGGTTTACAGGGACTATTCAATTTCCTGAAAGCCGCGTCCAATGTGGCGTGTACTGCCACAAATGCTTTCAACGTTGGATTTGCTGTTCTTGCGTACAGCGCCTCGGGGCATCATGCAACAAACGAGTTGCAGAAGCTGCTTCTTGTCATTGGTGCAATTATCTACATGCCCTTCTCCATACTCGCCGCCGGAATGGCCCACACTCTTGAAACAAAGGCAAAGGACATTGATATTGCGACGATCATGGTGTTCGCTGAGATGTCATACACTTTTCTCTCCATCTGCATGGTCGCTTTGTTTGTCGCCAAGACTCCTTGGTTGTTGTGGTGCCAGTGTTCTTGTTGGTGTGGTTGTTCACGGCGAACTGGCTGGTCTCACGGTACCGCAGGCCGAGGTGTCTCTACAGGAGGCTCAGGTCTCTCAAGAGGTGGTTCAAGTTCAAGGCGCACAAGCCATAGAGAGACTCCAGGCATGGTTGACTGCGCGGTGGTGCTAACTTGGTGCTGTGCATCGAACATTTGGTAGCATATTCTTGTCTGTTATGTCTCGATAAGACTTCTTAGGAAAAATTATACTATCTTCACTGCGGTGGAGCTTTTTTTTACCAACAGGCTGTTGGGTAAACATTATTTTCATTTACTGCTCCTGAAGCCAAGACATCAAATCCATTTATTGATATCTTTTAACATCTCCCTGTTTAGGCCACCAACACAGCAAGTCCAACGGGGACCTTTATCTAGAAAATTACTCCGTAAATAAAAGGAAAATATAACTTCAGGAGGCTGATGCTTCTTTTGGGGTTTACCTCACAAAATACACCTTTTCGTATATATATAGCAAGTAAAGGTTGAGTTAAGATGCAGTTGACTCATCCAGAGCCATATTTTCTTATTGCTAGCAGAATATCTAATTTACCTACGTAAGAATGAATAACTTTGATACCAAGGAAATGAGGAAACTCTGCAAGGCACGAAAAAGAGACAGAATTAAAGTAATAAGCCAACCAAAACTCAGTTGGGTATAATAACTTTTAATTTCACTCGACTGTTCTATTATCGAAGTATAGTGGCTTGACATAAATGCATGCTAGTCGATCACCACTGTACAACAAAAGAAACCTTGTCACCAGCCAACGTAAAGCTATCCAAGCTTGGAGTCACAATAAGCAAATAGAAGGCTAACTAAGACATAACTCAAAAACCTGATATCAAAAAGAAGAGGAATGTTTATTAGCTGGAGGACATAAAAACATCAAAAGTTAGAGCTTCAATTCTATTTTAAGCTGAAGCAACACATCCATTACTATTGTCAAAGATGGTAGCTCCTTTTTGCTGGACCTAGACTTCAAAACCTTAAGTATTACCACTACCAGCCCTGAGTTGCAGGGGACAAATCAGAGCATGCAAGCATCATGAATAAATTTTACTAAGTTAAGCATGGGGAAATGCTATATAGAAAACCACTCATTTCGTGAGAACAATTTGCATCTGAATTCCCACAAAATATGAGCAAAGAAAAATATGTGATGGCAGTTGTGTTACATGACTTTTTTTTCTCCCACTCTTGTGGTCTCATCTTCCCTGTCTCTAACAAAGCATTCGATGAAACTGAGATAGTCCCTGTAATTCCTCTTCCAGTAGACATCCAGCCTGTAGCATAGGAGAAAATGGCGGAACAAAATTAGGTAGGAACAGTCTGCATAATCACTGTTCTGGAGGATCATTTAAGGGATTTAAATGGTGTACTTAGAAATATGAAACCATTGATAATCTTTTCATATTACACTATGTATAGGTGCATGCAAAACATATACCCCAGATGCCTTTTCCGTAATTGCTAGCTTAGACAAATTAGGAGCTTTTTATAGTACACTCCCTGTTGACAGTTTGCATCTTGATTCGCCGGAACGAATGCCATAACTTTGGACATACCTTGCAACCATGTTGTTTTATGAAGGGCTTGATGGATATGATTGGTAACCATAAGAGTGCTTACGCTAGACCATCATGCATATCTGAATAGATCAATAAATTAGCGAGAAAGAAATCAAGAGCACGTGGCATGGAAACTGAAAACAAACCTACAGGATTTATGGTAACATACCTTTGTTGAAGCAAAAGAAATTATGGAACTGTTAGCTGGCAGTAAAATAACCAAGGAAGGAAATACCCTATGCGGTAAGAATAGCAGCAGAAAAAAATAAAATGCATTGGTAATTATAGTACACTGACTGCTTGTCTAGACAAACTCTCTACCTTCCATCATCACTACCATCTGAAAAATTGCCAAGTGACTGGTATGGCTCGCAGGACAAATATTTCATTCAGCAAGAAACGACCCAACATATATCCGCCATAACCATCAACATAGGCTCCGGTTGCCGGATGGGCAGATTTGTACACTTTCAACATGGAGCCCCAGCATGGAGACCAAAAGAAACGCATACCGAATGCAGGCCGCCGTCAACCAGAAGGCAGGGTGCACATCTTCCACATGGAGATGAAACACACGGCCGGACACACCGAACGGTGTCGGTCATGGTATGACCCAGCAGCAAGGAAGGCCTACAACCAAAAATCAATAAATAACTGAATATTATAAATCAGTAAGGGACAACACAATCAAATCAATCGTGGATGCAGAAATCAAACCATTAGGCAAAACGTAGAGGTCAAACACAAAGAACATCAACTAATATGTGGGCAACAGGAGGAAACGAAGATTAGTTATTTTGTGCAAGTCAGCACGGAAAATGACCGAAGCAGTAAATTAAACATCGAGCGCCAGTAAAAACCAAAGATACATGCTGTCTTGCTATAAAATCATCTACCTCCAGTTGCTTAGAATAAGAAAAGGCAAAATAAATCGAACGCAATATACTAAAATCAGAAATATAAACTTCCCAATACACCAATCAGCTATGTTACATGGTACGGGGATACGGGTACGGGGATACGAATACGGCGATACAGGAAAACGGCAATTTCTGAAAATAGACTTACGGGGATACGGAGAGTATATGTACAAATGAATAAAGATCAGCATCAATAAACAACAATTTTGAGAATGAGAAAAATTGACGTAAATTAAGTAACCTGATAGTTTTTCATTCATGGTCATGTGAAGAAGTTGCTGCCTTTTCAAGTCCCTCCCTGTATGCGACTATGTTTTATCTCCATCGAGTGGGCCATCTGATGGGCTGTAGATCGAGTCGGAACAATCCCGTATGTATCCCTGAGGTATCCCGTGCGTGTCCCAGCCGTATTCAGATTTAATTTATTTATTTTAATTCGAAAAAATGAGATACGTTGGGATACATGTATCCCACGCGTATCCAGGAGTATCCCCGTCCTGGTGCAGTATCCTGCACTGATACGGCACCTTTGTGCCGTATCCCTGCAACATAGCCAATCAGGTCTGCCTCCACATGGTGCGTCTGATGATGGGCATTTACCTCGATTTCTCTAATAACCTACTACTGAAAGAATACGACCAGCTGAAAGAAAAATGAGGTTCTCTTATGCGTCTTCATCCTCTTTTCTTCAATTTAACTGTAGTAAAGATTGAAACAGTAATTCAAGAAGAAATGTAAAGAATATAAGCATGCAACCTGACAATCTCTTTGTAATCAAAGCTGACCTAGCTAAGCAGTGAGAGCAGGAAACAACAAAATAATAGCAGTAGTACCACTAAATACATCAACTACTGCCTCCATAACCGGTCGCTTTCCCAGCCAAATTGCGTGCATCCGTGCATCGGACTGAGACCAAGGAACTGAGAGTAAAAACAAAGCAGCAAATGAACAAACCCTAGGATAAAGCAGCCAGAACTGAAAGGAAAAAGCCAAACTAATAAAAAGAGAAGAGCCAATACGTGGCAGTAATGAAGAACATCTTGGCCCAATCCTGATCCATGTCCTAGCCCTTCGTCTTCCTACCATATTGTCCTGCCACCTCGCACGGTGTCGTCAAGCTGGGCCGCCGCGACCTCCTCGAGATGGACCTCCTCGAGCTGGGCACGGACAGAGGGGGCGCTCGTGCCAGTCGGGTCCCACCCCGTGGAGGCGGACGGCGTGATGGAGCGGCTGCAACATGGCGTCCTCCCAAATCCCACACGCACAGCTCGCCGGTGGATCCAACAAAGAGGGTGTGAGGAGAAGTCATAGATCAAGAAAATGCATCACACCAAATAAATCTGAGGAAGAACAAACGTGGAGTGAAAGGAAATCAAACCTCTCCTCCTTTGCTTCCATCGATCTGTTTTTCCTTGATGGAGACACTCCCATCCCTTTTTTCTCGCTCTTCCCATCACCGGCCCGAGCAGCCTCTCCAACCAAAGGCGATGTACGAGAGGAGGAGGAGGAAGAGGATGTGAGGGAGGAGGACGTGCTGGATTTGGGGATCGTGGGCAAGTAAAATTAGGCACCGCTTTTGACCACCGCTTGACCCAATCATCGAAAGAGTGGGAGGACCCGCGTCTACAGTGCCGCCCGTGGCCAACCCAGCACGAGGCAAACGGGAAACCGGAAGCGAAGGGACCAAAAGTCCTGCTCCTCCCGTCTGCGTCGGTTGCCCCTGGGAGAGAGAACGCGCGGGCGAGTGACGGGTAGACCGGGTAACCGGCTGAATGCGTTCCGCTTACCGGGCGACGTGGCGGATCAGGATTGGAAGAAAATCAGGGATGAACAGTACACCGAAAATTGGATAGACGTGGTCAAATCTGAGCTATCCGTCGCGCGGATCGAACGGTGCAGGATAGGGCGAGATGTGGATGGCCTTAGACAACGCGAATCTCACCGACTTTTATCTCTACTATATAATACGGCTTGAGGGGATGGTTGGTGCGTTTTTTCGTTTTCCGGTTTTACCCCTCAGTCTTAGGCATAATTACGCCCTTTGCCACCGCCCAGTTAAATCGTACCTGTTCGTTGACGGTGAAAATAGAAAATCCCCAATCCTAGGCATCCTCATATCTCCATTGATGGGACCTGACGGTAGCCTTCTCGTCTGTTCATCGCCACCATCGCTACGATCACCTCCACTCGAGGAATAGCTCGTCATCCACACCTTCGGCGTCCCCCCGGGCGTCCAAATTCCTTCCCTTAAGCCCCCGATTTCCATCCCCTCCCAGCCTTTTCTTCTTCAAGCTAAGGGGTGCTGAAGAGCTGTAGCATCGGATGGTCGTCCTGGCCGTCGATGCGGAGAGAGAGCGCGGCAAGGGTGTGCGGCCGTGCGGGGCGGCTCGCCGGGCGTCCTTGTGGATGAGGAGGTGGAGATGGACACCGGGTATACGCAGGCGCTCGGCCCCGCTGCAGTGGCCTGAGATTGCGCGGGGCGGCCGTTCCTCGAGGACGCCGCTAGCGGTGGCTGAACCTTCTCAACGCACTTGTTCTACATCGACATCTTACGAATAGTAGCAAGCTCCTGCCGCCGCCGTTGTGGTCAAGATGCACCGTCTGCAGCTTCCTGAAGTCCCGTGCTGTGATGCTGAGTGAGCTCATCGACAGTCGCTCCGACGTCTTGGCGTATGTTGATATCACTGCATCAAAATTCAGATCCACATAGAGCTGGCCGGCGTGCGTACACGGGAGTAGTGGAGCAGGGTGGTGGAGGCGAAACTTGGCGGGGCAACCGCTGAGGCGAGGACGCGCGGATGCGCACGACGCAGAGGACCTGGGTGTGGCTCGCGCGAATGGCCGGGCGAGGCTGCCGGCAAGCTTGCCGGGCGTGGTCGACACGGGCAGCGGCGTCACGGGAGATGCATGAGGCATATGTTGGCCGGGAGTTAGCTGCGAGGACGAGCGCCCAAGCGAGAGGCGAGGCAGGCAGCTGGAGCGAAGCAGCGGCCAGGGGCGACGTGGACGCGGGGCTGCTGCTTGGGGAGTGAGAGATCTCTGGCGAACGCTGAACGCTGGCGGCTGGTCTCCTTCGTCGTGTTGGAGATTAATTTGGGATATTGACCGGTCAGACCCGTGTCATTGCTTCTTGGCTGTGTTCACGTGATGCTGTAACTAACTTTCTGAAATCACGATGCTGTAGGAAGGGAGGGATATGCAGGAAAACTGGAAACGGCAACGCCGAGAGAACAAATTACATGATCAAGCTTGCTTGATCTAATTTGATTTGCTTTGTCGTTGTGTAATTTATATTCTCATTATGTTATAAATTGCTTTTACTATGAATACATGAATGTGTTATTTTACCATCCAAACTGGAATAGATTTAGCTAAAATGTTTTTCTTAGAGCCTTAGAATTCACCAAATACCACGAGAATAATTTTTTTGGAAACAAGGCAAAAGGTTTGCCTTTTATATTGATATAGAAGGAGCAAAGACAAAGACTTGGCCGAGACCAAAAAATAAAAGGGAACAAAGCAACCCCGACAACGCCGGGGGGGGGGGGGGGGGGGGGCTTAGAACATCGAACCTACTACTCGCAAAACTCCGCCAATTTCTTGGCCCCTGCTAGAATCCAGTTGCTGCTCTCGCTCTTGATGCGGTGAAAGAGAACGGAGGGCATCGTGAAAATGTTGTTGAAGACCCTCGCATTCCGTTCTTTCCAAATTTCCCAAGTGATCAGGATGATCGCCGTCTTGAGGCCCTCACGAGATGGGGAAGGTGTGGCAGCCAGGTCTTTCCAGTACTCGAAAACCGTGGGCTTGGTGGTCCCAAGGCCTTGCATAAGCGATTACATAATAAAGGAGAATAATTCTCCTTTATTAGAATTCACCAAATACCACGAGAATAATTCTCGTGTAATACTGTGACTAAACGATTACATAATAAAGGCAGTTTCATAATTTTTAAAAAAATCGTGTAATGAGGTAGTACATCTATGTTGTGCCGTTTCAAACAATAATTGCAAATGCTCTTGTCGTTGTAGCTCATTGACGAAGGTTTGCACCCCGAGTTGTGGTGCCTCTACGCGGCTGAGATGACCTCTCCCTGCGAGCTTGGGAGTATGGGTGTGTCGATGCACGGCGCCAACGAAGGGGCCGGGCGAGGATCTACATACGAGGACCGCGAGCCCATGCTCAGCTAGGTGGTGAACCTCGCGCGCTGTCGCTGCTGCCCCGACATCACGAGTCCGCTACTTGGACAACATGTTAGCCATCTCCGGTTGGTCACCACGCTTGCAGCCCTCTCATCTCTCGCAGCTTATTCGAAACATATTAAAGTTTTTCACCCGTTGCAACGCACGGGCATTTTGCTAGTATATAGTAGTATTGTATCTAGCGGAGTAGACAAGGAGAAGAGACAAGTAGTGCCGGTAAATTGACCTTCTATAGAATAATGTAATTGACCTTAGTTCTCCTGTTCTGAACGGATATATTTTTCTCCTGGAAGGTCCCACGGGTCAAATTTGTAGATGTCGACGTCGGCGATGATGGAGGTGACGGCCGCGGCGGCGGAGGCGACCTTCTTGCTGAGGTAGCAGACGATGATCTCCTGGTCCGTCGGCTGGAATCGGAACCCCGGCGGCAGCTGGCAACCCGGCCCGGAACACAAGCCCATCTTCCATCGATCGGCACCTCTATCTAGCTCTTAGCGTCGGTGCAGACGACGAAGTAATGGCTGAATTGATTTCGAAACACAAAGGAATTGACTCCCTTATATACTGAGCAATGCGATGTGCGCATGCATGGCCATGGCCAATGAGAAGAGCGCTACATGCACCGGTCGTCGGCGGACGAGTTTATCAACTCAGGGACGGCGACGCGTTGTGGTACGGATCGATCATGCTGCGGGGTTAACTTGCTTGTGACGTCCGATGCTACGTCAAGCTTCCACAAGATTACATGTAACTCGGGCGTGCATGAGATTGACAGGCCGCCGTCCATAATATACAGCTAGCTAGCTAGGTTATCGACGGAAAATCAGATACGCACTTTTCATCATGCATGCATGCCGGTTTTACAGCTGGTGACGTGGACTACCGTTTAGCTGACGCGGACGTCAAAGAGATTGTCGAGTTCACACTGCTAATCGGATACTACAAATAGCTCGGAAAGTCAAAAGAGAGCCCGAGCTAGGCATAGCGCTCTGTATTACCCAAAATTCGAAATATGCATTTTTTTTACGTTTCATAAAATCGAAATGAAAAATCATATGTTAACCCCGATGTAGACTACACAAAAAATTTCAAAGCAAAATTAGTACTATTGTAGACTACACAAAAATGACAAGTTTGGCAAATTTTAAACTTTTTAAACTATATCTTGCTCACCGATGTAGATCTACACATTTGTCTTTTTTGCCCAAACCAAAGTATAACGCATTTTTCACTGAGATTTTGCACAGTGATAGATTTCGACATTATCTTCATTTCGTCTTTTTCAAAAAACTGAAACTCCAAATATATTCTATGGTGATTCTATTGATACCGATCTGGTATTCTCAATGTTCATATTTTTGTCTGTATAATTGGTCAAAATTATTTTATATTGACTTTTGACTATATAATTAGTCAAACCCCGACGCTCTTTACAACTTCCAAACGCAAGAACCGATCAATGATTGATGCCTTATCCGCCAAGAAATGGATCACTGGTCTCGCCACGAGCGCGTTCACCGTCGATCACATCTCGCATTTTTTAAGCTCCGGGGTCTGCTTAAGTGACTCATCATGTCCCCTGGCACGTTGGACACCATCATACGGACCTTATCAGCAAATAGGGCCTATGCTTCGGGCTCCGCTTATCACGCACCGTTCTTGGATGTGTGTCTCACTTCTTCAAAACAATTGTATGAAGACATGCGCCCCACCCCCAATTGCCTCTTCTTTGCCTAGCTTGTTGTTCAGAACAGGACTTCTGTTCTCCTTGTTCTAGGGTAGCCTCACCAACCTTCATGTCAGCTTTGCAGATGTCCTCTAGAAACCGCTTGGCACATCCTCTTCGAAGGTCGATACTCCCAGCGCATTTGAGCTGCGACGGCCTTATGGTTGTTCTGCCCATTCCTTATGCAGTGCCTAGGATCTGGTCGGCCAACTGTCCTACAATATCAGCATGCCACCTCAAGTTACCTTTGTAGCTCGCCAAAGGGGAAGATGGTCATCATCCTCATCATGTGGGAAATCATGAAGGAGCAGAATATGAGGGTGTTTAACAACAAATTCTCAACACCGTTGGTGCTGATGCGGAAATGAAAGGTGAGGGCAAGAATTGAATCTTGATGGTGCCATAAAACTTGATTGCTTCTCTTATATCAATATAAACAACAAATCTTTGTCCGCTCACCCTAGAACCCCTTCTTTACTTCTCCCATATAAAAAATAAACAACAAATCTTTTGCCTCTTTTCAAAATATAAAATAAATCAGTCCTCCTCCTCCTTCTTGATAGTGTTGTTGACCTAGCTAATTGGTTCAGCACGTGAGTTAATACATGCATTTTAGCTGGTACTCCCTCCGTTCCTAAATATAAGATGTTATAGATGTTACACATATTGTCTAGATGCCTACTAAAATGAGTGAACATCACATGAAATGTGTCTAAATACATTTGTGTATATGTGAATGTGGGCAAATCCTAAAACATCTTATACTTGGGAAGGAGGGAGTACATGTTTGTTGGTAAATCTAAGTATATGATATATTCGAGTTGTGGCACGACAAACAAAGCTATGCATGCAATGTGTCAAACCTTTTTTATAAAATAAATCAAGGGAAAATATATTTTAATATTAAAAAATCTATTGAGAACCTCTTTTTATATAATAATACTACCACCTAAAATAGTATTTAGCTCTACGTTGGATATGTCATGTAAGGTAAGCATGACTAGCGGTGGTAAAATGAATGTATAGTTATACGCCAAATAATTAATTAATTTCCAGGATATGTATGCATCATATAGACGAGTTGATATTATATACTAGTAAAAGAATGTACTAGACGAAAGTTGGGACTAATTAATTCCGAACTGTCACACTACGCACAAGAAATTATAGGTCGCGTCGTCCCATCCTAATCGGACAGATAGACCAGCAGCAACGCGCCCGGTGGACGGTGCAAGCAATGCAATTTTAAGACCGCGGATTGGCCTGATCACAATTTTCTTATTTTCTCGTGTGAACGGGATTTAATTTTACCCAAAACGAACGGACCCTGATCGAGGCATTGATCTCATCACGATTTGTTTCGACAAGCACATTAATATCAACCTAGTTTTATGATAACTATGAGCTTAACAAATATAGTTTCACATCTTCAGAACGCTTCTATGCATCTATATTTGCATTTGTACTCCGGTGTGTCTAAAAAATAATAAAGAAACAACGGATTTACTGTTTAATTATGTCCATTTATTTTGTTTAATTATGTCCGGTGTTTCACATTTAAAAAATTCAAATTTGAACAAATTTCGAGTTTGACCAGATTTCAAATCGGAACAATTTTTAAATTTGACTAAATTTTGAATTTGAACAGATTTTGAATCGGAACAAAATTTTAACAATTTTCAAAATCTGAGCATTTTTCAAAACCTATAAACTTTTTTCCGAAATATGAAAAAAAATCAGAAATAAAAATAAATGAAAGAAACAGAAAAAAAGAGAAAAAGAAACTCGCCGAAACAGGCCGGCCCAGCAGCCCCACCCCGCAGGCGACGCGAGACTGAAGCTCGCCTGCGGGCAATGCATAGGACTAGGAAAATTTTGCGCGGCGACACCGCCGCGCCCGTGTGGTAAAATTAAAATTTGGAAATGTCTTTATTTAAAAAGTGTGGAAATTTGAAATTACTGAAATGCAAAGAGAGGTTATGTTCAAAAATTGTTCAGATTTCGGAAAATGTTCAAATTGGGAAGTTTTCCATAATTGGAGGGTGTATAGTACGTGGACATTTGTTAAAGTCAGTACATAATTAGAGGAAATTCATTTGGATTTTGTACTAATATTCTTGAAATTAGAGTAGTGAAATGACATAAATATTTATTTGAACTCCATAATTAGGAAGAATGCAATATGTGAGGTAATATGTGAGATATATATATTTTTTGAGTATCTTTTTTTAGCAAATTAGAATTTTAAAATGTGTTGCATGTATTTTTTGAAACGGTTTTTATATATTTTGTTATAGTTGTAAATATTTAGCAAATTGGAAAAAGTGAGCATGCTAATATGTCTTAGAGTTGAAAATGTCGATATTAAAAAATTGTTCAGATTTTAAAACTATTGGAATTCAAAAAATTATTGGAATGCTCAGATTTGAAAGGCATTTGAAATTTAAAAATATTTAAGCTTGGATTTTTGATCATATGCCACAGTTAGTCAGCATGTATTTTTGTGATCATGTTGATATATTTTTCTGTTTGTTCGTTGACAGCGAGATATGGATCTTCGGTGTTATCAGAACCAACTCCGGATTCGTGTTCTATCGATAAAAACTAAACATCGGAAAAGGAAAAGAGTAATCAACATACGACGTCAGTGCACTGCATTTAGTATGGATGATATGACAAATTAATGGTATTGAAATGTTCCTTAAAAAATTATTGTTCATTACAGTCAGCTTAGGTCCTAAAGCACTGTCGGAGTTGGATTAGAAAGAGCCACTGAATTCAGACCTTCTGTGGTAAAATTTTGTTAAGCTATATAAAGTGTTATCAATAAGAGAATTTTCATATAAAGAAAGCAAGAACGAACTTTGATATAAGCAGCTTGCATAAGAGGTAAACAGAAATATTTCAGTGTCCAATAAGGTAAAATTTTATTTTTAGCATCTTCTATCTTACGAAATAAACATAGAATGGAAAATGAATTAATTTCCTTTGGAACTTGATTGGATTAAATCGAACATCTCTTAAGCATCAATAAATCTATACATTTACAGTTGGAAGGAAATTGTAATAAAGTTATGAAGCATAAGATCTGAGTAGGTTAACATCATATAAGTAGCATGAAAGCAAATTATTTTCAGATTACAAAAAAAATATGTTGCACAAAAAGGAATAAATTTCTCTTGAAGTTTTGTAGGACTTTCATCGAACATTTTTCATAATGAATGAATAATAATTTGTAGAGGTGCAAAAAATTGCTTAACGAATAGTTAAAGAAAAACAAATATTATATGCATAATTCCCTTGAACTCCTTTGTTAGGTTGACTCAATTAAAATGAGCATAAAATGGAAAAGAGTCGTAGTGAGCATAATTTCTCACTCGTCAGGATTCGAAATGTTGAAATTCGTTGAAATTTGTCGTGTAGAGTATCTTCAAATATCTAGCGAATTGAACTGACAAATTTCTTTTTTTTTCCGTTAATATTTAATGTATGTCCATAGTGAGTGGAAATGAAAATTTATTGATTTGCATTCTATAATTATAGTCAGTTCATTTAGATTGCATTTAAATAAGTACCAAATTAAAATGTTCAATTTTGAGTTAGTAATTAGAGGTAATGCATTATTTAAGCATTTAATAAATTTATTTTCGTATAATTAGAAGAAGTACATTCGGGTTTTCTTGAAATGTTGACTAAATTTATTTTACCGATCGTTAAGGTATGTTATTCGTATTTTTCCAATAGATAGATTCAAAAAAAAATTATTTGTACACTTTTTATTTTGTGGAAATTGTTTAAATAAAATGGTTCCACTTGTTAGGAATCGAATATTTTTTTAAAAAAAGAATAACCTTCATGTTAATTCGTCTGTTGTGATTAAGTATTATTGTCTGAAAATTATCGTGGATCAGATCGGTTTATTATTATTATTGTTATTATTATTTTTATACAATTTTTGTGTGAATAGTTTGAAAATTTGTTAAATTTGATTTTTTTTTGGCATGTTATTTGCATTTTCATGAATAACAGATTGAAAGTTATGAATTTTGCAATTTCCAGTATTTTATTATGTGATTAACTATTGTATGGAAATTATCGCGGTTGAGATCGGTTTACTATTTTTATTATTATTATTTTGTTTTTATACAATTTTTTTGTGTCAAGAGTTTGAAAATTTGTTAAATTTGAATTTTTTGATATATTATTTGTGTTTTCATGAATAACAGATTAAAAGTTATGAATTTTGCAATTTCCAGTATTTTATTATAATTGTGAAAGTTATGACAGGTACGAGCCACATGTCATTTTTTTTTCTTTCATAATTCGAAAAATCGTTTCTGGAAATGTTAGAAACCTGACAGCGCGGGCCCGCGATGATGTCATCGCGTGACGTCACCCGCCGGCGGCGGCCGCGCCGTCGAGAGCTCGCGATGGAGCAAGCGAGCGCGCGGGGGGGCCTGGGATCGCGCGGATCTGCGAGAGGAGGTGCAGGGGAGCAGAACGGGCGGTGGCTTGGACCATATGGTCGCCGGAGCCGCCGGCGGTGAGCTAAGAAGGCGGCGGCGGCCATCGAGCACGGCCGCGTCGATTCCAGCGAGCACGCGGCGACCCGGCAGCTGATCTTCGACGAGGAGGGAGAGCGAGCGACGGTGAAGCTCTCCGTGGACGTCGATCTGAGCGGGGAGCAGCGGTGTGGCGGTGGAGCGCGTCGGCGGCAAGCTCGGCGTCGCGCGAGAGAGAGGAAGGAGAAGGGGGGAAGTGGGGTCGTTTTACAGAAAAGTTCATGTAGTTCCTGTAATTTTCAGATAGGTCCTCCTACGTGGGGAGGCTAGGGCCGCTCCGCAAATTCCAGTGAACGTATGTTCTTTTTCGTAAAAAAGCCACGCTGGCCGTCCGATCGAAGATCGACGGCGCGGAGCCGTGGAGGCACTGTAGAAGTGCGAATTTACACTGTAGATTGACGTGGGCACGCTGCGGTGAAGGCAAACGGGGTGAGCTTGATCGACGGCGCGGAGCCGTGGAGGCACTGTAGAAGTGCGAATTTACACTGTAGATTGACGTGGGCACGCTGCGGTGAAGGCAAACGGGGTGAGCTTTGATATCTTTACTATTAAATGGCAGTTCGTACGTTGGTACGTCCTGTGGCAGAAATTCTGCCATCGCTCGATCGCTCCCTCGCGCTATAACCGCTTGCCCCGGCCCGGCCCAACAACGTCATCGCACGTAGCTGGCTCCGGCAGAACGACATCAGGTGGACTAGGTTCCACTCCGTCGCCGCCTCCACTACTGCGTCCCGCCGCTGCCTAGCACCACCACATCCCGCTCGTGCGTTGCTGGCTTCTTGTGCACGGCGACTGGGCGTCAAGGAGCAGGAACGGGAGGAGGCCACCATGACCACGTCGTTGCTCGCGCCGGATCCAGTGCGTGAGCAGCCGGAGACCAAGCCTTCTTCGCCCTCGTTCGTCTCCACGCATTGGGTCGTGGCTGCTGGTGCTCTACACGCGGGCGCAGTAGTCACTTCCGCCATGTCCACAAGGTGTTGGACACTTGGCTCTGCTGTCGACGTCGGCAACAAGCCAAAACTCCCGCCGTGCTCGCGTTCCCGACCAGTGGCACGACGCATCTCCCTGCTCCGACCTTGACTGGCGTCGGGGACAGAGCTCTCCACGCTGCAGTCGATATTGGCATGAACACGCTTGCAGGCTGTTCGACCTATTTCCTCACCAGCCCACGGGAAGATTTCGTTGATGGTGCTCGTACTGTCAACACTGACCGGCCGTGCAACAACTCCTTCCCTCGCTTTGATGTCACCAATCTAGGCCTCTGGCGAGAGAAGTGCATTGAGTTCTTCACAAAATTCAGTTGCGCTTGCTGGATTGGAGCTGTTTGTAGGTGAGTGTAATAAATTAACTTACAAACCATTGATTTCAAAATAGTTGGAGTAGACTAAAGGTTGGGTTATTTATATGTGATTCTTTCTTTCAACAGGCTCCAGGCTTATCCCAAAATAGTATTTAGATTATACAAAATGAATTTCTGTTGACATTCTCCTAATGTATTTTCTGTCATTTCTTGGACTAATTTATGTTTCTAAACATGTTTCACGTTTCATTTCATAACTGCCACATGCTCTAGATGCTGCAATTGTTGTAAGGGTGGAACAACTGTAAATCTGAAGATTCAGGTTGATACTGAACTTACGCACTGGATCAATAGAACACCATGTATTTCTTACTTTCGTTCATGACATGAAGAAGTTAGACACATGACACATCTCTATCTTGAGCTGCTTGATGACGGTAGTAATCAGGATTGTGGTCTACTAATAGTGATTCTCGTAAATTCATATGTGTGACTTGGGAAACAGGCATTTACATTTATTATAGCACTGAATATTCACTAAAGACTCTACAAATCTGGTTTTCTAAGCCCGGGAACTGAAGAACTGTACTGGATAGGAACATTTTGGTAGATCTCTCTTTGACCACTTAAAAAGTCGATTTCTTATGATATTATGTTCCGTGAAATTGCTCAAAAGCAGATATGGCCAAGTTAAGATTTGGCTTTGGAATAATTATACTCAAGTTAAGAGTCTCCTAAAAAATTCTTACAATAAATAGTCGATTATTTGGAAATGCTCAATAATTATGTCATCCAAAAGCTATGCTGCTTCAAGCTCTCAGAATATGGTAAATCTAATATGCATGTTCGTGCAGATCCAGGCTTCACTGCTATTTTGCTGAATGCAGGATTAGTTATTTTAAGCAGTACAACAACGGAAGCTGCAGGGCGATTAGCATCAGGAGTTCCATTTTCAGTCAATATCAAAATGTCAGTTCCTCTATCTATAGTGCACCATTCCGAAGACAAATCACAAGTTCACAATTGTAGTTTCTTCTTTGGTCAAGGGAATTAAATACGATCAAGATCAAATTAAGATATGCCAAGTTCTTTGTGATTTTCCGACAAATTATGACTTGCAAATAGTTATTTTCCTGCAGTCCTAATGAGCATTCAAAATCGTTTGATATTGTCATGGTGTGTAATACAAGTTCTGAGTTGAGCTACCCGATATGATCCAGGTAAACAACATCTTCAGTCCAATTATTTGCTTCTTTCACAGAAACAATTCTTTCTATTGACTTAATTGAAATGATTATAACTGAAAATGACTTGTATCTTTGAATGTAGTTGACATCCTGATGCTTTGGGTAACATTTTAACAGATTTTCTTTCCATTATTTTTAGGCAATGTTTTGAAGTTGTAGCGGCCAGATCATGATTGACATGTATCTTACTGCTGAAGAAGTAGTTGTTTTGATGAATGGGTGAAGTCAAATCTGCACATGTGTGCAAATCACTGGACATTCTCTCAGATGAATAAGAAGAAATCATATGCTGATTTAGAACAAGATTGTTAGCTTCAGGTAAATGCTTATGTCGTAGTCATAACTGATAAAATGCTTGATGTGATGTATATTGTGAACCTGCGTGTCTACTGCAAACCCATGCTCCCAGTATTTTTTCTGAACTTGTTCACATTTTATTCCTTTGTTATCCTTCACGCTGTCTTGCTTAAGCAAGTAAAGTGTCATGTCATGCAGCTACCACCATGTTTTGTAAAGTAAATATAAAACAAATATAGAGACAATTATCATACTGATCCTGACCCTACAAATACATCTGAAGCTATACTGCCATAAAGCTATGAGAATATCAAAGGAAGACATCTCAAGCTGTACGCCCACTTCTGTTCTGTTTGCACAAGATAGTTATAAATATCAACGGGAAAACATGAATAGGTTTGGTATCTTATTTGGCTGATTTGATACGTTGTAGTTTACATTGGCATCCTTCATGTATTAAATTTGGTTGGGCTGAGTTTAATTGGTCAGGGATATGTTGTAGTTATGGTTCAGATAGGCTAGGGGAGGGTTGGGGAACATGAATCAGGAATTCATGCTCATTTGTAGGAGAACTGTGAGAATTTCAATACTTAGATTATGTGATTACCTTGTTGAACTGGTGTTTAGAGATCTTGGTGCAATACTGCTATTTGGCTGATTGATAATATTGTGTTGTCAGTAGTCTTAGTATTTTATATATATCCTTATGATGATTGTAGATAATAATAATAAATTGATTATTGCTTTTCTTTTTCTTATTATGCAGGCATGGAGCTTAGCATGTCTCTACAACGGCACTACCACAGACAGCTCTCGAGCCCCGGAAATCTGCAACATCATCTCGAACGACCAATGCCAACACCTCGTGTCCAAGTCATGCAATGTGGTAAAAGCGCCATCAAAGTCACCTTGAGATCATCCCAGGTTTCGCTCATCTTTGCTTGTGATTTATTCTCCTTCCTCTTGTCATGTAGAAATCAGTTTTCTATTCACTAGCCTACTTGCCAGTTTGAAAACAGACTTCATCCAGAGAAATATATTAACCTTGTTCCTGTAAATCTCCCAGCACCACTGCACCACGACATATAGACACTATTGATCACAATTTCGGAAACTTAATTTAGTGAGCATCACATGCACCACCTATGGTATTTGTCGTATTATGTATATCCTCAAGATTTATAGCTCTCCACATCTTTTTTTTTACTTGCATTTCAGAATGGATGTGCCCCATCCTCATATCGCTGTGGCACACAAGACATAGCTTTTTCACATTCTACACCTTCTCTGAATGTTAGTCCACATCAGCATACTGTTATGAGCTAGACGTTAATCATACTTGCGAGGTACCGTCTGTTTCCACATATACTATGCCACAGACTTTATATGCTAATCTCAATTAAACACTCCTTTGTATTGCCAAGCATAAATATTCTGAAAATAATCACCGAATTGGCACTATTAAGAAACGAAAGGTGCATTTTTTTAAAAAAATTGCACTGCAGCTGATAGCGCTGAAGCTTTGGCTTGTCTTGAGAGTTTGAAGCAAACTGTGACAAACTGTAATATGTTTGTGCAGGGTGAATCTGACTGTCTCCATCTTGTCAAATGAGCGTATGGCGATACCTTCCAGATCGGTGATCAACGTCATTATCAAGGAAATCAAGGCTGTGTGTGAGCTCTCTGCGGGAGTGCTTTTATGGAAGATTTATAGAGATTCAAATGGTTTAACTCGTGGGTTAGCTCAGTATTGTCGTAGTGCGTGGGGTTCGGTTGTGTTGTATGGCTGTGTTCCAACCTGAGCATTGGATATTGCTGTGTGATTGTAATCAAAATTTGTTGCCTAATTAATACAACCCCAGTTAAAAAAAGATGATTTAGACTTGTTGGAAGCATGCACCTCCATGTACTCATTACATCATAAAAATGATTTTGTTTTTCTCAATGGCAATGGAAAAGCACGTGACAAGAGAACTCAGAGGTGTGATTCCTGCCGCGGTGAAGTGTCACGCTTGCCACACCTTAGCTCTACATGGGCGCCATCAAGCTAACGATGTGGTTGCCATGGCGCCGGGTCTGTGTGAGTGACAAGTGGGGCCTGCGTGCCAGCTGCCATGTGCGTGTCGTGTGCGTGCTGGCTACAAAGACTAGAGTTGTAAACGAGAGATGTATGACTGAATTGAGGAATGAAACTCTAAACTCTCTCTCTCTGCTTTTCTTCTCCTTCAAGTTCAGTTCATCCATGGTTTAGGCCTCACGCCGGCAATTACACCGGCAACAGGGTGCTACATTAGGTATCAGATTCAGAGACTTCCGGGCGCGATTCTGTAGTGCGATACTCCGATCGTTCGTCTTTGAGCTGTAAAATCCCAAAGCTGGTGAAGGAACTGGTTATAGTCGATTCGTCAGCTCGTCTCGGATCTCTACAAGTCCCGCTTTGGTTGGCTTGGCCGCTCGATCTGTCGCCACAACACCGTCAAGCCATGCGCACAGACCAAACTTGCCTTGGCCGCGAGGGGCGAGACGACAACGACGACCGAGGAGCAGTTGAAGCTACTTCGCAGTTAACAACCAGTCATGTTACCCTAGCAAGATACGTCGGTGGGGTGCGGATTTCGGATGAGTGGGGAGGTTGACCGACATGCGTTTCGTAGCAACGCACGGGCATTTAGCTAGTAGGTATAGATTCGCCGGTTCAGAGCCTCAGACGCCTTCAAGGCCTTCCGCAAATGTGTTGGGGGTAGCGTTCTTGTTGAGTGAGAATTAGGCCACTTACCAGCCCAGCTAAGTCTAAAACGAGCTACGATGGCGTAGTAGGCCCTGTTATATTGGGCTATTAGCCCATGGTTCATTTCCCACCACTGGCCGGCGCTCGTAGGGCGTAGGCAGTAGGCTGTCTTCCACCACAGGTGCGGCGCCGCTCCGATAGACCACGAGCAACCGGACACGCCGCCGCCGCCGGATTCCATGACCCTATCCAAAGTCTCTGAATACTATGGGCTGCGCGAGTCGCCGGCAGCTAAGCGCGAGGCGATCGGTTAATGGCCAATCAAGGAGCGTCCATTTCTTATCCCCCGTTTCCCGCGCGCATGGCCCCCGCGGCACATGCTACCGCCCAACTTTGAACTCTCCCTCCACATGCCAACTCCCGGAACTTGAGCTGATAGAAGAAGATAATCGTACATCACCAACACAGCATCGGCTGGCCAACGCCAACCGCCCGCAAACCAGGTTGCACCAGCCAAGACCGGCATCATTGCGGCCAAGATCCATTAATTTATAATCAACTCAACTCAACTAACTGTGGACGATCCAGTTAGATCAGTACTAATCCTATATATAACTGTGGCCTATCATTGGGCCAGCAAATATAATCATGTCAACAGGGATTAACTTATCACTCCAGACGCACTGCCTCACTCGGCGTGCTTCATGAGGCGATCATTCGATCCGTGAGAACCGTGCGTACCATCACACATTCACACTTGATCAGGCATTCAATCCGCTGTTACTGAACTTTGTTTTGCAATGGGATTATGGGAACCACTGCTGTATGCATTTCTTGATCCGACTATTTGGTAATTTTCGATAGAGAACGATGAGGACGACTTGGTAGATCGATCCTCGCTTAATTGGCCGCGGATAAGACGATTAATTCGATGCCAACTGGTCATGCAACGTGGAAAAAAGTTAATCGTGACATGCCAGCAGAGTGAGTGACTGTGATCGATGTGGGAACACGTCACCGAGGATATTTCAACTCTAGAATTGTTTGGTGTTTTCTAGACCAGCGCTAGCTGTCTGCATCACGAAAACTAGAGTACATGCCTGTAAATCCCCGTCCTGTCAAACTTATATATCTGCTAACATGCTTACAAAAACTCATGTGTTCCTATAAAAGATTCAACAATTTATTTACTGCTATGTGTTTTAAATCCATGTATGATTCGGCATAGCTATATATGATGTCAATTTCTTTTTATTTTTTGGAAAAAACTATGTAAGACCCCTTTAGTGTGTGACCTGCCTGATTATTTCGGGCTCATCCGCAAACCATGATCAACATGTATTGTGTCCGGATTTCTTGGGTGTAGTTATGTGTTTATAGTTCCTACATTCGAAAAATCACATAGCCTATCAGTTTTTCTCGAGTTTCCATATAGTCAACAACTGTATTTTCGGGACCATGTCTCTGACCTCTTCTAGTTGTTTTTTTTAGAAAAGGGGAGCCCCAGCCTCTGCATCGATTGATGTATGCGCGCGATTTTTATTTTTATTAATATTAAGTTCCAGTTATCCTTACATCCGAATTACAACAAGGATCGCACAAAGTGGCAATATGAATCAACCACTTAAAAAAGAAGGACAACAGGGAATGACTCTGCATCAACATGTTATCCTCAAATCAGAACGTCAGTTGAACTGGGAAAATAGATCCGACGCGACCGATTCCAGACGGCTGCATCCAAAATCCATTGTGCCTCGCTTCTCCGTTGATTGTAGGTAAGACCACGTACGGATCCAATGAGTAGCCATCGGGATAACCTGCATAAATGTAGCCATCTAGTTGTAGATGTTTTATTTGGGAACTAATCTACTAGGGTGAACCCCTTCTAACTATATCTTTCTTGTTTGGATGATATGAAAGCTAAAGGATTTACAACTTTATTGTGTAAATTAAAATGTAAAATATAGACTAATAAATATTTATGTTTGAGAAAATACTAGCATTACACAAGTAGTATGTGGACCGAGTGACTTTGTACCCAGGGGACATGATATCACTAGCACAAAACCGATTATACAGTTTTCATCCATAGGTCGAAGTCAGTTTCCACATCGAAAAGAGGCAACAACTTATTGAGTTTTAAATCCATGTATGATTCAACATGGCTATATATGATGTCAATTGTTTTAAGCTTTCTATGTGAAAGCTATGGCAAGCCCCCTTCGGTGTGTGACATGCCTAATTATTTCGGGCTCACGCTTTACCTGTATCGTGATCTTGTATAGCGCTTAGGAAAAACTTGGATAGGCCCACATGAATTAAACAATTAATTCATTAATTCCTCTACAAGAACGATCGAGTAACTTTTGGCCGTCTTCAACCGTGGAGGGTATTCGAGGCCGATTATGGTATGAAGGCTTGCCATAGTTGTTCCTCTGCTCCTGGTTATGTGCTCCTTCCAACCAATGCATCCTATTTCGCGTGTTGAGTATATAATTCGTATTTCTTAATTTTCAGAGTATGGTTTTTTTTTTTTTTTGCGAAACACAGTACAACGCAAGCGCTCATATACACGCGCACACACTCACCCCTATGAACGCACGCACGCACACCCTACCCCTATGAGCACCTCCGAGAGACTGAGTCGGCGGGTCGAGTCTTGAGATTGACGAAGTCACCACGGGCGCCTCGCTGTCGACGGGAACGTCGCCTCCCACTGAAGAATATTCCGCCTTAAATGAGAAACACCAGCGTCAAACCTGGGGTTTGAACTTCAGAGTATGGTTGTATGTGCTCCCTCTGTGAGGACCAGAGTTGCATATATGTGGACTGTCCCAACTTTTTGTGGCATGCAACACCAACTTGCATGGGAGGCGTGCGACGATCTACTAGATGAAATAGTGTATACCATTTTTTTTTGGGTAGCGAAACAATATAAAGCATTTACCTATAAGAGAGTTCATGTTGCCCGGTAGCAACTTAATGTGTACCAATAAAAGACATAATTGGGATTGGAATAAATAATGTTGTTTCTATGATGAGGAGGAAACAATTCAACATATTTTTTTCATGTCCCCTTGATCGCCTTGTGACAGGGCGTAAATATGGCATTTCATCACCCCAACCAACTTTTGTATAATTAGTTTGGGGGGAATTGCTTGATTGGGGTTAATGTGCAGATTAATAGGCCTCACATCTGAGTGGGAGCATGAGTTTTATGTTTGGCTTTGATGGAACTATCATTATGGTGTTGCTTTAAAAGGATCAACGTCTCCCAACCTTTGCAATTATCCACAAGGGTACCCATTGGATCTAAATGTGATCTTTTCTCCATCGTTTGGATGCGCGGACATTGTTGGACTCTCGGTAAACCCCATTGGAAAAGTACATCGGTCTTGACGGAACGCATCGCGACGGCGGCGCCGTGCCAGTATGCCAAAAAACCAGACCTTCGGGATGAAGGAGACGGCAAGACGCCATTCGCCACAGAGGACAACACTCTACACACAAACCCTAGATCTACTGAGAAAGAAAAGAAGCCTACATCTAAAGTATACACCGAGCCACGCACACCTCCCTCGTCTCGTCTCCAACCAGCGACGCCGGCGGAGGAGATCCGAGCTCGGGACGGGCAAGAAGCGAAGTTGCCAACGACTCTCAACGGGGGCTCTCAGGAGAAGAGGGGTGCTCCACCTGCCCTTGTGAAGTTCTTTTTTTTTTACTTGGCCCTTGTGAAGTTCTGAATCAATTCAGAAATGTCACGACATCAACTTCCATGTGTTTGTCTTCTACCGGTGTTTTTCCAATTCCAGTGGAAGTTTCTCAACTTTCCGTGCCCAAAGTCAACCAAGAAATTTCAAGGATCATTCCAAGATATATACACACACTTGCGTGCCTCAATGCCTAATACGAGTACTACTACGTCAGTTCTTCCCGGTTAAGTAACATTACATTACAATTGTCATCCCCCAATCAGTACTCGCATCCGACTGGGCACGAGATAGAGACAGAGAACCCCCAATTATCACTCCAATCAGTCATGTGCGGCGCGAGCATAACGCAATCATCAAGCCGACGTGTCATCCGGCACAACTGGCGGAAGGAGGAAGAAAGAATTCCCCGTCCGCCGCGCAGGGGCCCCGCCGGAGCCGAGCCACCGCAACAAAACCCCAAACCCGACACGAGAAAACAACAAAGTGGCGGCGCCCATCCATCCATTTCCACCTCGAGCTGCTTGCTGCTCCGCTCTCTACCAGACAAGACAATCGCTCGCTCTCTCGCTGTTCTCTATCGGAGCGCCACGCCACCTCACCGCACCCACCCGCCCCGCCCCCGGGTTGAGCGCGAGGACGAGGCCGAGGCTTGGCCAATCCAAAAAGGCAGGCAGCGGGCATCTTCTCCCGTTCCCGTCTCCTGTTCCGCGCCACGCAGGCAGGCAGGCATGAGCTTCTTATCATCGTCACCGCGGGAGGTCGACGTCGACAGGAGGAGCCGGGGAAAGAAGGCGGAGGAGGAGGTTCCGGCGCTGGACATGCTCGACGACTTCTGGTTCTTCAGCAACTCCCTAGGCGGCGGCAGGGACGACGGCAAGGGGGTAAAGAAGCCACCGCTGCTGCCCAAGTCGCCGTCCACGTCCTCGGCTGGCCGGACCAAGAGCGCGGGCGCCAACGGCTCCGAGGAGCAGTCGCAGGGGAACAAGTCCCGGTTCCACGACGCGTCCGGAGGCCGGAGGCTCCTCCTCCGGACGCCGTCGCTCCCGTCGCCGCGCATCGGGATGGAGCAGACGTCCAAGGACGAGGAGCTGGTGGAGGAAGATGCCGGTGGCGATCATGCGGCGCCAGCCGAGGTGGAGGACGATGACATGAACTGGAGCAAGATTTACGAGGGCGTCCTGCGCACCAGGATCGACGAGGAAGGACGCGGGTCGTCGTCGCCGCTGCACCGCGCGCCGTCCACGCCGTTCCCGTCATACGGCCGCGACCACGGCCAGGAGACGGCCGCCGGCGCCTTCACCAGGTCCACGCCGAGCCTGCCCAGGCTCAGGCACGCGCACAGCACGCTTGAGAGCCACTCCCGCTCGCACACGCCCACCAAGGTATTACATCCCCTAGCCCCAATGCCATCATAGGCAATCCCCTGCATCGCCGTAGCAACCGATCGAGCATGATCGATCGAATGCTCTGGAGCTAGTGTCCGACGAACTCAACTGACGTGCTGGTTCTTTGATTGCAGCCTAATGGAACTCCTGGCAGCGGCAGCAGAGCAGAGCGTGGCCAGCGGCAGCCGCGGCGCGAGCTCCGATCGTTCGGCGCGAACAACCAGGACCATCCGGCGCTCGCCCGGGCCAAGAGCGAGTTCCAGGACAAGAAGTGGAAGAGCTCGAGCGCGCTGGAGTCGATCGAGGTGCAGGGGTTCAAGGACCTGGGCTTCGTGTTCGACCAGGAGGAGCTGCGGGAGAACCTGGCGGACGTGCTCCCGGGCCTCAAGGCCAAGAGCTCCGGCTCCGGGTCCGGCAGCGCCAGCGACAACGACGACGCGAACGGCATCGGAATAGTCGGCGACGCCAGCGCGGGCGACGGGGTCGTGCGGCGGCCGTACCTGTCGGAGGCGTGGCAGCACGGCGCGCGATCGGCGCCCCCCACGTCGGCGTCGGCGTCTGCGATCAGGCCCGCGAGGTCCGCGGCGGAGATGAAGGACCAGATTCGGATGTGGGCGCAGGCCGTCGCGTGCAACGCCCGACAAGAGTGTTAAATGGCCGCCGTCGTACTCCCTTGGCATGGTTTGCTTCATCCTTCGCAAACTGCACCTACACTACACACGGCAGAGATCGAGATGAAAAAAACACTAGCTACTCCACATCCGAATGATACTATGATATACTCCGAATTTTGTTACTTTCACCCTGCACCGAAAATCCCACACGGGCAAAATATTTAGGTAGTCCTTCAGTGCTCTCCCCTGCTGATTTCTGAAATAAAAATTTGTGGAAATCATCCCATTCTTTCGGTCCAGCCATTGCTACTTGCGTCAGTTTTGTTCCTGTTTCCAATGGAAATTGAACTGATACCTGAGAACCAAATACTAGATCATGGCCTCTATGAGGACAATAGCATCTCAGAGACTTGCCTATGAAACTGGCAGTTGCAAATGGGGCAAGGCGCCAGCTGCAGTTGCTTCGTTGTTGCAACTGACCAAAACTCTTTCTACCTCTGTCGCAAATTCTGGAGATCATCACATTCTTTTGATCTAGCCATTGCTTTCTTCCTGATTCCAATGGGAATTGAACTGATACCTGAGAACCAAAGAGATCATAGGCCCTCTATGAGGACAATAGGCCTATGAAATTGGCAGTTACTACGGAATTTCCATCCACGTTGCAAACGGGGCAAGGCGCCAGCTGCAGTTGCTTCTTCGTCGCAACTGACCAAAACTCTTTCTATATCTGTCGCAAAACCTGGAGATAAGCTCTTCCGGTTCTGGAGTGAAAACGCTGCTGATACGTGCACGTAACCAGGAGCGCCAGTGGGCGAGGCAATAATGTAGAGCAGGAGAGCATGGCGACGCATACCTGGCACCGGATCCCATGTGCCACCAGCAGGCGAATCCAAAAACAATGTTCGGAACCTGGTCAGTTAACGTGCGAGATCCAATGCGATCCAACCGGCCGGCATATGCAGCAGCCAGCAGCGTCGTTCGTCAGGTGCTGATACCTGACGGAGCACCTCTGGCCCGGCGATGATCGCGGTGGCCGGCTATATAGCCATTTCATTTTTCTTCTGACATCGTAGCTCCCGAAGAGCATACATACAATGCAACGGTAGGCGCTGAGGTGCAACAATGACTCAGCTCATTCCAGATTTCCCAGTTAACGGATATGGTAGGCAAAGCTGACAGTGACAGACAGATTTTGTTGCAAGTTCACAGTATTAAAACAAGGCTAGAACGTACGACTAGCAAATTTATATAACATACTACTACTTGGTAAAAGTCCATGCTTCCAAACTAATCATCAAGTGGCATCCATCACCTACAAAATACTGAAAAGTCTTCCCTACCGAGGGGACTGGGACTATGCTATACACGGGCTGAGGGTGCTGTCAGCCATCATCTGGCACCATGGCAAAGCTGGGAGCACTGTGCCCACAAAATGCGCCTACAGTTCCTACGCTGAATGTCACCTGAAGATTTCACCCGGCACATGCTCACTATTTGTGCCAGTTAGTTGGCACCGTTGGTTCTCGTGCCTTACAGCAGCAGCACCTCAGTTGGTTCGGATCACTGAGCAGAGATGCTACCATTACCAGCAGGTTTTCTCGAGATTGCACCTTGCAGAAGATACGACGCCTTGTTTCGGACCTGCGTCGAACAATACACTCAGCAAGCGGAAAGAAAATTATGCATTAACCCAACCAAAGAAAAGATCATGGCACCTTCGAAGCGTAGAACCTCCAGTCTGTGCATCCGATCTGGGTGGAACAGTTCCGTAGAAAAGTACGCCAAGCTTCGATCAGCGCATGCTTATTTCTAAACGCATCACTAGAGAAGAGCAAGTTGTCCATCAGGACTAGGTACACGAACAGCTTGAAGAAGTTGCATTCTTTTTCCTTCACGTTTATGGATGTGACTGACTTCAAGATCTTCTCAACATTTGCCACCTAAATGTGCAAGATATGCAGTCAGCGCACTAGCCAAAAGGCAATTCGTAATGACAACACATGATCGTGCTTACTTTGAGCTCGAAGCTAATTTTGAGCAACTGAAGGGCCAGCTGGCTCCTTAGGAATTTGCTACGGTCATTGGTTCCCGTGATGCAGTCAACAATCCTTAAACAGTTAAGATCCATACTGACTCTGCAACGTTATGAAACTGAATTCAGAGAGGCAAACACCATACGAGAAAAAACCATGGGAACAACTCAAGAAAAAGCTTCTTTCAAATAATACCATGAACTCAGAGCGTACATGCAGCTTAACTGTCTGTACATGACATGGATGTAATAGAGATCAGAGTGTACATGCAGCTTAACTGTCTGTACATGACATGGATGTAATAGAGAAGCATAAGCTCTAAACATTGGCGCAAACCGAGCAAAACGAGATTCAGTGATAACATACTTGTCAAGTAGTCATTGATAGCCAGTATCTAACTTTTTTATTTAGGATCTAGTTTAACTACTCCAGCATTTGTCTGATTGGACACGGATATATGATCAAAATAGTATCGAATACAATTTTGTTAAGCATCTCTGGAACATTTACCTCTGAGAGATTGACTCAGCCACATTGAGACAGCTACTTTCCCATTCACTAGTATCGAAATATAGGACGAGTGAATTCAGGCAGTCTCCCAAAATAAGCAACAGCCCTTCAAGATGACGGTCCAAAAAGAGGGAAATAACAATAACAAGGAGATCTTCCGCTTCGGTAGGTGAGAAGATAGGACGCATTTTTCTGCAGATTAAACAAATAGACCATTGAAACAGAAATAATGACAAAAGTATTACAAATATTGGTTAACATCACGGTATGTCTATACTTTTACCAAGGAATAAATGCACACATAGATAACAAATGTCAATTTAGAAGAAAAAACTCCATTCTCATACATTATGAAACAACACACCTACATGTTATCATGATTGCAAAAGTGACAGCTGACAGATTCCCCTCAAAGCATAGATTTACATCATATTTGGAATAGGTAGGAACAAAATACAGATATCCCAGATATTCTGTGGCTGGGAAGACTTGCAAACAAACAGCACATGACACTATGCTTTGAAAACAATGTCATGGTGAACAGCTATATGGGAACTTTCATCTTGTATTTTGTAACTGAATCACAAGCACAAAACGCCAACTACAGTCTATTCACTATATCAAATTTCCCAGTTACCTGATTTTGCAGCAAGCAGACACAACTTTTAACCACGCCGTGATGTTTTGAGGTGGGCCACCATCTGAAATGTCTGGTCATGAATAACCAAAACTTTATTTCCGATTTTGTTGCTGAGAATTAACAGAAATGGAAATGGAATTCCCAGAATGTCCACCGTCACAACTACCAAAATTGATAACTCAAAATCGATGTGTTGAACTGATGACAACTGAGCAATAAAGGAAGACAAACATGTATGTAACTAACCTGCAACTGCAGTTTCAGAGGTAGAAGTTTTAGTACAAGGATCATCATGAAGATATCCATAGTTAAGTACAGCAACCTTTAAAATTGAGTAGCTTGGAAAATATCCAAAGTTGACCAATGCTTTATCATCCTGCAATCAACCAAAAGTTACATGTAGAAGCCAAACATAGAATATAAAAACTCGGAAAGGATTTTTTTTGATTCAGTTACCTCAGTCAGGGAAAGGAGATTATCCCAAAATTCAGATGCGGAATCTTGCAACTTTTTATTGGAGGAGTAAAGCACTGGTCGCTAACAGTGATAAGTATATGGTGCAATATGAAAGACGAATCTTGAACTAAAGAAAGGATAGAAACCAATTCTTACACTTTGTTAGTGTCCATGATGCTATAGAGTCTTCAACAGAACCGTATAAGAGGACCAACTTCAAAAGCCACCCATCCATCAGCATGCCTTCTAAAAGGCCCTCTCCTACGCAAATAACATTTATAAGTAAGGCAAAACCAAAACCTGGAACCAAACATAACTAGATACAAGACAAATGACCATAGCCATAGTGTCACAATGAGAAAGCAGAAGGGTTAACCTAGAGGCAAAGCAATAATGCCCATTTTTTTTGTAAATAAGAGAATTACACAAGAGTAACAGAACTAACCTTGTCCAATGTCTATATCAAAACCTAAATGCTCATCTTGACAGAATGATTGCAAAAGTTGGCAATTTTCAACTCCCGTGCCATTAAGAACTGAGGGTGGTTTCTGTAAGTACAATTCGTGAAGAAACTTTAGTAGTAGAAAATAAAACACACTGAACCTAGCACTCAAAATAAAATGAATTAAGGTAGGACCATTTGACCTTAGAGCCGAAAACTTGCTGACCCCATTGGGGTACATCACCTCCAGGATCCAGCTCTTTCGCCTTCAAATACAGTAAGATATATATTTAAAAACAGAACCCAATCCAGAAAGACATACTGTTTGTTTGGCAATTACCTTTTCCTCACACTCATCGACAAATTTGCAGAAGTTAATCTCCTTCTCCGTGACCTGCTTGTCCTCCTCGTCTGAGTTGTATCCTTTGGGGCGACCCTTAGACTTAGCAGCAGAAGCTCTGAGCTCATCCTTACCGGTTTCATAGAAATCCACTAAGAGATCATCCAACCCGATGACCTTCTTCCTGCAAAGAGCAATGACTTTGATGAGCGCTAGCTAAATCGCACACCTTGACGGCAAATGGTTCCAGTGGTAAAGTGTCACCATGCATTCTCCCAGCTAACTACTTACAAACGTGCTTTCCACTGTCGTGCACACATAAAAATAAAAATAAATCGAAGAATACTACCAATGTAATTGGGTACTGTCTTTTGTTCACAAGAATACAAGATGTCTGATTTGCCTTTTCTCCAGCTTTTTTTAGATCAAACCTTTTCTCAAGTTTAGTCCATCGTTTCCTTACTTTGGCTAGATATTTTCCTACTACTACTACTAATAATAATGATACAAGTTGCTTTAGATTTGATGGGTTTCTGCCTCAACTTCGAGTGTTCCTGTACAATCCTTCCCAATTACGATGAGTGATGAATCAACCAGTAATGACATACTCAAACAAGGAAAAAATCCCATTGGACAGCCTCGGCCTCCACCAGAAATGCTAAACCCTAAAATCACTATAGTAGATTAGATTAAAACGCGATAACCAGCTTATCGCCCGGACTGCTAAAAAACCTCAGCAAGCGCGTCCCCCAGGTTTCGCATAAAAAATGAATCCGACAAATTATAATTTTCGGAAAACCAAATCTACCATCCGCAAGTCCGCGCCCGACCAATCGGCGAGAACTAAAACCGGACTGGAATGGATTCGAAAACCTCTTGGTGGGGCGCGGGGCGGAGAAGAGGGGGTCGTCCTCCCCCTCGAAGTCCAGGGGATCGTCAATCACCATCCCAGCCGCAGCAGGACCCAGCCTCTCCTCGACTCCTCTCTCTCTCCCTCCCTCGCCACCCGCTCGCCGGACGGATGGATTTGGGGATGATTTTGTTTGTGTTGCCGCCCTCCGAAACCTTAACCTGGCTACCGCCGCCGCGCTCTCCACTTTGTGAAGCTGCAACTGGCTACCATAACCGCAACGGAGGCCCGGCCCAGCCCAGCCCACGGCCCGTTTGGATTCCGTACCCCGTACTGCAACGGAAGCGGCTTTCGCAACTATGCCTTCTCCCCTGTTTCAAACATGCTAAAAAAAATTAATAATACGTTTTTTTTAATTAAATTCAAAAAATATTACGCAAAATCACAAAATTTCAGAAATAATACGGCCTCGGCCCAGGCCTGGCCGATTAGTACTAATCGGCCCAGGCCTGGCCGATAAGGTACTAGCCCAGCCGTGTCCTGATTAGTACCTTATCGGCCAGGCCTGGACCGATTAGTACTAATCGGCCAGGCCTGGGCCGATAAGTTCCTTTCGGCTTAGTCTGGGCCGAGGCCGTATTATTTGTGTAATTTATGCAAAACGCGTAATATTTATCAAATTTCTGTAAAAAAATGTATTATTAAAAAAAAATTAGCTTTCAAACATGCTCCTACATTCGGATTTAATCTACAACCACCTTATACCTCAAAAAAAATAGACAAATTAGGTTAGCATTTATAAGTATTATTTTCACACACTCCATGATGCATCACAAGTATGGTCTCACAAGAAATAAAAACGCACATTGGTTAAACCAAGCTTAATTAATGCAATTCATGCATGGGAAAAAGCAAACCGTTGCATGCATAGTGTGTAGACTCTCTTCCATCTTAATTACTGAGTTGAAACTCACTCAGGATGTAGATTAATTTAGAACAAATTTTAGACCCAGAGTGTAGATTAAATCTGAACAGAGGGAGTAGACTGCAACAAGTTTCAGATACTAGCTGGGTCTTCTTGGACGTGTTTGGTTTGCTGCATGGTTTTTAAGCCTTTAGTGTTTGGCCGCGAAAAAATGAGGCTTGGGACACGTTGTGCAGTTCATTTAGTTACCCACAAAGAGGTAGTTAGACCCGTTTGTCTTGGAGCAATTTTCTTATGCACAGTTGTTTGGGTTGTAAACTTTCACGTTCAAGGCTTAAAACCTAGTGTTTGGTTGCCAAACTATTTTGCTTCCCATCACCTCTTTCTAGCTATGGTGAACTTATCATGGATAGTAGCAGTTCATCGCGGTCATCTGACGGGCATAGCAAACTTTTAACCCTAACTACTAGCAAATAGCAGTTCAACGGCGCATACAAGTTCTCCTAGCTACTAGCACATGAATGTTCTCACGGACATGACAATGTTTGAACTCTAGCTACTAGTACCTCTTCTTCTTCTAGCTCTTGTTCTTGCTCAGATCATGTAGGGTCTCTCTTTGCCCACATAGAGTTAGCCCACTCCTCTCGCATCACCTTCCAAGCTTTCTAATCATTTGCTTCCACACCATGGCCCCAAGTCTTGGCCATCTGGAATCACATCTTCCTCATCAGGAAAGAACTTATCATCTATACCCTATCCAAGGATCCAGTTATGTAGAGTGAAACATGCTAGGACCAACTTGACTTGGGTGCGGAAAGAGTGGAATGGCTGAATCTGTTCTTCAGAGCAGCAGAAGCTCTCTCCACTGTGACTCTCAGGCCAGAGTGTCTCAGGTTAAACAATTCATGGGAAGTCCTAGGATAGTTCCTAGCGCTGAACTCATTCAAATGGTACCTGGTACACATGAAGGGTGGAAGAACACCAGGGCGGCATGCATATCCTGCATCTCCTATGTAGAACTTGCCATCTGGAATGTTGATCCCATCAGGTCGACTCATGCTGTCAGACAGGATACTCTCATAATGGACAGATCCTTCCCAACCAGCCAGGACGTATGTGAACTTCAGGTCGAAGTCAACAGTTGCAAGCACATTTTGAGAGGTGTAGTGCTTCCTACCTCTGTAAGTAGCAGTTTGTGATCTAGGTACTCGAGCTGTGACATGAGTACCATTAATATCACCTATGCAGTCATGTTTACATGAATACAATGTGATGTTACAAACCAAAACACTAATGGAATGACATGAACTAGAAGATATGAGTTGCTCATCTTGAAATATGGATATCACCTTTGGCTTTGTCGTATCTTCTCTGGAGTCTGACCTGATAATGGCTTAATCATCTCACCTCTGAGCTCTCCAACAACATACAATATTTGCCTGAAATATCTCGAAATTGTCTCATTGGATCTCCTGAAAGTGATGTGAATTACTCTGAACCTCTGGTTATGTCCAACAACACGCAAGAACATTGCCACTTTCTTCCACAGTTGTGTGTATGTTGTCTTATAACATGCCTCTGACCCTGAATGTCTCCACTAGCTTAGCAAAAGGGGCTCTACCCATTCGCAACATGTTGACAGCCCCAACATCATTGTTGTTGTAGATGTAGTTCATGTTAGCCATCCTCTTTTAGTCTCGGACAAACAATGGTTTTTACCTAATTACCTCCATGTAGTTGCGACGAACAACTCTATGGTGGACTAATAGCAGCTAGGCCTGCATCACGACTATCAGTGCAGCCGTCTAAACGATAAGTTGCGTCCGCGATCCTAGATCCATCGACATCCATGAGTAACCAAACCATGTATGCAATACTACTACTCTACGCATTAGCTAGGTGATATGGTGTTTACCTCCATGAAGAAGACGGTCTTCAGCTGCCGGTGTCGTGGAACATGTGGCAGATCTTTGTCTGGGATGCAGAGCTCTTTGTCCTCGCCGCTATCACTACCGTCGCCACCCTCACCGTCGCTGGAGCTTCCCAAGATCTAAAGGTGTCGCCTTGCTACGGCTCAGATCTAAATCGTCCCCATCACCTTCGCCGTTGTCTCCCTCGGTGCTGAAATATAGAGTTCGCCCACCCGTTCGAGGTGATCGAGCAAAGGCGGAGGTGAGTCTAGCTTTGCCGCGAGACAACATGCCAATATTTTGTCTCCCGCCATATCCACGCCTGCGTCCCCGCGCGCACCCTCATTCCCCGCCCCGCTCGATTTAGCTCTCCCAGACCTGAATGTGGAAAGACAACCGAATCGGCCGTTCCTTCAAAGCATGGCTGAGAGGTGCTTTAAGGTTCACGAGGGCTCGGGCCAACCTCTCTTCTGGGCAACCAAACGACCTAGTTTTGCATCGCCGGAGCCTGTTTGGAGGCAATGCGAGAAACCAAACACGCCCCTGACACCACCGCTGTCGTGTCTCGGAAGAGGGACACCGGGAGTAAAGGATACCCCCTTTTTAGGTTCGGCACGGGGCGCGAAGGAGGCTGGAAGACGTCTTCACCCGGGAGGTGTTTGCCAAGCTTCTTCGATGGTGGTGATGAGCAAACAAGCACAAAGACACAGGGAGTTACCTTGGTTCAGGCCGCCCGGAGGCTAAAAGCCCTACTCCTGCATGTCTGGATTGATGGGTTCATCATGGAGTGGTTTACAAGGGTGTTCTACGGGTGAACCCGGCAGTGTACCGGCCGGAGGTAGACGAAGAGCAGATCCTGCCCTGGGAGATCACCTCTCTCTCTCCTCCAAACCCTAGTCTAGTCTTGCTCTGCTCTAGCCTCTAGCTTGACTTGATCCAACTTAACTTGTCTTGCCTCGGTGCCTTGATCCTCATTTTATAGGCGAAGGGGATACCACAAGGGCACGTGAGGGGCGTGAGGGGTTTTGGCGGGAGAAAACCCCTCCTAGGCGCGTGGAGGAGACGTGGCTCCTTCTCCTCCATGCGCTCCCTTGAGTTGTCGCTATCAACCTTTGGGAAAGGTGGGAGGGGTGGACTGACACCCCCACCGACCACTCCCAAGGCTGTATCCTTCATCTTGGAGCCCAAGTCTTCTACCAGCTTCCGCACGAGCTGGCGTGCTTATCCTCTTCAGCGGTACGGATGGAGAACCCCGGAGGTACGCCCGGCCGCCTGCCGGGTACCCTGACCCGAGAGTTATCCGCCTTGAACCCCGAGAGATAGGTGACCCCGGAAGGCCACCAAGTCCTTAGCCGTGTGTCGATGCCAAACTTGACGAGCTTCAGGGGGAAGATGGGGTGGCCCATCTTCCAGTCTTGACTCCTTGCCTTGTCCATCTTCATGGTGGGCCCAGGTGGTGGACCCACTTTGGCAGCAAAAGGGGAACCCCATGTTCCACTGTTGCGACAGTAGCCCCCGGGCATAGTCCCGGCGGCTCTTGCTTCTGGTGCTGCCGGGGCTATGGCCAAACAGTTTGGCCAAAGAGGGTCCCCGGCGTCTTGCCTTCCTTGCTTGAATCCATCAGCCGTCGTGACGAACTTGGAGTTATTCCGCTTGGGGGAATAACTGCGCCCACCTCCTCGATTTCCGCTGCGTGGAAGCCAAGAAGACGGCAGGAGAGAGAAAAGGCTCCGCGCGCTATAAAAGTGGATGGGCGCCTCGCAAAATCTCCATCTTCTTCTTCCTCAATCCACCCCTCCCCTTCCAGGCCAACAACTCCAATGGCGAGAGGAAAGAGAGGAGTGGGGCGTCCTCGTTCTTCATCAGCAGCAGAGAGCGGCCCCTCCACCCGTGGCCGTGTAAAGCGCGGTCGCGACGGACGAGGAGGCCATGGATCTGAAGCTCCACCTCCTAGGAGCAACACCCACACCGGCTTCACGGCGTTCGAGCTCATCGTAGATCTGGATCGTCGCCCTCGCAGCCGGCTCCCATTACCGGATTCCTTCGCGACGGTCTTGGTGGATAACAAGCCTGCCGGCTTCTTGTTGCAGGTGGACGGCTGCCCTAATGGCCCCACCTGGGCCTTTGCGGAGTATGCCGTGGATGACTCCATGTTCCTGGGTCAGGGATGGAAGTCGTTCGCCCTGTTCCGTCGCCTGACCCGGGGACACTGCCTGGCGTTCCAATACGATGGAGACCTGACGCTCTCCGTGAAGATCTACCGCGCCGCCGGTGGGCGCGTGGAATGCTGCGCAAAGAGCGAGAGCAGTAGCAGCAGCTCCGGCTTCCGCGACGAGGATGAAGATGAGGAAAACTCATCGGACGTCAAGGCCGAGGAAAGCTCGTCTTCATGATGGCGAGGAGCTTTGAGACGGCAGCCCGAAGATCTCCTTCACCTCCTTCTTTGCGGCCTCGTCGATGTACTTCTGGAAGTAGCGTCTTCCATTGTACGGTGGTGCTCCTTGTTCACCGGGAGCCATCTTTTTGTTGTAAAAAAGACAGTCCCGGGTGTAGTCCTTGTAATGAAGAAGAAATAGATCTCCTTCTTGTTTCTTGGCCTTCGTGTCGTGCTTGGTGTGAATGGAAACGGGTTTTTTGCAAAACGCGCTCCAATCAATGCTGCCATCATAACACCGAGGGGTAGGTGGAAAATGAAAGGCCTATAAAAGGACCTTCAGATTCCAAATCCCTCAACGCATCTCTTCGCCTTGCTCGCCTTGCTTCCCTCTGTCGCCCCGCATACCCCTCCAGAGATCGTGGAAGATGTCTGGCGACGCAGAGATGTCCATGTTGGAGATGTCGACGGCGGAGTCGGCATTCCGCGGCGTGGAGGAGGCACCCAGGGGAGCTGGGGCCCGAGCCACTGAAGAAGGCGAGGTTGTTTCCCGCCCTACCGCCGCCCAGAACATCGCCCACCTGGCGGCCATCTCCGGTCCTGCTGCTCAGGAAGAAGCTAGAGTCAGGGCGATCCGCAGGGCTTACCTGTGGTCCGTTCTGAGGGAAAGGACTGTCGGGATCCCAGAGTTGTCCCAACTCGTGGCTAAACTCGAGGCCATTGAGCTGGTGAGAGCTCTATCTTTTCGCCTCTTCTCATTTACCAATCTTGATCTTGACTTGGCGTGTTTCCCTGCCTCAGGCCGAAAGTCAGTCCATAGGCGAGCTGGCAGATGGGATTTTCCGTATCTTTGGTCGAGGAGTGCCCGGGTGGGCGGCCCGGGCCCTCGCTTCTCGGGATGCCTGAAAGGTTCTGCGCGGGTGTACTCCCTTTCCCCAGGCGTCCCCGGGAATCGAGAGTTTACCCGGCAAGGAGAAAATAAAGCAGAAGACAAAATCTGCGCAGCCAGTGGCCCTGGGCTGGCCTTAGTAGCATAGGCTAGCCATATAATCAAGAAAGTTGCTCAACTGAATGTAAACCAGAATTTGTGATTCGGAATTTAAATTCAGATGAATGCAACCTAGCCTCAGCTCCCGGGGTCATGTCCCAAATCTTCCCTTGCACTAACGCGCTATCAAGCTTTCAGAGGAGGTCCCTTAGGTGCCAGATACCCTGACTGTATGCACACAGCAGTAGTACCCCTAAGAGCGCTATACCTTCCGGGCGCCTACTCCACTGTCCATAGGTACTTGGCCAGAGGATATCGGACCGTTCACTGGGGTGGATGCATTACCCCCGCAAACGCTCTCTTTGGCTATCAAGCATGCGCAGGTCGATGGTATATTGACTCCGAGCGAGATATCATGCCTAAGTGCAGGATGCAGATGCAAGGACTTAGCTGAGTTTTTTTGCCACGTCCTCGATCTGTCCTGTCCTTCCCGGGTATCCAGCTCCTTGGCTGCTTTTCCCACCATCAGCTCCTGTCCCGGGAAAGGAGCTACACATAGCGAACTTTCAGTAGAAAAAGAATGGACCCTCCTTTCATGTTGTAAAAGTGTTTCATCCGAAGCAACCCGCAAGCAAAGTTGAATGTGCATTTCTGTGTTTAGGTTCGTTTAAACACAACACTGCCCGATCCACTTCTTTCCGCGGTAGTACGGCACGATCGGGTGGCAGTGCCTACAGATAGGCTACTCGCGCTCGACCCGTCAGCCACCGGCACCATGTCAGCCCCCTGCTTGGGGGTTGTTACGGATAACACACTTTGCAACATAAAAAGAGGCTCACGGAATTGAAACACTTATCTTTTATTCCTCGACGACGATTCTTACACCCTATTACAGAACACTAGCCCCTTGGGCGTGCTTAGTTGCCTGAAACTATCTGCGAATCGTGTTCGTAATTAGGGGTAGAATTTGCATAGATTCTCGATGTTCCAGGCGTTGCCTTCCGGCCTGCCTTTCTCGTCCTCCAGATAGACCGCTCCGGGTCTCAGCGTATGAGTAACCCGGTAGGGCCCTTCCCACTTGCTTGACATCTTGTTCAAGCCCTCGAGATTTTGCATCTTGCGGAGTACCATGTCTCCAGGCTGTAATTCCCGGGATCGAACATGACGGCTGTGATACCGGCGCAGCCCTTGCTGGTATCTGATGACGTGAAACACACGTTCGTTGGGAGACCCCAGGAGGAAGGTATGATGTAGTCAGCAGCAAGTTTTCCCTCAGAAAGAAACCAAGGTTATCGAACCAGTAGGAGCAGCAACTCTTCAGAAGGTTGTCAACGGCGCCAGAAAAATAGCTGTCGCAGGGAGTCTGGACTGTTGACGTGGAATCTGCACACAACACAATCAAACTACTTTGCCCCAACGAAACAGTGAGGTTGTCAATCTCACTGGCTTGCTGAAAACAAAGGATTAAACGTATGGTGTGGAAAATGAGTATTAAATTGCAGAGAATGAAAAAGGAACAGTTTGCAGTTTGTGGTTGTTTAATCAGTGTAAAAGAATGGACCGGGGTCCACAGTTCACTAGTGGTGTCTCTCCATAAAAGATAACTAACATGTTGGGTGAACAAATTACAGCTGGGCAATTGACGAATAGTGAGCGCATGACAATGCATATACATGACATGTTGACTACTATGATATTTAATTGGGCATTACGACATAATACATAGACCGTTATCCAACAGCATCTATGACTAATAATCCACCGCCGGGTTGTCATCCGAGTCTCCCGTTGGTATTAAGTTGCAAGCAACGGATAATTGCATTAAGTAAAGTGCGTAATGTAAACAAACACATATGCCCGTGGACATAGCATCGTTAGGTTATCCCTAGTGGCAACAGCACATCCACAACCTTAGCACTTTCTGTCACAGTCCCAGGTTAAACGGAGACATGAACCCACTATCTAGCATAAATACTCTCTCTTGGATTTACAAGCATCTACTTGGCCAAATCGTCTACGAGTAACGGAAAGCATGCAAGATCTTAAATAACATATGATAGATTGATAATCAACTTGACATAATATTCAATATTCATCGGATCCCAGCAAACACAACATGTAGCATTACAATAATATGATCTTGATCATGTAGGGCAGCTCACAAGATCTAAACATGATGGCACAAAGTGGAGAGACAACCATCTAGCTACTGCTATGGACCCGTAGTCCAAGGATGAACTACTCACGCATCACTCCGGAGGCAGGCATGGCGATGTAGAAGCCTCCGTGACGATTCCCCTCTCCGGCAGGGTGCCGGGAAGAGGTTCTGAACCCTCCCGAGCTAGGGTTGACGACGGCGGCGTCTCTGGATCTTTTCGTGGATTTTTGCTCAGGTACTTAGGATTTTCGCGTCGGGGAGAATAAGTAGGCGAAAGGGCGGCGGCTGCGGATCCCCGAGGGGCCCACACCACCCTAGGGCGCGGCAGAGGGGGGGCTCGCGCCCTAGGTGCGTGTGGCCTCCTGGTGGCCCTCCTCTGCTGCTCCTTCGCTCCGTCAGGCGTGTTCTGGAAAAATAGGGACCCCCGTGTAGTTTTGTCCAATTCCGAGAATATTTCCTAACTAGCTTTTCTGGAATACAAAAACAGCAGAAAACAGGAACTGGCACTCCGGCATCTTGTTAATAGGTTAGTCCCAAAAAATGTATAAAAGTGATATAAAGTAGATGCAAAACATGTAGCAATTGGTATAAAACAAGCATGGAACATCAAAAATTATAGATACGTTTGAGACATATCAGCATCCCCAAGCTTAGTTCCTACTCGTCCTCGAGTAGGTAAACGATAAAAACAAAATAATTTTTTAGGTGACATGCTACTATCATAATCTTGATCATATAATATTGCAAGGCACATGTAAATGAATGAAGTGATCCAAGTCAATGGTCTATAATTTGCTACCAAATAGATAATGAGTAAACAATGAATCACACAAGCTAAATGTTTTCATGAATAGTACTTTCGAGACAAGCATCAAACAATTTTGCATAAGTGTTAACTCATAAAGCAATAGTTTCTAACAAAAGGTATTTAATCAACACAAAGGAAGAATTTAGTTTCAGCATTTGCTTCAACTTTCAACATATTTATCTCATGGATATTGTCAACACAAAGTAGTATAACAAGTCCAATACATTGCATATAACGCATGTTGTAACAAAGTTGACACTAGTGTTTGCTTGTGGAAGACAGAAAGAATAGGAAAACTGACTCAACATAAAAGTAAAAGAAAGGCCCTTCGCAGAGGGAAGCAGGGATTAAATCATGTGCTAGAGCTTTTAGGTTTTTGAAAACATATAGAGATTGCATAAAATATTTGATACTCCTCCCAACCTTGCTAACACAAGACATGGCTAACCGAATCCTCGGGTGCCTTCCATCAATCACATACCATGGAGGAGTATCTATTTTTGAGAGGTGTTTGTTAATTGTCAACAAATGGTAGCGGGTGAGAACAGTATTCTACCTGTCGAACGGACTTTTAAGAGCGGCTCCCATGAAGGACGTTATTTCTACCAGCAAGGCAGATCATCCCTCTTTCTCTTTGGTTTACACACATTCAGGTATTTCACTGTTTGTCATTGCTTACTGATGAATCAGGGCAAAAGTGTGAAGAGAATTAATTGGTTAAGTTGTAATTAATTGGGACTAGTGATGTTTACGCACGATTCTATTCTTGTAGACAGTGTTGGGCCTCCAAGAGCAGAGGTTTGTAGAACAGCAGCAAGTTTCCCTTAAGTGAATCACCCAAGGTTTATCGAACTCAGGGAGGTAGAGGTCAAATATATTCCTCTCAAGCAACCCTGCAATTAAGATACAAGAAGTCTCTTGTGTCCCCAACACACCCAATACACTTGTCAGATGTATAGGTGCACTAGTTCGGCGAAGAGATAGTGAAATACAAGTGATAGGGATGATTATAAGTAGTAACTGCAATCTGAAATAAAGATGGCAGCAAGTAAACATGTAGCAGAACTTGATGTAAACGGTGTTTCAATGCTTAGAAACAAGGCCTAGGGATCATACTTTCACTAGTGGACACTCTCAACAATGATCTCATAACTGAATAAGTAAAAGCTACTCTTAAACACTCTCTTGTTGGATAACAAACACCATTCATTGTGTAGGGCTACAAAAGCACACCTCAAGCCGGAGTAAACAAGCTCCACAACGTCATAAAGGAATCACACACGATGCGCACACTGTCACCGTCACACCGTGGAGAGTACCGGAGTTCATATTAGAGTAACCTATAGAGTGCATAATAGATAAAGAGTAACATCTACATATTCAACTAGATTAGCACAACTAAACACAAGTAAATACTGCACGGGATTATTCTCCTTCTTGATGAAGCATGAGTACTATGCGTAGGGCTGCAAGAGCACTCCTCAAAGTCTGAGTAAACAAACACCACAGTTCCCAAGAACAAGCCATGATAGATATCTAAATTATTCATAGAGTCACACAAGTACCCACACTGTCACCTTGATACCGTGTTGTCACAATGACTCCAGAAACTAGACAAAATCACTTGAGTAGCATAAACATTATTAATGCATTCAGCGGTACTAGCAATACACACGATCACATAAAGATCACACCATGGAGAGAGAGATGAGCCACATAGCTACTGGTAGAGCCCTCAGCCTCGGGGGAGAACTACTCCCTCCTCATCATGGGAGTCAGCAGCGGCGATGAAGATGGCGGTGGTGTCGATGGAGATGACTTCGGGGGCAATTCCCTGTCCCGGCGGCGTGCCGGAACAGAGACTTCTGTCCCCCGAAACTTGTCGTCGATGGCAGCGGCGCTGCGGAACTCTTCTGGAAATATGACTTGCTGTTTTAGGGTTTTCGCCTCGGGGGGAATAAATAGGCGAAGGGGCGACGTCGGTGGAGCCCCGAGGGGCCCAAACCATAGGCTGGCGCGGCCCCACCTTCTGCCGCGCCGCCATGTGGTTTGGCCACCTCCTGGCTCCTCTTCGTTTCTCCTTCGGACTCCGTGTACGTGTTGGAAAAATAGGGACTTGGCATTTTGTTTCGTGCAATTCCGAGAATATTTCCAGAAGTACTTTTCTGGAACCAAAAACAGCAGAAAACAGGGAACTGGCACTTCGGCATCTTGTTAATAGGTTAGTCCCAGAAAATGCATAAAAGTGATATGAAGTATATATAAAACATGTAGCAATTGGTATAATATAAGCATGGAACATCAGAAATTATGGATACGTTGGAGACGTATCACTGGGCACCCCGTTGCCAGCTCTTTTTGCAAGTTATTGGATAAGCGGATGTATATGCCACTAGTCCAGGTGTAAAAGTCCACTCGACAAATAGAATAAAGAATAACCACACTAATTCCTCATGAGCTAGTAAACATTGACACAAAAAGGGAATAATAACATTTTGAATAATTTAAAGGTAGCACATGAAAAATTTACTTGGAGTGGCAAGGAAATACCACATATAGGTAGTTATGGTGGACACAAATGGCATGGATTTTGGCTCAAGGATTTGGATGCACGAGAAGCATTCCCTCTCAGTACAGAGTTTAGGCTAGCAAGGTTATGTAAGCAAACAAGAATATCAACCCGTACACCAAGTTTTATATGACAAACATATTGCAAACGTTATAAGACTTCATACCGTCTTCCTTGTTAACCAAACCCTGTTATTAGAAAATATCTAGACCTTAGAGGTACCACCGATGCAAACCAAATTTTCAACAAGCTTTACGGTAGTTCTTCACTAATAGGCTTAACTCATGTGATGCACAATTTAATCATGATCTACTTGTTAACTCAAAACAATTGACAAGCATCAAGTTATCCATTTTAGTGATCTACAAGATTAAGCAAGTTTTTCCTTATACCAATTACCACATGCAACATTTTCTGAACCAACCAAACACCAATCAATTTATTTCATCAACTCTCCAAACAAATATAAGTGAAGCAAGAGAGTACTTTCTACAAAAGAAAGCTAATAGCTCTGACAAGAGATACATGAAAACAAGAGCTAAAAGCTGAACAGCGCTAGATATGAATACTCAACAAATATAAGTGAAGAATAGGAGTATTCTCATGAAAAAGCGGAGCGTGTCTCTCTCCCAATCAAGAATGCTAGGGTCCAGTCAAGCTTTATTGAAAATAAAAGTGCAATACTGAAAATAAAAGCACACAGACGCTCCAAGAAAAGCACATATGATGTGAAAGAATTAAAATATAGTTTCACTAGAGATGACCTGATAATTTTGACGATGAAGAAGGGGATGCCTTGGGCATCCCCAAGCTTAGACGCTTGAGTCTTCTTGAAATATGCTGGGGAGATCCATGGGAGCCTCCCCAAGCTTAAGCTCTTCACTCTTCTTGATCCTATTATATCATCCTTCTCTCTTGACCCTTGAAAACTTCCGTCACACCAAACTCAAAGTAGATCTCATTAGAGGGTTAGTGCATAATCAAAAATTCACATGTTCTATAAAGACGCAATATGATTTGTTACTTTAAACATTAGCTACAGCCACTGATGTTATGTGAAGCTCTTCCACCCAAAAAAGAATTTCACTCAACACTAGTAAAAGAGAGAATGCAAAAATAAAAAGGCATAATCTGTCTAAAACAGAACAGTCCGCAAAGACGAATTTTTTCGAGGCACTTACGACGCTCAGATCGAGAAACTCTGAACTAATGAAAGTTTCAGACATTCATAAAGATTACGCACAAAAATTTCAGATTTAATTAACAATCTGGTGATTTTAGGAATTTCGTACAGTGAACAGCAAAAATCTGTTTCTGCGCAGCAATCAAAATTAAGCATCATCTTATCATTAGAGGCTACTCTTGGCACAACAATGCGAGAAAATAAAGATACAAAGGAGTTGCTACAGAAGTAAACAACTCCTTGACTCAATAAAAGAAAAATTGCAGAAAAATAAAATGGGTTGCCTCCCATAAGCGCTTTTCTTTAACGCCTTTTAGCTAGGCACAAAGCATGCATCAAGTATTACCAAGTGAAGAAGCATCAACATTGTAATTTGTTCGAACAATAGAATCATAAGGTGGCTTAATCTTCTTCCTAGGAAAGTGTTCCATACCTTTCTTGAGAGGAAATTGATATTTTATATTCCCTTCTTTCATATCAATAATAGCACCTACAGTCTAAGAAAAGGTCTTCCCAACACAATAGGGCATGATGGATTGCACTCAATATCCAAGACAATAAAATCAACGGGGACATAATTGTTGTTAACCATGATAAGAACATCATCAATTCTTCCCAAAGGTTTTTTAATAGTAGAATCAACAAGGTGAACATCCAAGTAACAATTTTCCAAAGGTGCTAAATCAAGCATATCATATAATCTTTTAGGCATAACAGAAATACTAGCACCAAGGTCACACAAAGCATTGCAATCAAAGTCATTCAATTTCAATTTAATGATGGGCTCCCAACCATCTTCTAACTTCCTAGGGATAGAAGCTTCATGTTTTAATTTCTCTTCCCTAACTTGTATGAGAGCATTAGTAATATGTTTAGTAAAAGCCATGTTTATAGCACTAGCATTAGGACTTCTAGCTAGCTTTTGCAAGAACTTAATTACTTCAGAAATATTGCAACCATCAAAATCAAAGTCATTATCATCAAAAGTAATGGATTATTCTCTTCCTTATTGCTAGAAATTTCAGCATCTTTATCAAGGACAGTTTCAGAGTTATCAGGCAATTTAGGACATTTTGCAATAGAAGTGGAAACATTACCAACACCAACTATCTTGCCATTAATGGTAGGAGGTTTGTTAACACTTGAGTTTGAAGCATTTTCAGAAGTAGTAATAGTATAAACTCTAGCAATATTATTCTTTCTAGCAATTTCATCCTCTCTTTCCCATCTAGCATGCAATTCAGCTAACATCCTCACATTGTTATCAATTTTAACTTGTATAGCATTGAGAGTTTTGCTCTCTTTAACATCATGAGGCATGTTCTTTAGTTTCAATAAGTCAACATCAAGAGCAAGACTATCAACTTTAGAGGAAAGCACATCAATTTTCCCAAATTTCTCCTCAACAGTTTTATTGAAAGCAGTTTGTGTACTAATAAAATCCTTAAGCATAACTTCAAGATCAGAGGGTACACTCTTATTATTATTGTAGGAGTTACTATAGGAATTTCCATAACCATTGCCACTATTAGAAGGATAGGGCCTATAATTGCTATTACCAAAATTATTCCTATAAGCATTGTTGTTGAAATTATTATTTTTAATGAAGTTCACATCAACATGCTCTTCTTGAGCAACCAAAGAAGCTAAAGGAACATTATTTGGATCAACATGTGTTTGACCATTTGCAAGCATAGACATAATAGTATCAATTTTGGCACTCAAGGAGGAGGTTTCCTCAACAGAATTTACCTTCTTACCTGTTGGAGCTCTCTCGGTGTGCCACTCAGAATAATTAATCATCATATCATCAAGAAGCTTTGTTGCAGCACCCAAAGTGATGGACATAAAGGTACCTCCAGCGGCCGAATCCAATAAATTCCTCGAAGAAAAATTTAATCCTGCATAGAAGGTTTGGATGATCATCCAAGTAGTCAGTCCATGAGTGGGACAATTTTTAACCAATGATTTCATTCTCTCCCATGCTTGAGCAACATGTTCATTATCAAATTGCTTAAAATTCATTATGCTACTTCTCAAAGAAATAATCTTAGCAGGAGGATAATATTTTCCAATAAAAGCATCTTTGCATTTAGTCCATGAATCAATACTATTTCTAGGCAAAGATAGCAACCATTCTTTAGCACGTCCTCTCAAGGAGAAAGGAAAAAGTTTCAGTTTAATAATATCACCATCTACTTCCTTGAGCTTTTGCATTTCACAAAGTTCAACAAAGTTATTAAGGTGAACAGCAGCATCATCAGTACTAACACCAGAAAATTGCTCTTTCATAACAAGATTTAAAAGTGCAGGTTTAATTTCATAAAATTCTGCTGAAGCAGCAGGTGGAGCAATAGGTGTGCATATGAAATCATTGTTGTTCGTGCTAGTGAAATCACACAACTTAGTGTTCTCAGGAGTACTCATTTTAGCAGAAATAAAAACAGTACAGAAAATAACTTGAAAGTAAACTAGATGCAAGTAACTAATTTTTTTGTGTTTTTGATAATTGAAAGCAAACAAGATAAAATAAAATAAACTAAGCAAGACAAAAACAAAGTAAAGAGATTGGAAGCGTGAAACTCCCCTTGCAGAAGACTGCTGTCTCCCCGGCAACGGCGCCAGAAAAATAGCTTGATGACGTGAAACACACGTTCGTTGGGAGACCCCAAGAGGAAGGTATGATGTAGTCAGCAGCAAGTTTTCCCTCAGAAAGAAACCAAGGTTATCGAACCAGTAGGAGCAGCAACTCTTCAGAAGGTTGTCAACGGCGCCAGAAAAATAGCTGTCGGGAGTCTGGACTGTTGACGTGGAATCTGCACACAACACAATCAAACTACTTTGCCCCAACGAAACAGTGAGGTTGTCAATCTCACTGGCTTGCTGAAAACAAAGGATTAAACGTATGGTGTGGAAAATGAGTATTAAATTGCAGAGAATGAAAAAGGAACAGTTTGCAGTTTGTGGTTGTTTAATCAGTGTAAAAGAATGGACCGGGGTCCACAGTTCACTAGTGGTGTCTCTCCATAAAAGATAACTAACATGTTGGGTGAACAAATTACAGCTGGGCAATTGACGAATAGTGAGCGCATGACAATGCATATACATGACATGTTGACTACTATGATATTTAATTGGGCATTACGACATAATACATAGACCGTTATCCAACAGCATCTATGACTAATAATCCACCGCCGGGTTGTCATCCGAGTCCCCCGTTGGTATTAAGTTGCAAGCAACGGATAATTGCATTAAGTAAAGTGCGTAATGTAAACAAACACATATGCCCGTGGACATAGCATCGTTAGGTTATCCCTAGTGGCAACAGCACATCCACAACCTTAGAACTTTCTGTCACTGTCCCAGGTTAAACGGAGACATGAACCCACTATCTAGCATAAATACTCTCTCTTGGAGTTACAAGCATCTACTTGGCCAAAGCATCTACGAGTAACGGAAAGCATGCAAGATCTTAAATAACATATAAGATAGATTGATAATCAACTTGACATAATATTCAATATTCATCGGATCCCAGCAAACACAACATGTAGCATTACAATAATATGATCTTGATCATGTAGGGCAGCTCACAAGATCTAAACATGATGGCACAAAGTGGAGAGACAACCATCTAGCTACTGCTATGGACCCGTAGTCCAAGGATGAACTACTCACGCATCACTCCGGAGGCAGGCATGGCGATGTAGAAGCCTCCGGTGACGATTCCCCTCTCCGGCAGGGTGCCGGGAAGAGGTTCTGAACCCTCCCGAGCTAGGGTTGACGACGGCGGCGTCTCTGGAACTTTTCGTGGATATTTGCTCAGGTACTTAGGGTTTTCGCGTCGGGGGGAATAAGTAGGCGAAAGGGCGGCGGCTGCGGACCCCCGAGGGGCCCACACCACCCTAGGGCGCGGCAGAGGGGGGCCCGCGCCCTAGGTGCGTGTGGCCTCCTGGTGGCCCTCCTCTGCTGCTCCTTCGCTCCGTCAGGCGTGTTCTGGAAAAATAGGGACCCCCGTGTAGTTTCGTCCAATTCCGAGAATATTTCCAGACTAGCTTTTCTGGAATACAAAAACAGCAGAAAACAGGAACTGGCACTTCGGCATCTTGTTAATAGGTTAGTCCCAAAAAATGTATAAAAGTGATATAAAGTAGATGCAAAACATGTAGCAATTGGTATAAAACAAGCATGGAACATCAAAAATTATAGATACGTTTGAGACGTATCAGTATCGAGCAGACCGCAATGACGCCCGACAGCGTATTTCCTCCAGGATGTTTATGTCATCAATCCTTTGCTCAGCTTGGCATCCTTGCCTTAGCTCTGTTGGCAGGACAGCTTCAGCTCCATAAACAAGGAAGAAAGGGGTTTCTCCGGTGGCTCTGCTTGGTGTAGTTCTGAGAGACCATAGTACACTTGGCAGATGATCAATCCAATTCTTTCCCTTGTTCTCCAGCTTGTCAAAGGCCTTGGTTTTCAACCCTTTCAGGACCTCCGCATTGGCTCGCTCCACTTGCCCATTGCATATTGGATATGATACCGAAGCAAAGCAAACCTTGATTCCCATTTCATCACAGAAACTGAGGAAGGCTCGACTTGTAAACTGAGTGCCATTGTCGGTGATGATTCGGTTTGGTACTCCGAAGCGATAGACAATCCCTTCAATGAACTTGATGGCTGCCTGTGTCGTCTGCCGTGGTACTGGCATTACTTCAACCTACTTGGTGAACTTGTCAATAGCCACAAACAAATATTCATGTCCTCCAACTGACTTTGGAACCTTGCCGACGATGTCTAGCCCCAGACTGCGAATGGCCAAGAGACCGGGATAGGTTGCAGGGCTTGAGCTGGCTGGTTGATGTTCTTTGCATAGTATTGGCAAGCTTCGCAGGTCTTGACAATTTGCTCGGCGTCGTGAAGCACCGTTGGCCAATAGAAACCCTGACGGAAAACCTTTCCCGCCCACATACTCATGGAACCAGTGGAAATCTCTCTATTCCAGTAAGTTGGTTCAACTTCATTATTATGATGCTCCTGACACCTGAAAATTTTGAATGGACGAGAAGCTTCCTTAAATCTCCTCTTTGGAACTTTGTTAAAGATGGAGTCACAGATTTCCAGAGTTTTGATTTCTCCATACCTGAAAAATGTGTCATTGAACAGGCTCCTGCCTGTAAGCTAATGGGAATTCAGGCTGAGGAGGACGCAGGCAAAAAGGACATTCCAACAGAGAAAAATGATGCCATTGATCCATGCCCTGAACTTTCGGTTGATGGAGGAAAAAGGAAAAGACAGGGAAAAGGTCCTCTGGTGGAAGAAGAGGTAAGGAGAAGCCCAAGAATTCAAGAGCTTAATCAAGGGTTTCGCAAAAACCCTGGCTCTCCTTGCCCAGATAATAATTGCCTGCCATGTCACTCAGTCCCACCACCAATTCCAAATAAACTTGTAAGAAACCTTGCATCCTCTTTTTGCAAGGTCGCTGAAGAAGAACTGGACAAGAAGTTAACAAAGAAAGCAAAGAAGACTGGTGGTGCTGAGAAGAAACAAGCTGGCCAACAGAAAGATAACTCCCAGGAAAATGGTGATGGAAAAGGAAAAGATGCAGGCAAGGGAAGAAAGCCTGCTCCCAAGAAAGGAAAATAAACAATGACAAGTTTATCAATGTTAGCTATGATAAATAAGTTGTACTCGAGGATGATGAGACCTATAAGTTTCTGTGGTGTCTTTTTGTGTTGGATATGTGTGCATGAGAAATCTTTTTACTCATGTAATTCTGGAATGCCCTGGATGTTCATGGTTGATATGTGCCTTTCCATGATATTTATGAGAATGTACTGGATCTTATATCATTTCTTAAGTTCTTGGCTTCTAAACGAAGGTGGCCGTCTGATGACCTGGACCTTCTCTCTGCAATATTGGCTCCGATTTGTATGGACTTTTAATCCCTGTGATATAGGTTGGTTCTTGTGGCGCCCCGACCCGACTGCTATACAGTGATGCTGCGTGTCACCAGTTAAGCGATACAACCGGATGTTACAGGTTTACCAATCCCCGGCCAAAACCTTTGGCAGACGTTGCTCGGAATTGATCATCGGCAACGCAACACCCCGATTGATGCCTTAACACAGGCGCAACTATCACTGCATAATAAAGAGATCAAGACTTGTGGAACAACTGGCACATCACAGACTCTACAACACAAATCATTATAGTTCAACTCTTATAATAGAGAGAGATAGCAAAATACAACCAGGGGTCACAGACCCCACAGTACATCATGCGGAAGCGAATTAGGTTGTTCTAAACAACAAGAACCAAATTATGGCCTAAGAGGCCTACAGATAAACATTCAAGCGCCAGCTGTTCCGGGATGTCCCAAGCTGCCACCTGGGAACCCCAGACTACTCGTCGACGTCCACAAAGAACCCACCTTCGAGGTCGGTGAAGTCCTCCTCTGAAACAAAACAAACAACGTTGAGTTCGATGAACTCGCAAGATTATATATAGAGCTTTAGCTCGATGAGGCTTTCAAGGTTTTATGGCTGTTTTGCATAAAGCTGATTTTATTTATGAAAATATAACTCAATGGCATCGACTATTCAGAGTATTTTCAAAAGGGGGTAAGAAGTAACTCTTTCTCTTTTGATCACCTTTCTCATCATCAACCATCATCAACCACTGTACCTGTTCATCAAAGGCACCTCCCCGAATCACCCTCGAGGAAGTCAACCTTGCATTCTTGAGTGGTACCTTTAGTACCCAGTTTTTAATCATTCCGTTCAAGTTATTCTATGATCTTATCGTCCTTTCCCAAGTCGTCCATAATCGCAGACATGGCTTTTCGAAAAGATTTACCCTGCAGGGGTGTACAATGTTTGCCACGCGTACCGTCCGGCCCATTACCTGTACAATTAGCTCTCTTCCTTGGAAAGCCGGCTGGGTGGGAGCGGTGTCGACTTCTCCCTCGTTAAGGACTTTCCAGGATCATCAGTGGCGGTAGGGCAACCATGTCTGCAACACCCTGCCCCACGGCCACTTATTTTCCTAACACCACAATCCTCATCCCAGTTCATACCACCATCATCACGCACGCGCAAATGGAAGCCCGAACTAGAGGACCCTGGCTAGCCCCGCCCGAGTTATTTAGTCTATGAGGGTTCCTGCAATTGCATAGGCCTCACGCATGGTTGCACGCTCAGTCTTGGTTCGGGAGGTAAAGAACTCGCACCTAGGCGGCGAGAACGAGACAAAGCACCACAACCACAGTGGCCTCTCATCCCCACCTTTAGCATCTTATTACCTGTCACCACAATTCTCCACCATCATCTGAACAATTCATCACCTGTTTCCAACATGAACCATACATCGTACAGCTAAGCATCTACTAAGCATGGCTAAGCATCAACATAGCATAGTTAAGTATCTCAGGCCAACAATACAACCCTATGGATAATAGGAGGGAAACAGGTAAAGGCATCGGAAACTTAATGCAACTATGGGATACTCTAATCCAATAAATTGACATTTGGAACCGCATGCAATATTATAGTGGAGAAAATTTTGCGGAAAATAGGATAAGACATGCTCAGAGGGGGGATTACGCTTGCCTTGTTGATACGGCTGGTAGTATGGATCGTCGGGGTATTGCGGTGTAACCCCGGTTGCTTGATCTATCGAAACATAGCAACGAAAGAGCAATCAATCACCACACATGCTTTAACAAATGCAATGCGCGAACACATGATGGAATGACAATTTAATGTATCGAACTTACCTTAAGCTATCTAGCAATTTAAATGGGGGTGAAAGGATTACTTCAACTAGAGAAGGAATTTCCCCATATTTAACTTAGTGATTCCGATACTACTAGAAGTACATTATTGTAAATGTGATCAAATATGCATGATGATGATGATTCTGGATGATTCATGTTTTTCTAAACATTTTGGTATCTCGAACACATTTTTCTGAGGTCCCGATAAAAAGTTATTACTTTTATAAACTCCTCTTTTAAATTTATGATTTTAATTAATTTATTTTTAACAACAATAACATTTCCAATACACGAATTCGAGAGGGAGAGATGGAACATAAGGAATCATTGGAGTCGATGTTCCTAAGTGCGCGAGGGAGTAGCGGGAGGCATGTGCTGTAAAGGGAAATGGAAAAAGAAGCATCTCCAAAAAAAAACAGTCGAGCCGGCCTCCAGCCCGGTTGGGCCAGCTTCCTGACCGGCCAGGTCACAAAGCCCACCGGCCGTCTGCCCGGTTTGGTCCGGCTCCTGGACCGGCTATGGGCCAGAGGCGCCCGGTTTGCAGCCCGGCTAAGCCGGTTCCACGACCGGCAAGCGAGCATCGTCGACATTTGCTACGGCGACGATGGCCATGGCGTGGAGCTCGGCTAGACTACGGCGAGAGAGGGAGGGGAATGGGCAGCAAGGCCAGGAGCTCACCCTCCACGCGGGGAAGCTTGCAGCGGTGCAGGAATTGGTCGGGGGGCAGCGGAATCGCACGGCGAAGCGGCGGCGGTGCTCGGACAGCCGCGGGGAAGAAGGGGATGGCGGCGTCGATCCCCGGTGTCCCCGTTCGATTCCTCGGGCGGAGAAGGTGTAGGCGACGCGGCGGAGCTAGTGGTGCCCTTCGATTTACGCGGGGGAGCTTCAATCGGCGGCGACGAGCACGGCGAGCTCGAATTGCGCCGCGGCCATGGAGAGGAAACGAGAGAGAGAGAGAGAGAGGGGGAGCAGGTGGGTGAGTAGGGCAGGAGGAGCAGGTGGTACTCGTGGTACTCGTCTTCTGCAGGTGGAGGCAGCGAGGGGAGGGGGCCCGGCGCGGCGCGTCGGTGGTGCGGCGCGAGCACAGCTCGTTCGGTCGCTACAGAGAAGGAAGAAGGAGATTTTACAAACAAGCCCCTGCCAAAACTATTTCCATCACAGATTGGTCCTTCCCAGTTTCTCTTTTAAAAACAGTGACTTTGGGGATTTTATTTAAGGCACTTAAACACCTTAGAAAAATAGGAGAAAATTCAAGTAGCCTCCTAACAGCATGTGGAAACACCACAAAAATTGGGGTTGCAAACTAAAATGTTTTGCAACACTTTTGTTCATAGTGGTTTAAAATAGAGCATTTTGCTAAATTCCAAATGATATTACTTTAGGATTTTCAAAGCAAGTGAAAAATATTAATTTTGAGCTCTTGAAACTTCCTTGACAGATATAAGATGCCAAGGTAATTTTTTTTTGCAAGTTTGAGTGATTTCAGTGACTTGAGATTTGGTAGAACAAGTTTGGCATTTGTTTTTAAATGGTGCCAAACCAATTAGTGTGTTGTTTAGCAAGTTAAAATTGGATGCCATGATGCAATGCAACACAAAAGCGAAATTTTTAATCGGGTTTTTAGGTTCTCAAATTTGGGGCTGTTACAGTTCTTTCAGTCCAAGCAAAATGCTTCCAAATACACACATTTTCCCAATGGCTAGACATCGACAGTGGAAAATTTTAAATTGGAATATACGTGGTATAAATGCTGTTGAGAAACATCTTAATCTCTTCAACAAAATCGAAGAAAGTGGGTGTGCAATAATTTGTTTACAAGAAACCAAAAGGGAAACCTTTGACCTTGCATACATAAGAAAGTTCTGCCCCAAAAGATTCAACAAATTCGCCTTCCTACCATCTGTTGGTGCCTCTGGTGGTCTTTTGATTATTTGGAATGAATCAATTCTAAGCGGTGAAGTTGCATTTCAAAACGACTTCTCTCTGTCAGTGAAGTTTACTTGCAAACTGTCAGCTAAAACTTGGATCTTAACAAACATTTATGGGCCATGTCAGTCAGATAGAAGAGGGGCTTTTCTGGACTGGTTTATGAATATAGATATGCCTGAAGACACTGACTGGATCATAATGGGAGATTTTAACTTCATTAGAAGCCCAACTGATAGAAATAAACCAGGAGGAGATGTCAATGACATGCTGTTGTTTAATGAGGCTATCAGTGCCTTAGGCCTTATTGAACTCCCACTGAAGGGCAGAAAATATACCTAGAGCAATAAGCAACAAGATCCTTTATTGGAACGTTTGGACTGGTTTTTCACATCTGACTCTTGGACAATTTCTTACCCGGCTACGTCTGTTTCTGCTCTGTCTAAACCAATCTTTGATCATGTTCCCTGTGTGGTAGAAATTGGAACAAATATGCCAAAAGCTGATATTTTCAGGTTTGAAACTATTGGTTACAGCACAGCGATTTCAAGCAGATTGTGCAAAACGCTTGGAACATTCCAGTTGGTTACACTGATTGTGCAAAAAAAGTAAATGCCAAACTGAAGAATGTGAGAAGAGCCCTCAAACTGTGGTCAAAAAATCTGTCGTGTCTAAAAAGTCTTATTGCTCAAGTTTCGGGTATAATTGATTTGTTGGATAACCTTGAAGAATTCAGAGCCCTCACCACGTGGGAATGGAACTTGAGAGATATTCTCAAATCTCACCACATTACTCTGCTGCAAAATCAAAATTCTTACTGGAAGCAAAGAGGCAAAATTAACTGGGTGAAGCTAGGTGATGAAAACACAAAATTCTTCCATGCAAAAGCAACAATCAGGCACAAACATAATATCATCTCAACCCTTAAAAACAATGACCAGTTGGAGGTGACAGACCATGAGGGTAAAGCTGTGATTCTTTGGTGTGCATTCAAGGAAAGAATGGGTCAGTCAGAAAACCCTGAAATGGCCTTCAATTTGCCTGCAATTTTTGGACAAACCAATAACAACTCAATGTTCGAAGAGCTTGAAGCTCCATTCACTAATGAAGAAATTGACAGCGTCATCAAAGAGCTACCAAATGATAAGTCCCCTGGTCCGGATGGTTTCAACAATGAATTCATAAAAAATTGTTGGCCCATCATTGCTTCTGATGTTAAGGACCTAATTCATGCCTTTCATGCTTAGCAAATCTGCCTTGAGAGTATCAATGATTCATATATAACTCTTTATCCAAAAAATGATACGCCAGAGACTGCTGCAGATTTCAGGCCAATTTCTTTATTGAACAGTGTGCTTAAAATTGTTACAAAGCTCCTAGCTAACAGACTCCAGAAAATTATTCTGAAGCTAGTGCACAAGAACCAATATGGTTTTCTGAAAGATAGATCTATCCAAGACTACCTAGGCTGCGGGTTTGAATATTTATCTCAATGTCACAAATCAAAAAAAGAAATTCTGGTTCTGAAACTAGATTTCGAGAAAGCTTTTGACAAAATTGAGCACAATGCCATTCTTAAAATCTTATAAGCAAAAGGCTTTGGAAGAAGATGGATTAATTGGATCTCCATGCTTCTAAAAACTGGCACCTCTGCTGTACTTCTCAACAGTGTTCCAGGGAAAAAATTCTATTGTAGAAGGGGAGTTAGGCAAGGTGATCCTCTTTCACCACTGTTATTTGTGCTGGCTGCGGATCTGCTACAGTCTATTCTGAATGAAGCCATGCATCAGGGTCTGATTGAAGCTCCTCTGAATATACCAAACTATCCTGACTTCCCGTAATACAATACGCTGATGATACCTTGTTGGTCTTGCCGACAAATGCAAATCAAATCATGTGTCTCAAGGCTCTCCTGCAAACTTTTGCTGACTCCACCGGACTGAAAGTAAACTTCCAAAAATCAATGATGGTTCCTCTAAATTTGAGTGATGAAAGAGCTGAGCATTTCACAAGAACTCTAAATTGTAAAAAAAGGCTCTTTTCCTTTTACATACTTAGGACTACCACTGGGTACCACCAGACCTTCTGTGGAAAGCCTTCTTCCTATTGTTCAAGGTGTTGAAAGGAGACTTTGTGGTATTGCCAACTTCCTAACACCCGGTGGCAGACTTGAAATGGTCAAATCAGTGCTTGTGTCAATGTCCATCTTTACCATGTGCAGTCTTGACGTCCATGGTGTAATCAAAAACCAACTGAACAAATACATGAGACACTGTCTGTGGAGAAAACCTGACCTGAAAGACAAGAGACCAGCTTTGGTGAAATGGACAACTGTTTGTCGGCCAAAAGAGCAAGGTGGTCTGGGAGTTATGAATATTGAAGTTCAGAACAAGGCATTGTTACTCAAAAACCTGCACAAGTTTTATAACAGACTAGATATTCCTTGGGTTACAATGATCTGGAATACTCACTATAATGATGGGTCAGTTCCTGGAGAAAAATTTGTGGGATCTTTTTGGTGGAAATCTCACCTGAAGCTTGTGGATAATTTCAAAGGTTTAGCCCGTTGCAATATGGGCAGTGGTCGAACAGCTTATTTATGGCATGATCTTTGGCATGATGATTGCCTAAGTCACATTTTTCCACATCTGTTCTCCTTCTCCAGAGACACCCAGATATCCATTTTTTCTGCGGCGCAATTAGAATTCTTGGAGGATCATTTCTTCCTACCACTGTCAAACCAAGCATATCAGGAGTTTCTCCAGCTTGAAGTTATTTGGGAAGCTTGTCAGCAGTCCATTAAAATGGGCAGTGAAGATTCATGGTCATATATTTGGGGTAACGGAATATTTTCATGCAAAAAGGCATACAAAGCAATGATTGGTATAAGGCCTACGCCGCCACACTTTTCATGGGTTTGGAATAGCTCCTGTCAAGCAAAGCACAAGATCTTTTTTTGGCTCCTCTTGCATGATCGTCTGAACACCAGGAATCTCCTAGCCAGGAGTTTTTTTGTTCTCCAAACATATGAATGTGCAACTCTGCAGTGTGACTCTCAGGAGACCTTGGTTCACCTTTTCTGGTCCTGCCCATTTGCAGCCACATGTTGGGATTTTATATGTCCCCTGCGAAACAGAAATCTCTCTCTGCTTGAAGCATTTGATGACATGAAGGCAAAGATTTAGAAGCCTTTTTTCATGGAGATAATAATTCTTGCTGCCTAGGGAATCTGGATGGTCCATAATAACAAGATCTTCAAAGCCATATCGCCAAGCTTTGAAGAATGGATGGCTATATACATGACTGAAATGAATTGGCTGAAATATAGAATAAGAGCGAGATACGCTCAAGAGTTTAGAGATTGGTTGCAAGTACAACCTTAGCACATTTTTGAAGCTTTTTTACATTTTTTTTACTCCCCCCTTGTATGCTCCCCTGTAAATATACCATCCCATATATAAAAATTGCGGTGGGGTCTTTTCCCACTGTTCAAGCTTCAAAAAAATGACCTTGATGCAACATGGCTTGAACATGTACCTTCATGAATATCCCGCAGCAGTACTTGGCCTTGCTCTTGAGGAATGCAGCGGAGCTTAACTCCATTGTCGCGTCGCCAGTAAAGCTCGCCGTCGATGAGGACATAGAGCTTGGCCTGACGAGCCACCCTCTCGGCTTCATGATCATCCTCCGGAAGGGCATGCTCTGTCATGTACTTGATGATGTCCAGGGCCCAGGGCGGGTGGGTCCTCTCCATTGGCAACACCATCCGACCAGTGTAGGTGCTGCCGGGTCTTGCGTGTCTTCCGGGCTGGTTACCCGGGATGTCGAGGTAGACGGGTCACCAGCCCCCGGTGTCGATGTAGACCTTGCTTTGAGCCTCTCGAGGGACACAGAGGGATGCCGAAGCAGCTCAATGTAGACCCCGGGAGGGACCGGTTCTTGCTTGGAAGCCAGTTGTGACAGCTCATCCGCGGTCGTGTTTTCATTCCGAGGAACGTACACGGCCCGGAAGCTGTTGAAGCGCCACTGGAGCTTCCACACCTCCTCGACGTACGGTGCCATCTGCGGGCATGCGTACTCCTTGTTCACTTGTTTGATGACTAGCTGAGTGTCACCTTGACGATGAGCTTGTTGATGCCGAGGCCAATGGTAGCACGAAGTCCCGCAAGGAGGCCCTCATACTCCGTGGCATTTTTCGTGATGTTCTCCTTGTAGTGCATCTGGACGATGTACTTCAGGCGGTCACCGGTAGGTGAGATCAGGACTCCGGTGCCTCCTTTACCCTTGGTGTAGCAGCCATCAAAGTTCATGATCCAAGCGTCGGGGTCTTCTTTCCCGGGGAGGCAGGATTCCTCCACCGGTCCGTCGAACTCCGTTTCAGTCCACTCCGCCATGAAGTCAGCCAGTGCCTGGCTTTTGATGTTGTTCGTGTGCTCGAACTTGAGACCAAACCCTTGAATTTCCATGGCCCACCAAGAGATGCGTCGGTGGCAAGTGGGTTCTCCAAAGGACTTCTTAGGTTGTACTGGGAAACCACAGTGATGGGGTGGCTCTCAAAGTATGGCCTCATCTTGTGAGAGGCAATTAGGATTGCCAGCAGCAGCTTCTGCATCATGGGGTATCGCTCCCGAGCATCGCGCAGCACCGAACTGACGAAGTAGACCGGGTGCTGCACCTTGCGGGTTGGTGGGTCCTGAACGGGCTCGGTTTCCACCGGGTGTTCCGCTTTAGGTGAGATCGAGTCAGCCCCCAGTGATGCTTCTTCTGCGATGCCGATGGTCGCGCTTGTAGGCATGTCGAGCTCAGGATCCTCAGATCCATTGTCACCCGGCGTCCTCTTCTTGCTTGGTTGCCCCGGGAGAGTGTTCCTGGGACACTTGCCCTTGGTCTTGTGAATCTTGTCTGCAGGAGCGTCACGCTCCACCACCAGAACAGCGCTGACCACTTGGTTAGTGGCAGCGATGTACAGTAGTAGGGGCTCCTTCTCGATTGGCACCACGAGAATTGGAGGCGAGGCGAGGTAGCGCTTGAGAGACTGAAGGGCTTCTTCAGCTTCCGGGGTCCACTCCATGGGCCCCGATTTCTTGAGTAACTTGAAGAAGGGCTGAGCTCGCTCTCCAAGCCTTGAGATGAAGCGCCCGAGTGCGGTGATGCACCCGTTAAGGCGTTGCACATCCTTGACTCGCCGCGGCGCCTCCATGTGCTCGATGGCTTGTATCTTGTCGGGATTGGCTTCGATCCCCCAGTGGGAGACCGGAAAGCCAAGCAGCTTGCTGGACGGGACCCCAAACATGCACTTGTCGGGGTTGAGCTTGAAGTTGACCCGACGAAGGTTCTCGAAGGTCTCATGCAGATCTTGGATGAGAGTGTCTTTGTACCGGGTCTTGACCACGATGTCATTGATGTATGCTTCAACGTTGTGGCCCAACTAAGTCCCAAGGCTGGCTTGCATTGCGCGCTGAAAGGTAGCGCCGGCGTTCCGGAGGCCAAAAGGCATCCGGGTGTAGCAGTAGCAGCCCTTGGGAGAGATGAACGCCGTCTTCTCCTAATCCTCCACCGCCATCAGGATTTGATGGTACCCGGAGAAGGCATCCAGGAGGCACAAGAGCTCGCACCCGGCCGTGGAGTCGACGATGAGGTCGATCCGAGGCAGCGGGAACAGGGACGGTTTCGTTGCCGGGAACCCGCCAAGCGCAGTCTGTCTTTGGCGGCACAAAGCCGTCTTCCTCCAACTCTTCGAGGTACTCCATCGTTATGCACGACGGCAGCCAGTATCGGGAGCCCAGCTCCATCACCTCCTCCTCCTCCTCAGCCGTGGCTTCGTCGGCGGGAACCTCTTGGTCCGCCGTCAGCGTGGCTTCCTCCGTCGATGCGGACGGGAGAGGAAATTTGGTGGGGGAGACCGGAGTAGCAGCCACCGGTGCTGAAGAAGAAGAAGGGGCCGACGGCGCGCTGTCTGTGGGAACCACCAGCGCCGGCGCAGATCCAGACCCGGCCGCGACTGCCGAAGCCGCCGCCGGATGCTCCGCCGTCGCCGCTACAACTTGCTCGCTCGGGCTTGCCATCTGCTAGGTGTTGCGCAACTTGGAGTGCTCGCCGGAGTTGGAGGTGGAGAAGCGCTCGAGGAGAGGAAACGGCTGCGGTGGGTGCGAATGAGGAAGAAATTCATCCCCGTAGTGCCCGATGGGTATTTATCTCTTCACGCCGAGATTCGTGCGCGAGATTGGCGAGACGCACGATCTCCGCCATGTGCCCACGATTTGCACGTCGTGACAACGGTGTCTGCGGCCGTCTCCGCGATTCCCGTGCATAGTGGAAGAGCAATCATGACGCACGCCAAGTCCAAACTGTCGTGGACTGCATGACGTCATCCGTCAACATTTGACGGGACCGGTCAAATGACAGGACTGGTGCCGGGAAGATTCCTGACAGCGGTCAGGCCGTCTTTCCCATGATGGCGGCAAATCATCCGACTACTTTAGACGGATCGCCGCTTACTTCAACTTTGGAATGCTTCAAGCTCTTCAGCCGCCTACAAGACAAGACGGACATCGCCGACAAAATAAGACGGCGCCTGAAGAACTTAAACCCTTCTAGGGGCTAATGTTGGGGATATACCAACTAGGGGTATCACCAGCATGGATCAATCCGGCTAGTCCAGGGTGGCCCGCAGTGGTGGTGAAGGCTTTGCCTGCCGGGCGGCCCAGATAGCTGACGACCAAGGAAGGCGGATGCCGGCAAGGAGGAGGCCCAAGACCGAAGCCCATGAAGCCACCAAGCCCAAGGCGGAAGGCGGTAGATTTGACGGATAGGTTTATGACTCTGTATACTTGCCGGATACGTAATCACCTTGTAACCCTAGGTCCGGAAGCCTATATAAGCCGGATCACGGGAAGCCTTTAGGGCATACTCTCATACTTTCACACGTCCCATAGCTCATTGTAACCTGTAACACGACGATCTGCCTTATAGTGAGTTATAGCAGCACGTAGGGCTCCGCCACCGCCGTGGAGCCTGAAGCTGGGTAAACTGTCGTGTATAATCCCGACCTCGACGACGCCCACCTTCTTGCCCTACGTTCACCCTCGGCTAGCAGGACCCCGTCTCCTATCCAAGATGCCGATACGATGACAGGTAGACTCGATCTGGTGGTTGCTCAGCTTTTCACGCATCCGAACGGTGCGGACGCTGGCGTGGAAAGAAGCGATCACCAGTTCTTGCTTGATGCAGGGTGTCGTGTTCATCTTCTGGGTGAAGCGCTGGATGTACTTGCGAAGAGTTTCACCCGGATGTTGCTTGAGGGCGTAGAGGTCCCCGGGAACCCCCGAGCGCTCGTACCCGCCTTGGAAAGCCCCCAGGAACTGTTTCTTCAGGGTCCTCCACGAACAGATGGAGTTCTTGGGAAGATTGAGAAGCCACGTCTGGGCATGTCCCTACAGGGCCAGCGGGAACCAGCTGGTCATCATCATCTCGTCGGCCCCGGCGACGGTCGCAGCAAGAGAGTAGAGCTGCAGGAAGTCCCGGGGGTTCGTGGTTCCGTCGTCGGGACGAACGTCGATCTTGAACTTCTTGGGCCATGCGATACCGCGAAACTCGGGGCGAGGGCGAGGCAGCCTTCCGCGATGTTGTCGTCCTGATCTTCTCGACGATGACGTTCTCGGCGACGCTCGATGTGGGTGCGCATATCTTCGGTTCGACGGTTTTTGAGGTCTTGGCGAAGATCTCAGTCGCGCGTAGTAGATGATCCGACGGAGATGGCCTTGCCGCGGTCGTGGTTTAGCCGGTCCGCCATCGGTGGAGCAGTGCGCGGAGGTGCCGTCTCAGCTTGGCGCTCGCCGCGGGGCTGGCCCCGTTGCTCGCGCGTCTTGTCTCCTTCTGCTCCGGGGCCGTCGACGGTGGGAGCTCGAGTCGGATCGGGCCTGGGACCACCGCCGGCGAAGTCGAGGCGCGCCTCCACACGAGCCTCCACTCCTGATAGACCTTGGGATCGCCGTCGCTCGGGGGGAACTGCATCACGGCCTTTGCAGCGACAAGGGCGTCGTGGCGAGCTTGTGCATCCGGGGACAAGTGCGCGGAAGACTTGCTCCTAGAGGCCAGTGGGTCGCCGCTGGCACGGACATCGCCGCGTTTCTCTCCGGCGCTAGGCACCTTGCCGGCGCCGTTGCCAACACTCTTATCTCCTGAGCGAGGCGGGGGACTCCTGATGGAGTTCCTTGGTGACGCCATGCCGTCTGTTCCGCCGTTCCGGTTGTTGTCCGCTCCGTCCGGCACCACCTTCTCCACTGGTGGTGGTGGAGGCGGAGGACAATTCAGGTTCCCCTCCGCTGCACGGCGATCGGCTGAGGCCTGAGTGAGCGAAGGAGAGACAGGCTTGGTCGCAGTGGCGTCCACCTTCTTCTTCGGCGGCATGCTTGAAGAAGAACTTGACGAAGATCTTGATGTCGATGAAGAAGAGATCAGCGCTTGCGTCCCCTACCTGGCGCGCCAGATGTCGTGTCTCGGAAGAGGGACACCGGGAGTAAAGGATACCCCTTTTTAGGTTCGGCACGGGGCGCGAAGGAGGCTGGAAGACGTCTTCACCCGGGAGGTGTTCGCCAAGCTTCTTCGATGGTGGTGATGAGCAAACAAGCACAAAGACACAGGGAGTTACCCAGGTTCAGGCCGCCCGGAGGCTAAAAGCCCTACTCCTGCATGTCTGGATTGATGGGTTCATCATGGAGTGGTTTACAAGGGTGTTCTACGGGTGAACCCGGCAGTGTACCGGCCAGAGGTAGACGAAGAGCAGATCCTGCCCTGGGGAGATCACCTCTCTCTCTCCTCCAAACCCTAGTCTAGTCTTGCTCTGCTCTAGCCTCTAGCTTGACTTGATCCAACTTAACTTGTCTTGCCTCGGTGCCTTGGTCCTCCTTTTATAGGCGAAGGGGATACCACAAGGGCACGCGAGGGGCGTGAGGGGCTTTGGCGGGAGAAAACCCCTCCTAGGCGCGTGGAGGAGACGTGGCTCGTTCTCCTCCATGCGCTCCCTTGAGTTGTCGCTATCAACCTTTGGGAAAGGTGGGAGGGGTGGACTGACACCCCCACCGACCACGCCCAAGGCCGTATCCTTCATCTTGGAGCCCAAGTCTTCTACCAGCTTCCGCACGAGCTGGCGTGCTTATCCTTTTCAGCGGTACGGATGGAGAACCCCGGAGGTACGCCCGGCCGCCTGCCGGGTACCCTGACCCGAGAGTTATCCGCCTTGAACCCCGGGAGATAGGTGACCCCGGAAGGCCACCTAGTCCTTAGCCGTGTGTCGATGCCGAACTTGACGAGCTTCAGGGGGAAGATGGGGTGGCCCATCTTTCAGTCTTGACTCCTTGCCTTGTCCATCTTCATGGTGGACCCAGGTGGTGGACCCACTTTGGCAGCAAAAGGGGAACCTCATGTTCCACTGTTGCGACAACCGCCGACTAGCTCCCTGCTTCCTTCAGCTGCGAGCATGCCACGACTTCTCTCCGGCGGTTGCCGAGCACCGGCCTCCCTCCCTTCGCAGCTGTGAGCTAGGGTAACTGCACCTCTCGCCTCTCTCTCTTTCCTTTCCCATCTATGTATCGATCGATCAAAGACCCTCGGTTTGTGACAACCATGGACGCCGGCTCTGGATTTCCAGCGCTCTAGACCGACTATGAGCTGTTTTGCAAGGGCGGTTTTGCAAAACAGCTCAAGGTCGGTCCAGGGCCCATTTTTTTTGCCGACGCTAATTTTTTCTCACAGAAACCCCAGGAGCCCAAATTACGCTCGATTAGGCCAAAGTTGTATTCGGCACACCCAGTCCGAACCCAAGCCGCTGGGGGCGATTGGGGGTGCCGGCAAATAGAAAAAACATGCAAACGAGCGCGGGCCTTCCCTATCAGCAACAAAAAGACACGCGGAAATAAAAGAAAAAGCTCACTCGGCGTTAATGGCTTGACACCGTTCAGCCTTCCCCCGCAGCTATTTAACCCCCCACTCTCGCCATCTCCAAAGCATGCCGCTCGCCATCTTCGAGATCACTTCTCTCTCTTGCAATGGCGGAGCGCTTCCCCCGGTGATGACGCGGCAGCCAACGGCTTCGGCCACCGCTGGCTTCAAGATTGAGAGGCACGCATGCTCTATGAATCGGGCTACCCGATGCCGTCACATGCGCGTCCTGGTGAATGGAGGCTGAGCGTCGCCGAAATCCAGCTCGTCCACTTTGTCAAGCTGCAACTGGCTACCATCAACCGCAACAGAGGCCCGGCCCAGCCCAGCCCAGCCCACGGCCGGTTTGGATTCCGTACCCCGTACTGCAACGGAAGCGGATTTTGCAATTACGCCTTCTCCCCTGTTTCAAACATAGACCTGCAGCAAGTTCATGGTGCGCCGCCGACCACCGCTCGCCGCGCCCCTCCAGCTCGCTTCCTTCAGCTGCGCGCCTGCCGCGGCTTCTCTCCGAGCGCCGGCCTCCCTCCCTTCGCAGCTGCCAGCTAGGGTAACTGCCTCTCTCTATTCCCTTTCCCCATCTCTGAATCGATCGACCGAAGACCCTCGGTTCGTGACAACCACGGACGCCGGCTCCGGATTCAAAGCGCTCTAGACCGGCCGCCGGCCTCCACTGCCTCGGCTATATCGCTTGCCCGCCTGGTCTTGGCCTGTAGGAATTTGCTAACTCCAATTTTGCTATGTTACTGCTGCTTCAGTTAACACTCTAGACAAAGAAAAAAAAACGAATAGGATGCTAATTCACTGAAGCCCCTAAGCTGCTGGCTAGTTCGATACGTCTACATGTCAAACTGCGATGTCGTTTTGCTGGTTCCTAGTGTCAGTATGCTGTTTATCCCGTGCTTAATGATAATTTGGGAACGATTTGGTACTGGTCTTGGGCTCTAAAATCAAATGCCAACGGTATCTGCTTTACTTATGAGTTATGGGTGTACAATTCCTGACTCCGGTGTCTCATTCTTATCTGTTGTCCTCGGTGAACATGGTTCTCGAGCAACCGCTGTTCGATGAATTTTGCTGTCCGAGAGAAGGTGTTCCTCTTCTGTTATCTTTTCAGGGAAAGGGAAACATAGTTATTTGGTTGCCCAGGTATCCTGTTTCTCTTCTTAGAATGGAATAGGATACATTTCCCATAATCCCACCTTTAGAATGCTGACAGAGCTATTAGCTTGTTTTTTATGGAAAATATGTACAAAATCCGACAATCCTCTAGTGACAGGTATCCAATGTAGATTTCACTGAACTGCTAATATCTGAACCGACCCTTTGCTATGATTTTCTGTAGGTGTAGTACCAAGAACAGGTGTCTTGTGGTGTCCGGTCATGGCCAATAGCGAGTATGAGTATGTGAAGAGGGAGTTCGAGTTTGACCGCCGCCTCCCGGCGTCCAACTGGATCGTCGTCCGCATCGATGGCTGCCATTTCCACAGGTATAGTTCATCTCTTCCTCCCGAGAGGACAACGCAAAACTAATTTATATCTGTGTTCTTCATTTTTCCACAGCCATGTTGAGTGATTGTTGCTTTATATAATATTGGATAGTCTATAACCGTTAACTGATGGCTCTAGTTTTATTTTGCTCACTGCCTAGCTATACACTGACATGGTTACTAGTGATTAAGCAACTTCATCCACCATCTAGCCATCTTAGCTCTTAGCCTACCTCGTGTACCTTTGCATTTTGTGAGCATTAACATGTGGGAAACATGCAAAGAAGATTACAGTATGCACATATGGGGATGACTGTTGCTTCAGATTAGAAATAGTTTATATTTGTTGTTCTGTCCAGCGTCCACTAATTTCAGTCTTCTTTTTGTTAGATTCTCGAAGATGCATGCCTTTGAGAAACCTAACGATGAGAGTGCTTTAAGATTGATGAACGCTTGTGCCACTTCTTTGCTCGAGAAATTCCCTGATATAGTGTTTGCCTATGGTGTTAGCGATGAGTACAGGTATAACATGTTCTTATGAATGTTAAATTATAAAATTGTCTGCAGATTTTTTGTCAAGAAAATTATATGCAAATACTGTTGCGGAAACTCTGTTTTGAAATGCACAGGCCAATAATCTTCGCTTCTTATATTTCTTCTTGTTTTGCAGTTTTGTTTTCAGAGAGGACACAGAATTCTATCAAAGGCGGGAAAGGTATCTGTTCACTTCTTCACTTGGTATTTTTTAGGATACTACCATACCCAAAACTATTTGAACAATTCAATTATTCAATATCATCATGTCATTGACTTCTCTACCAATATATGCAGCAAGATTCTCTCTTTATGTGTTTCTTACTTCACATCTATGTACGTGATGAAGTGGAAAGATTTCTTTCCTAATAATGATTTGACGGAGCCTCCATATTTTGATGGGCGAGTTGTATGCTATCCAAATATGAAGACTATTCGTGATTATTTGGCATGGAGACAAGTGGACTGTAAGCTTCTTGAACTAAAATCGACCTTTTCCTAGTATAATCAGATACTTATACTGTCCAATCATGTGTTTTGATGTGTGGCATGTATGTTAATTTACTTTTATTTTTTATATAAAGTTCAGCAACATAAACTAAATAAAATAAATATGGTGTATGTATGCATTGCTTTAATGAGATTTTTGTGTCCGATTGCTTGGCTAATCAGTTTTCTATATGATTTAGTGGATGAAGATTAACATATTTAATTTTGTGTGTGTTTTTTAGGTCATATAAATAATCAGTACAATACATGCTTCTGGATGTTGGTGAAGTCTGGAAAAACTGAAAAGGAAGCTCAACAAACATTAAAGGTCATCTAAATTTAGGGTTATACTTATCTTTTGTAGCATTTTATGAATCATTTTTTTCTTTTTTTGTGAACCGTCAATTTTCTTCTAAGGAACATTTGCATGACTCATTTTTCCTTTTTTTGTGAACCTCCTATTTTCTTCAGGGAACATTTTCTAAGGACAAGAACGAGTTGCTTTCACAAAAGTTCCAAGTCAACTATAATGATGAACCGGCTATGTTTCGGAAAGGATCCAGTGTTTATCGAGATAAGGTAATGCTATCAAGCATTCACAAGTTCATCATTATTAATTTTCCTGCTCATTCTCGGCGAAGTATTTTACATATTTCGCTCACAAAATTATTATTTGCATGATATAGACTGATGACCATGATAGCTTCTAGTCATATAACTAGAGATATTTCTAACATTTCTTATTTCTCTTCTGGGTATTCTTTTTATATACTTTGGTTTGAAGGGGTAACTGAATCTCCTTAGCTACCATTTTATGTCATTTCCTTGTGTGATATTTTTCGAGAAAGCGCAAAGGCTTTGCGCTTCATTTCATTTAAGAGATAGGGTTATGATTCTTCAAATCTAGTGTGCAGACATATACTGCATTTCTTTTGTGGGCCTGATTGTTGACTAATGCTATCTTGTGGGACCTATTTTTCTTAACTTTTAGTTAAGGTCAACAAACCCATTTATGTGCACTTTTACAAACTGAAAAGTTATACATATTACTGTAGGTCGAAACAAAGGTGAAAACAGACGACTACGGGAATCCTATAATAAGAACCCGGCTGGTAATTACGGTGTCAAATTTCGATATTATAGGGCCTGACTTTTGGGAAAAACATCAATACATTCTTCAAGAAGGTTAGTTGAATCATTCTAGTTTTAGGTATGCTTCTAGTCCAGCTCCTATCAACTTTGCATACAGCATCAGTCTAACTGTGTCTCTGGGGGGAAGAAAAATATAGATACGAGTATGTGAAAAAGTTCGACAACATCCATAGGCTTCCAGGTTCTAATTGGACCGTTGTTCGTATCAGCGCCTGCCAATTTGATCAGTGAGGACTCTTAATATCCTATTTACTTAAACACATGCGGCAATATCATTTAGATAATTGTATATTCTTATCAACACGGGGAATTCATTTTCCCCAGATTCTCGATGATCCATTCATTTGACAAGCCAAATGATGACACTGATTTAAGATTGATGAACGCTTCTGCTTCTCTGATGATGGAGCAATTTCCAGATATTATCTTTGGCTATGGTTTTAGCAACGAGTACAGGTATGTTATATTCCTTCAGAATGGCTGATTTTCATGGAGAAGACTACAAAAGACACATAAAACAAAAATTTGCTTTTCCGCATAGCACAATCTTCCGCTTGTTAACAATAGTAATTTGAATTGAATATATTGGCAATATAAGGGATCATTTTGGAGTTGTAAGTGAGCCAGCCAGCGAAGCTTAAATGCAGCACGCTTCAATTTAGTTTGTTTGATTGCAGACCTGAACCTTTGTTGCAGATAATCATTTTTAATTATTCGTTATTGTTGCAGCTTTGTATTCCAGGAGAACACTGAATTGTACCAGAGAGATGAGAGGTAGTTATTAGTTTTATGAATTCCTACAGTACATGCTTTTCAACTGGTCAAGCCTTCGTTATTGTTGCAACCTCTTTTGCAGATTAATCCTTTCTTCATGTTCATCATGTTTCACTTCCTTTTACATGACGAAGTGGAAAGAATATTTCCCCGGTAAAGAATTAGTGCAGGCACCACACTTCGATGCAGAAGTTCTCTGTTACCCAAAACCAAAGATCGTTTGTGATTATTTGTCCTGGAGGCAAGCAGAATGTGAGTTATTCCTCCTACAGGACCATATCTTTAACTAATCGAAAATATATATGAATTTGTCTTTGGTAGTACAGTATGTAATATCTGAATCCATATGTTCATCTGCAGCAGTATGAATGCATTATTTTTTCTGCTCAGATAGCTCTATGCTGTGATGGAATACTTATCTTATCAATGTCCATGTATCATTTTCCTGTTGCAAGGGCTTGACTCTTCTCGCTAGTGGAACATGAGCTGACTCGTTTTACACGCTAATTTGCAGGTCACAACAGGAACCAATACAATACATGCTTTTGGATGTTACTGAAATCTGGAGAAAGCGAAAACAATGCTAATGAGATACTGAAGGTCTTCTTTCATCATATAGGATTTTTACGTAATTTTTTCCAGATCCTAATTCATTCGTTAGTTATCTGCAATCTCTCAAGTCTTTCGCATTCTCTGAAGGGCACATTATCAAAGGACAAGAACGAGTTGCTTTTTCAGCGATTTAAAATGAACTACAACAATGAACCGGCTATGTTCCGAAAGGGTTCATGTGCTTACCGTCAAAAGGTATTTTGTCCGTCATCCAAGAATTATTTTCAACAAAATGCTTGTTTGTGCTGCCACTTTTATTAAGAAGATGGCAATATAGCTATGTTTAGTAAGAAAGGATTACATTACCGAAAGGATCAAAATAACTGGAAAAAAATGTGTTCTGGCATTTGCTCCTTGTCCGTAATAATTTGTAAAATTCAATTCCATGTCGTCTACAAAAGTAGTACATCTAAGAGTTCCTGCGATACCGCTATGAGCAGCAATATTTCTTTCTTGTTCCGTTGGAGCAGAAGATGGTTCTTCAGTTTCTTGTTCAACTGCTTACTTACAGTGCAAATGGCTGCAGGTGGAAGAATTCGTAGAGGTAGAGGCTAGCGGAGATGTTGCAAGAGAGCGGTGGGATGTTGCGGTAGCGCACGTAGACATGGGGCCAGACTTTTGGAGGAAACGCCCTTATATTTTTAACAAATGATAATTGTACTTAATCTAGGCTACTGAGTAGTCGTCCCAAATTTTATCTAGAAACATCGGAGTCTGTAGATTGATTCTGTTAACAGTGTCATGTACATTGTGATCGGAATTGTCTTTCTTTTTTTCATCAGAAATTCTTACTACCACGCTGTTGTGAAAGTCTTGACATAAGGCGCTTCTTTGGCCAAACTTGCCTGTCAGCCCTGGAACGGAATGGATAACCTGAAAAGGGCGACTCCACAACAGCAGTCTCTGGTCTGCAATCTCACCACTTGCCCGGACATACGTTTTAGTATGTTGGAAAACTATAGTGTACCGGGCTTGCCAGAGCAGACGCCAATGCATTTTTTTTAGATATAAAGGGCCCCACCCCGGTTCCATTTCATATAGAAAAGAAAACCATCATGTCTTACACCAGTATTACAGCACTCGAGAACGATTAAGCATCGCCCTAGAAACAGCAAAATAAAGAGTAGCCCGCAGATGACAGCATTTGTGAACCCGCACAAAGGCTAGGGTTCAAACTACTAGACCAACAGACTACTTAACCAGCAACTACTGCAGCAAACACCCTCCAGAGGAAGAGAAGATCACTTTTGGATCACCCTCCAGCTTTCGCCATCTTGGAACATCACCAGAGAGGCAGTCTCAAGCGCCTTGGCCAGCATCAGCGTGGTGCTATTCCAGCTCTCATCAACCTGATGGCAGCTGAGATTCTTCTTCGTTCGCTTCTTCCGAGTTTCCAGCAGGGGTACCGGATCTCTCACCCTGGATTTGGCCATGTCAAGAGAGGAGGGCCATGAGCTAGCTGCTCCACCTTCTCCATCATCACGACCATGGAGTCCTTGGCAGCGCCTGAGAGCAGAATGAGCCACTGGGAAAGAAAATAACTTAACTTTCTCCAGATCACCTGCATACCCAACCAAACATTTCTGTTAAAACAGATATCATTGCGAATTTTCCACAAAACCCACATAGCTGCGGCATGGAAAACATTTATCGCTTCATTTTTCGATTCACTGAGCCAGAGCCCAGCAACCACCTCAAAAGAGGCAGGGACAACCAGTTCCCCTGTTATTCTGCTTATCTCTTCCCATACAAGTTTAGACACAGCACATTCAAAGAATAAATGGCTGCAAGTTTCAGGGGTAGAGCAAAATACACAAGAAAGATCATCCACATTTTGTCTCTTCACTAAATTATCTCTAGTGAGATTTTTATTGTGAGAGACAAGCCAAAGGAAAAAATGAATTCGAGGGGGAACTTTGATTTTCCAGACTGCATGCACATGTGTAGGTTTAACACCATTAAAGTTAATTACTGCATACATAGATCCAACAGTATAAATCCCCTTAGAATCAAAATTCCAAAGAATAGCATCAGAATCATTAGTAAATTGGATAGATTCCGCAATACTAACTAACTCATACCATAAAACCATAAGCCTCTGATCGAAACATCTCCTAAAGGAGAGTCTGACCTGCGCGCCATCCCACACCTCAGCAACTACTGCATTTTGTTCATTACATAAAATGTACAGTTCCCAGTATTGGATGGCCAAGCTGGAATTACCAAACCAGTGGTCCTCCCAAAACTTGACTTTTTTACCATCCCCTATTTTCCATTGGTATCCTATTTTAGCTGCATTGGCGGCCCACATCACTCCTTTCCAAAAAGGAGAGACACTAGCAGGCGTACTATGAAAAATATTCGGATCGTTAACATTGTACTTGTGGTCAATAATTTGCTTCCACAGTTTATCATCATCTAAATTGTACTTCTTAATCCAAGAAGCTAACAAACAAAGATTCATTTGAGCTATATCAGGGATACCTAATCCCCCAAACTCTTTCTTCTGGGAAACTAGACCCCAGTTAGCTAGATGATATTTAAAATGTCCCTCATAATTGTCCCACAAGCAGTGCGCTAGCTGGGAATTAATCAAGGCTATGGCCCATTTGGGAAATTTAATCATGCTGAGCAAATACAGTGGAATGCTGGCAAGAACACTCCTAACCAATTCTAATTTGGCTGCGTGAGACATAAGCCTCCCTCTCCAACCTGCAGCTTTTTTTATTAACTTATCAATAATAGGCTGCAGGTCCTCTTTCCTTAGCTTACTATGGTGAAGAGGGACCCCTAAATATTTAAGGGGAAACTCACCAAGCTTACAGCTCAGGATCTGGGCAAAAACCTGAGCTTCCTCCTCACTTAAGTTCAAAGCTACCAGATCACACTTATGAAAGTTGATCCGCATTCCAGATAGTTGTTCAAAACACGATAAAAGCCATTTAAGATTTAACAAGAGAACCTAACTGAGAACCTAACTCGTGATCGAGTGCAGAGAAGAGTCGTGGTAGATCAGACAGAAGCACAGGGTGTTGAAGTATGACATCGCAGTTTGACATTGTTACAGTGACATCATTTGCTTAGCAGAATAGAAAAAACACCGTGACTGAGACGCACCGTGACTCAGAAATAGGTTCACACTTTTTTTTTGACCTGAAATAGGTTCACACTTGAATGTGCATGGCACGGGTAGCAAAAGCAATTGCAGCACTTGAATGATCTAAAATTTCTGACAAAAACAATGCATATAAGCCCTGGGGTGCAAAACCACGTCATCTCGCCAAATGGAAGCTTCAATTTCAAATCATCCAAGTGACCTCACGACATTACGAACTAGCATGATACATTGTTTTGCATCCCAGTAACATTACGAACAAGCATTATATTCATGACCTCACGACAACTACATTCGGGCGGGCAGGCAGGCAGCGTGCATGAGAACTGACAGAACAACAGCTAGCATGTTCACAACATTTCAGTTCAAACATGCTATATAAGCAAATAAGCATTAGGAAAGCAAAGGTAAAAGGCGTCAACTTTGGTAAATCAAACTAGAAATGAGACGAAACAACTCTCAGAATTACACACGTCCACAAAATAAACAGAAAACAGTTTTGTGAATTCCCTCAGCAGGAGACAGCATCAAACTGGAATAACCTGCATCTCAACAAGCTGCTGTTCACAGAGGCAGTTCTTCAAAAAACAATGCAGGTATTGTAAAAGGTCCAACCTAATGTATAACTTGTAACCGTCGAAAAAGAAACAAGATAGAGCATCTCAATGAGATTCTGTTAACAGAGAAATACTCCTCCTTACTAGTGTAACCTGAGCCTAATTTTGGGCTCCAAACTCCTCCTTGCTCATGAATATCGCGACCGGCTCGCCAGGGGAAGGCGGATTCTTGTCCAGCACAGGACCGTGCCTTCCAGCTTTGGCACGAGCAGCTGCATCGAATGCCGACAAGACCTCGACATGCTCGAGCCCCAACTGCCTCCTGATCAGCTCCAGGTTCCCCTCAAGCACGTCCATCTCGCCAAAAGGAAGCTTCAAATTCAGAGCCTGGGGACCAACGTTCTTGCTTCATCTTTCTTGAACCTGATGAAAGGCATGCAGAGCTTCTGGACCTGTTTGAAGTTTGTTTCGCGGTCGATGAAGCAGTTCTTCAGGGCTTCGTTAATCTCCTCGTCAGGGGCAAAGGACCGTGCTTCGCTGTCAAAATTTGACTGAAGCACCCTCAAACATTGCTCTTTCCATCCATCGTAGTGCTCATTGACGTAGATCAGGCCAACAGTGAGCTTGCTTTCTGCTGGAGGAGGTGCAGCTCCCTTCTTGGGTTTCTTGGAACCAGACTCTTGCTTCTGAAGCAGCTTCCTCATTAAAACAATGGAGTCCTGTAAATATTTGTTCGCACTTCTTAGAGTAGGATCCGGGGTGCCTGCAACTGGCCAGCCAGCTTTTATTGCAAAACCTTCCTTCTTCAGGATCTTTTGCCACACATGCTCAGCATAGTGTGGGCAGATCGGGGTGATAAGCCTGGTCTGCACATCCATAAACCGCCCCAACAACTCACGGTTCATGCCCGCCGATCCACAAGAAAGCCTGTACTCGTCTCTAGCCAGCTGTAGGTCATAGAACCCAGACTTCAGGGCATCTCTGAACATGAAGGCGTTGTAGCTCTTCTCAGTTTCTTTTACAGCAATGTTGATCTCATTGGCAAACACATGATCAGCATAAGTAGACGGAGGACCGCCTCTCAGAGAGGATTCAGCAGCTATAACTTCTTCCATCCATGCAATTTCCTTTGTAAGCCTCAAAATAGCAGCATTGCAGTTTCAAAAACAAAGTTTGCATCATCCATACCATCGCCAGCATCAGCAAGAGCAAACCTAGTGGCATCCGAAGAGAATTCTTTATGGCCTCCGAAGAGTTCGGAAGTTCCCCGTGGACTTGGACATCTTCTCAGAGTTGAGCATAAGATGCCCATTGCATCGGAAGCCACGAGGCCAGTGATGCTCTGGAACAAGTGCTGTATGGTTGTAAATGCTGAATGTCAGATGGTTCTGGATAAGGTCCTTACCAGATACCCGGATATCAAAGGGGTACCAATACTCAAATTCTTGCTTCATTCTGCTCAAGAGGGCAGGAGAGATGTCGCTCTTCGGCGCTGGACCATCACAGAACACATGTTCCCATACTTCATCTGTCATTTCTTCAGGCTTGACAGAAGATATTTCTTGTCCATACATGTTACCATTTTGCAGAAGATGTGCAATGGTGTAATAAGCCATGTACAGGGTTGAATCGGAAAGAGATTCTACCAGGAACTGCTCATCCCATGGAATGCGAGTACCTAGGCCAAAAGAACGTGAACATGCCCACTGATTCAGCCAGCCCAACGTGTGTTCAAATCCGTTGCGGGTTTCAGCTGAGAATGTATTCATATTTTCCAAACACTTGACGGCCTTCTGCTTCCATTCAGTTTCACCATAAGTTATGTACCACTGATCTGTAAGAGCTACGACACACTCATCGCCGGATCTCGACATGACTTTCTTCTCAGGCTCACTATACAATACAGCAGAGCCTTCTCCCAGAAGCTTGTTCTTTATCAGTGGCTTCGCATCTTGAACCTTTCTGCCATCATACTCCCCAACAATCATCACTCCATCTGTAAATCCTTTAAGATATGTCATCCTTTTTGCTTCAGCAAGCTTCTCCTTGTCATTCTGGCTCTTAATCTTAAGATCAAGGCACACCTTCTCAGCTGACTTATCCCCAAACTCAGGAATGTTGATTATTGGTATGATATTGAATGGAAGAACCCACTCATCTTTGACACCAAACTTTGTTCTCAAAGCCGGCTTTGTGATTAAATCTTGCAGTGCCATGTAATCATCTGGCGAATCACTTGGCACACTAGTCACAATGCCAGTACCCTTATCTGTCAAGATAGTAAGCATGGGAAGCGCATATATGATTTCATTGAAGGAAAGAGGAGACCTTAATGGCAGACCAATCAAATCGCTGCCAGCAAGCTCAGCCAAGCAGGTAGGCTTTTCTGGGACCTGGATAAATGCTGATATGCAAGATTAAGAGCAGACCTTGCTGTCACAATGAAGACATCAGTTTCATTGATCTCAAAGGCCCCATACTTCCCATCAGGCAGTACCCAACAGTTTGTTTGCCCATACATTGTCTCAGGTCTCAATGTAGCAGCTGCCAGATAAACATTCTTTCCTTCCAAGGCCTTCAACTTGGGAGGAAACGGTGGGATCACCTTCATCTTAATCAACACATACTCTTGTGGCTGCACACCTTCACCTGATGCCCTATCATGATCAGCACAGGGTTGGCCATCCAATGGAGAGTAGATCGTGTACCTCATATCCTTAACAATTTTGCCCATTTTCTTCAGCTTCCTCATCTGCCAGCGAACAAAAGCATCATAGTAAGGATTCATATCAGTGGTTATGAATGAGCGCCTCCAATCACAACCCAGGCCAAAAGCCTTAAGATCTTCCTTTGCCAACGGAGGGAAGTAGGTCAACCAGTGAGAAGGATCCTGAAATTTGGCGATTTCTTCATCTGACAAACCAAAGCCCCTCATGATCTCCCACTGGAACTTCTGCATGCCAGTCTTTGCAGCAGCCTTAGATTTCTTGCTCTTAAATTTATCCGGCGCAACAGAAGCAGCCTGGTCAGCCTGGCTATCCTCTGCCACTTCAGCACTTGAATCATCCTCTGCTGCAGGAAACACTGGAGGATTTCCATACTGTTGAATCTCCCTAGCAAGCTTATCAGCTGAGGCCTTGATGGGCATACCAGTACAATGAAAACCAAACGGCAAAAGGACATTTGCACCACGGAGTCTGTGGTATGCAGCACCGAACTCAAGCTTGGACAATGAGAAAGCGTGACCCAAGTGCAGTAAGCCATTCATGTAAGGGTACGGAAAGTTGCCGAAGAATTTTTCCCCAGGGCCTGGAAGTTTATTGCCAGGTTCAGCCTGAAAAACCTTGCTCTCCTCCCAACATGTTTGAGCATCCGATTGGATCTTCAGCAAAAGGTCTCTACGTGCATGACTCTTGACTCCTTCAGTATTTGATGACATTTTCCTGAGAGATCAACAAAAGGCATGTGTCAAAGTGCAAGCCACTGGATTTAATTTAACTCAAATTCAGGACTAAATGATACATTCTTATATCTTAGATACAAAGATAAAAAATTATATTCAAGCAAATTAGTGGTGCAATCTATGAACAACTCGCTTCAAGCAAAGCTAATAAACTACTGATAGGACCATTAACATGATGAACCTAATCATGTAACAGGACAATAACACCAGAACATAAGCAAACATCATCAAGACACATCTAGCAAAATCAGCCTTCAAAATCTAATATCTTTAACAACTTGAAGAGAAAACCCCCGTACTAAAATCATTACATATATTTACTTAAAATAAAAAATTCAGAAGCATGCATTATTTCAAGCTAGAGTGAAGTCGATCTGCGTATTAATCCCAAATGCACAAAATAAATACTAAATGCACACTATATCTATGCTCCATGGCACCGCAAATAAGACAACAAAAGAAACCAGAAGTTCATATATGGGACATAAATCAAAAATGAAAAGGCAAACACGACAATCCTCCAACATAACTACCTTTCCCATGGACTACCAGCTAGTACCTAATCTTCATGGGGAGAGTAACAAAAGTATCCTGGACAAGTAATGTATAAACTGCCGATAAAATCTGAAAACCACACAGCATTAACCTCTACGGCTCAACATACGCACTTAGTTGTTCAAACTCCCCACAGTCACTTGGAACTTTTCGGAAAATCGAAGCCCTTCTGAACCACAAAAGCAAGTAGACCCCAATCGACTTGCCGCAGACCAAGGTACAGAAGCTACGCATCACGTCGGGCCAATTATGACCCCACAACTAGACGAAAGTTTCAACATCGATCTGTCTTACCCAAAGCTACACCATCCGACATGTTAAAATCACAGTTTCCCAAGCACTCGACCAGTATGAAATTCGTGATCAGATCACAGACCCTCGAGTCCGCTTTTCCTACAGCACTAAACACTGACCTCGCGGCAAAACTCGGTAATTCACCGCGCCGGCGCAACCTAAGCCCGAATCCGCGCAATCCGGAACACGACGAGCAACTCTGGCTCGCGCGCCTACGAATCTAGAGACGCGGCGGCGCCGTTCTACCAATCAAACCGGACGGATGGAGGGGGAACGGGATAGGATGGGTACCTGACGACGGCGCGCACGCCGGGGAGCCGCAGCAGCCTCAGGGCGGGGAGGAAACCGGGAGCCAGCAATGCGACGGCGACGGCGACGGAGGCTGCGGGCGGATGGAGGGGGCTAGGGTTTATCTTGGGGCACGGTCGCGTGGGCCTTGTTTGGCGACTTGGCGTGCACGAACCAGTTTACGGGCCGCTCAAGGAACTTCATAAAGCGGGCTCCAACGGGTGCTGCACTGCTGCAGTTTGGAAAGGGAGAAAGCGAGAAGGTTTTTTTTTTTTTTCCTTTGAAACAAGGCAAAAAAAAATATTGTCTTTTTTAATAAGAACTAGGAAACATGCCCGTGCGTTGCTACGGGTTGAATTTTAGTGAGTATAGCTATTTGAAAACCTTTAGGGGAAAACCCAGCAATTTTGGCACCCGAATCGACCAGTCCAAACTGTCCCACACACCAACCCCCGAGAGAACTTCTGCACCGCACCACCCCTTCCTCCCTAGCCTCCACCCTCCACCAGCGCACAACTCCACTTCCCATCCCTGCTCGCCAGCTTCGCCCCTTTTCCAGCTCGTCGGCATCACCCTCCGCTACCCTTCCTTCAGGCGAGCATAAACAAACATCGGACACAAGCTACTACCGGAAGTTTGATATGATAAAAGAAACAAAAACATATACTCTTCAATATTTTGTATCTACTTGAGTAGGATTTTGTGTGTGTGTTGAGCAGCTGATTAAAGCTACTTGGAAGTTTTATATTGAGGGGTACCTTGAAGTTACTAAGATTGAGTGTTTCAAGTACCATTAATGATTAATGAATGATGTATAGCATTCACCTTGTTAAAAAAGGTATGGAATTTGCTATGCCATGTTTTGCTGCTACTTACACCATTAGTTAAACCAGATCATTAGTAATCGAAAGTTGTGGAGTATTAGCTCACTAAACGTCTCAAAAACAGTAATTAAATATCAACAAATGAAAGACTTGAAGTCACAGTGACGGTTTTCCGAAAAAGAATAGTAAAATGGTACATTGAATTGAACACATAAAAAATATCTCCTTTTTCTTACGGAGCTTGAATACTGATATCTGAACTTTATTCTTAAATAGCATGAAACTACCAAGACGATTAATGCAGCAAATTCACTGAACTGTTCTGTGGACTGAATTATTACAGAGGAACATAAGTTTTTATGTGTGATTGAGAGAATTGTGAGTTGAGTCAACAAAACAAAATCAGAAACGAATGATGTTTGCAGTTAAGAACATAATTCATCTAATCCGGTAAATTAATCTACGTTGGTGCGCCACAACCTGCACTGCACTGCACTCAAAATTCGTATCAAAAAATGTGCTCCAAGTTCGGTTATTTTCTTCTCTGAAATACATGGAAATGCTAGACAAAACTTCAGCGGAACAGCAAGACCCTTCAATGGGCATGAAGTCAACCCATGAGCTACTCCATCACAACTTTCACTTTGTGAAAATAAAAGAGGTGCTTTGGTGGTTGATACTGTACCGATGAAACAGGGTAGCAGCTGTCTTCTGATCTTCTCCCAGCAGCTAAGCATTTTGTCGAACAGATGAAATGCGGCGACCTACACTGCTAGCCTATCGCCTGCTACGGCAAATCCAAAGCTCTGCAAGAACCGAGCGGGAGCATCGTCAAGCCATTTATTTACAGAAATCCTTCGCAGGGACCTTTATTGATTATTTTTGCGAAGGATCCAAATTGAATCCGGCAAAATTCCATACTAGATATGTCGGTGAAATTCCTTACTGTATCCTTTTTTTTAGAGAAACCACATATTTCATTAATAGAAAATCAAGTTATGACCAAACACATGTGGAAACTAACAGACCGCCACGAAAATACATTTGTACTGGAAACTTTGCAGATAGACCCCTAAAAGATAGAAAAATGCAGAACTAGCCCTAGAACTTCGTGCACTCGCCGAAACCAACGGCCGTCGCCCGATCCCAGCCGGCGAGATGCACGATCCATATAGAACTCTAGAGGAAAGGTCTTGGGGTCTTGGATTCCCTCAGTATTTGGGGACCATGGCTCTAGGGTTTAGTTCATCTCTATTCTTCCCAAGCTGAAAGGGGAAAATGCTATAGATAGTGTATGGGTCGAAGGATCAAGTTACAAGGGTATCGACTCTGCTCTTCACCTAGGCAAGCCAGATTATCCGGGCGTCGGGGCGTGATCCGCTCTAGTTCTTGGGACACCCGGGTGTTGGTCATGTGTCACGCCTGGTTGCGCCTCACTCTAGGCCAGACGGATGATCTGGGACGTGATCCAAGCTTTGTTACAGAGGCTCATGAGAGTTGCGCCTCATTGCGTCCTTGGATGCATCACTCAGCACTGACCGGATGATCCGACGGCCCAATGATCTAGGAATGGTCGCCAGATGATCCAGGGTGCATAGTAGTGTTAGTAGCTCCTTCTTCCTCCTATTGATGATCTCCTTCTTCGGGCTTCATCCTTGCTCGCAGCAGCCTTGGGGTTTACACCTAAGCACACAAAAGGTATATCCTTTAGCTAGTATGCCATTCAGGTATAGCCGTATAGGGTATGACGTGGGCATACCCTTTGGGTACCCCACCGTGGGTATACCTGGTACGATCCAGGCAACGGCCCATCGGGTGGCCCAAGCGAGGCCCATGAAGATAGCTTGTTACGGAAGCCCATTACATGGACTACGTAGCAAGTTAGGGTTTATCTCAATTTGTAACTTGGTCGGCTGCGAACTCCTGAGACCCAACCTCCTATAGAAAGGCTGGGAGGGCTGCCAAACCAAGACAAGATATTCGATACACCAAAACCCTAGCGAGATCGCATCTCACTGGGATCGTCATTGTAGCACCTTGTAATACCATCATTAATACCAGACAAGCAGGAAGTAGGGTATTACCCTCCGGGGGCCTGAACCTGGGTAACCTCTCCTCTTGTCAGTCGATGGAACTACCAACGCCATACTTCTCCCCCTCATATGAAACCCTAGGTACCATGACCATGGGATCTCCGTGGTAACCCCACGTCAAGGTAGGTTCACACATAGCTAGGAAAGAGTTACCCTTTTTGTATAGTTTTGACCGAAGCTATTGTTACTGGGTCGTTGTTGGGGGACTCGATGTGGTGATGTCTGGAGGGTGTACCATGCATACCAGTAGGGGGCAAGGGAAATGGTTCAAGTCTAGCCGGATTCATCGTCGGTGAGGCCGATCCAGCAAATTTGGTGCTCCAGCACAAGGTTAGTTTTTACCGATTATTTAGTGTTACATATGTGTTTTTCATATGTTGCAAACTCGTGTGCGTTTTGCTTTGAACACACTAGGAGATGTTGCGATGATCCCGGGGCGATTTCTGCAAATGTTACTTTAATATCGTAAATGTTTTTGTAAGTAGTTGCAAACCTTGTCCTCGTGTGTTGCATATGTGTGTTGATTTTTATCTCGAGGATTTGCTATGATGGATGGGGATTTGCTGCACAGATGTTTCAAAATGTGTGATTTTTTTGTACCCACTGTAGAAATAAATGTTGTAATCATATTGCAGTAGTATATAAGCCACTTGTTTTGTTGTAATCATATTGCAGTAGTATATAAGCCACTTGTTGGTTGGGCGGGAGGTATGTTACAAACATCGCACAACTGAGATCTAACGATGGAGGAGGCGGGCGATTTCTCTGTTCCATCAATTAGCCGACGCCCAAAAGTGGCCACCCAATATTCCTAGCCAGATCGTGGGAACCTGACTTCTTTAGGGGAAGTGTTTAGAAGTGGCATTTTAATAACCTATAGCAAAATATGGGGCAATCACTAGAGATAGCAACCATATCATTTGTGGAACTCAAATCACTAGATAATGAAACTACTGCCATAGATGTCAGGGGCGGGGCGGATCCAGTGGGGGTGCCATGGCACCCCCTAAAAAATATAGATTTTGTAATCTAGTACCACTTTAGTCTACTTTTATGTATATTACATGTGTTAAAAAATACGTAAATGATATTTATGCCATGAATACTGAGTTTGGCACCCCAACAATTTACTTCTACATCCGCCACTGACAGATGTATTGAGCCAAACTCTCTTAAAGCATAGGCTTATCATTGCATCAACAACAAACGGTAATTTTATACACGCAACAACATAAACTTCATCTTCAATTCCCTAATCAATATAAAAATGCAACGTTGACATTGATTTTCCAAATTATCTTCTGGTAGGTATGACATCCGACAATTTAGGCATTGGAGATGTGTGATTATATATGGTTATAAATTCACCACAATTGATTGAGTAGTGTCACTAGATGTAGTAATGAAAAACTATTGACTGCAAAGCTGGCGTCTTTGAAAGAAATCGACTAGTTGGTCCTATTGGTCATGGAAACTAGTGACCTACGGTTGTTGCCCGGAATATATTTGGCCAGAAGGGAACTAGTAGACCTATTAACGACTAAACAAACTGGAAATAGTAAAAAAAAAAGTACGGCAATAAAAAAGGTGCTCCCGGCGGGGCTCGAACCCGCGACCTTCGGCTCATAAGACCAACGCTCTAACCAACTGAGCTACGGGGGCTGTCTTGTTACGCAATTTACACATAACAATTTATCGTGTATTAATGTTTCCTTTTCGCCTCATTTGAACTTTGCGATAACAGTTCGCGAGTTAAGACACGAAAGTATGAAGAAGCCGCGTTAGGTCGAGGCCTCGATCATCTCTCTGATTATACTATTCCCCAAGAGAAGGCTCGATGCCTGATTCTATACCAAAAAAATAAAAGACTCAACGCACGCAGCGCCGCCGCCGACGACGTACGGTGGGTGAGAGCCCTGGCCGTCGCCGTCCGCTGACCCAAGCGTGACTGAAGCGAGTGTGGCGCCCTCGCATGGTTCGCTCCGTCAGCCCGGCCGGGGTGCCGCGTCAGGCGTAACTGACCTGACGTGCGTGCACGCCACATCGCCATCTGTGACATCTGCACGTCCTTCCGGGCCTTCTTCCCGCCGGATGTACGCCGCTCGGTCGATGCCGTCACGGACGAGGCGGTGGACGACTGGGCGTACGTAAACGCAAAAAAAAAAAAAAAAAAAAAGACGACTGGGCGTACGTACGCATCCAGCCACGACGTGCGCATCGACGTCGATGACCATTGACCAAAAATGCATAGAGACACACGCTGACACGCACGCCTCGCTCGCTGCGTCGATCCACGCGTTTCTGGGCGGTACTTCGATAGGTACCACCACTAACACATTTAGTGTACTGGCCTAATGGCGGGGACGGAAACGACTACACGATCGTTTTTTTTTTCTTTGCAAAACACAGTACTGTACAACGCAGACGTTTACAAACACGCGCATATACTCACCTCTATGAACGCACGCACACACACACTACCACTATGAACGCACGCATGCACGACCGTATTTTCTTTTGCTCATCTCTCATGCAGCAATTCTCTAGTACTGTACCACACACTGCAACAACGACAAATTCCATGCAACACACCACGCACATACATTCGCTTAATTAGTGGAAACAAATCTGGCTTTAGTAGGGAACAAATCATGCAAAACAACCCAAGCTAATTAACAGGCTACCCAAAATCAGTCTAGGTTTGTTTCCACACCATGCAACATTTCTGTGTACGCTTGTTTTGTTTAATGGAGGCATGCATGCGGAGACATCTTGAACACAACTTGTTTTGTTTAATCGAGGCATGCTTTTCTGCTAGTACAAACACAGCTATTATAGATGTATGTCAAAAAAAAAAAAAACGTTGACAAGCCAATGTATTGAATGTACATTCGCAGGCTCGCAGCACCCTACCGAAGACATTGAATATTGGATTACTCCATGCATTTGTTCTTATGAGGAGTTGATTTTGTTGCCATTTTGTCCTGAAATATTATGCTGTAATTTGCCTCGTGAGAGGACTTTTATATATCTCTTTTAAGTTTTCCTTTCTGAAACACTTGGTGTACGCTTTAGCACGCAATCCCCGTTCGTTGGTGGGACGATTTGGTTTTATTTATTTCAATCTATTTAACCACAAGATTAACAGAATTGTAGGTAGGTGATGCATTTCCCTTTATCTATTTTGAGCAACTGCGACTAGATTGCTACAAAAGGGTTTTAAAGATGGTCAGAACACAGTGGGACTCTAGGAGGGTGTTACAAAAGGATATAAAATTAAGGAGTAAATCCCCATGTCCATATGGTGCATGCCATGCCAGGACAAGTCGGCTGAACTGACATTCCATGGCTCTATATATGCCGTCTGTCACTCTGTCCTAATCCCAAACCATATTTCTGAGTTCTGACCTCCTCCACGGCTCGATCGTCCCACTTATCTACCACGAGCCAGCCCACACACCAAAGTCCTCCTCCCTCGCCTCACTCCTCGTCGAACTTAACCGGCACGCACGCAGGAATATGCAAGAAGCCAGGGCGCCGGCACAACCGAGGCTGATGGCGGCGGTGGCCAGTACCGGAGACGTGCGGAGGGCGGTGGAGCAGAAACCGGTGGTGGTGGTGGGGCGGCGGGGTTGCTGCATGGTGCACGTCGCCCGGCGCCTTCTCCTCGGACAGGGCGCGAACCCGGCAGTGCTCGAGGTCGGCGACGACGCCGACCCGGCAGCCCTCGTCGCCGCGCTCCGGTCCAAGGACATCAGCACCAAGGGTGGCGCACACGTCGTCGTTGATGTGTTCGGCGAGGCGCCGGCGGCACGCCACCCGGCCTTCCCGGTTGTGTTCATCGGGGGCAGACTGCTGGGCGGGCTGGACCGGCTCATGACCATGCACATTGCCGGCGAACTCGTGCCGGTCTTGAAGCAGGCAGGAGCCCTGTGGCTCTGATCCTTCTTCTGTTCTTCATGACCTGCAGAAAACTAATGCTTGCCAGTTGCTACCCTAGTTATAAGCTTGCATGAACTCCCGTTTCGTCTTGGTTATCCTGTTACTAGTTTACTACTAGCACATTGGACAACTCTAGAATGTGTGTTTCCTGTTTATTCTCGATATATGTCTGAGTTCATCTGAAAGTATTGTAGGCTTGTAGCCCTTTCTATAAGAAATGTGAAAGAATCAGAATTGGTTCCTAAGATTCTTGAGTCCAAGAGAGTCATAATTGCTAACATTTTATTCTTCACAAAGACAAGACATTGAGATATATGTTAGTGCGGAAGTTTTCTCATTAAGAGACGATCGTAGCTCAACTCCCATTACCATTTTTTTTTGGATGTATGACACAGATACCTTATGTACTAGGATCTCCTTCCTTGGTCGGTCCACATCCACATTTGCCTTTTCCCATTTGGGCTTTATTTGATATTAAATTCCACATCCGTCGGCACAACTTATGCGAGACGTCGAGACATGCTACAGAGTTGTGCAACTCTATAGCATGGAGGTGGACATGGTGTCGATAAACGACCAACTCCCGTTTAATATTAAGTATTGTTTTGTTAGCATGGGTTGTTTGATAGCTTCGATATCATTAGAAAAACATGAAACCAGGAATGATATACGCTAGTTTTTTCCGGTGAGAATGTATATGAGGAAAATTAGTTTTTAGTGTGTGTGGAATATGGATGAACCACATCAAGTCACCAACTGATATGACAAAGTAATATATAGACAAAGATAAATATCTTTTTAAGTAATCCTGTTATAGTATACGAGTGAAATAAGTTGATGAACAATTACATACAACTTTAGATATAGATAGATGCGTATTTTAGAAAAATGATTTTTTTTAAACGAAGGCAAAAACTTTGCATTATCCATTAATTAAGAAGAAGGTGCCCAGTTTATTTGTGAAAAAACGGACAAAAACCATACAACAAACACCACAGGGCCAAGCCACTCCAACCCCGAGAAACGACTAGAACCAATTTCAAAACACCACTCCATAAAGACCAGGCGGTCTCCCACCCTTGTCGGAGAGAAGACGATGCAACTGCTATGGGAGGAGCAGACATGGGATACTCCAATATAGATGAACAAACCAACCCACCGGAGCTACGCCAACGCCAGCTTTTCAATCTATAGGAGGACAACTATCTAATTTTCACTCGATTCAAATATAAGCGACAAATTAATGAAGTTGTACAACACTTCGGACCATGCACTTGTGAGAACTGCTTGCCAATTGTATCAATATATTGTAACATACCTCCGAGCGTGTGCTTTCCATGTTTTCTGTTTGGAATGAAACATTATTACCCCAACCCATACAAAATAAAGCATAAATTTAGATCAAAGTCAAAGCTGACTAGCTTTGATCAAACAAAAAGAAGAAAACATCACCATCTATAACATTGAATTAATACACTATGAAAAACATTTTATGGTGTATCTATAGATATATATTTAGCAATTAAGATGCTCAAATTTTTTCCTATAAATTTGTTCAAACTTAGAAGACGGTTGACGCTTGATTGACTCACGAACTCAACAACATGGTCTCCACAACTCGTCCAAAGTGACCACTGACCAGCACTCATTTAATTACATGATAGAAAGGATCATGGTCTCAATTAACAGACAATGCGATAACATAAGCTTGAGCAACATTGTGTCTTTAATTGGGCAGCACGAAAGTTTTCTACAGGTTACTCAGTACCTTAATTTGGTCCAACTGAAATTAAGAGGATTAGTCAACGAGAAACAAATGAGAGACAGAAGATAAACGCGTTTCTTCATATCGCGCTGGCGACCATTCGCTAGTACTCCCCCAGTTCCAAATTACTTGACTTGGGTTTGTCCAAATACGGATGCATCTAGACATGCATCCGTATTTGGACAAATCCAAGTCAAGTAAGTAATTTGGAACGGAGGGAGTACTAGTTTACTACCGAACCAAAGTGATGCAGACGACGACAACTTCGTTTTCAACCGACGATGATGCCAGTGACGTCCGCTACTGAACTTTTAGTATACGTGACTACGTGGTATGTCTGACGGCAACAGTTTGCTGACCTTGCACTAGTACAACTGTACCGCATCCGTCCGTGTCTCTTTTTTAAAGTAGCATGACATGTTCATTGACTTGGTATCAAAATTGTATGGCTGGCTTTGGAGATTTGAATGTCAAAGATCAGCGTTTATACATGTTTCTTTCGGCATATTACTATTTGGTAGCTATCTGTAGCAATTACAAATGTGTCTCTTTGAACAGAAAGACAGTTGCTCAAAATATATAGCAACTGTGACTAGACTGCTAGAACAGAGCACTACTCCCTCTGGTCCGTAAAAAATGTCGTAACCAAGAGTAATATTTTGTAATAGAGTAGTAGAATCTCCGCGACACATAAATGGTTGTAATAGAGGGAGTAGTATTTTTTGTCTTAAAAACAGGGGAGTAGTATTTAAGATATGGACGACTAGTAGCTACAAATGGTCAAAACTCAGTACGATGAAAATCAAGCTTTGTTTGGATATAAAAGTGGACTGCTGGTTGTATTCCGTCCAAGCCATGTGTGTGGAAGTGTGGTGCAACGTGCCTGTCAACAACTCCGGTCTTCGGTGTGTGAATACATGTGGTGATGTGTATATGCTTACGTAAAAAAGTGTTGTATTTCTCTAATAAGATTAAGGAGTAAAATCTCCATGTACGTGTCATGCCTCATGCGAGGACAAGGAGGCTGACCTAACATTCCATGGCTCTATGCCCTCTGTCCTAACCCCAACCCATATTTCTCAACTCCTCGATCGGCATCCACTTCTCTCCCACATAACACAAGTCCACTGTCCACACACCGAATCCCGACTACTCGTCAGACTAAACTGGCCGCGCCGCGCACGCGCGCAGGAACGGCGAACAAAAACATGCAAGAACCCAAGGCGTCGGCACCGTGCCTGACCGTGGCCGCCAGCACCGACGACGTGCGGAGGACGGTGCAGGAGAAGCCGGTGGTGGTGGTGGGGCGGCGGGGCTGCTGCATGGCGCACGTGGCACGGCGCCTACTCCTGGGGCAGGGCGCGAACCCGGCGGTGCTCGAGGTCGGCGACGACGCTGACCCGGCCGCGCTCGTCGTCGCGCTGCGGTCCAAGGACGACAGCGCTAATAAGGGCGTCGCCGTATACGACGCTTACGGCACGGCGTCAGCGCGCCACGCCGCGTTCCCGGCGGTGTTCATCGGGGGCAGGCTGGTGGGCGGCCTCGACCGGCTCATGGCCATGCACATCGCCGGCGAGCTCGTGCCGGTCCTGAAGCAGGCAGGAGCGCTGTGGCTCTGATCCGTCCTCATGATCTGCTGCTAATCAGTTATAATGCCACCCCTAGTTATAAGCTTCGAATATGTGCGTGCACTCTCCTGTGGTCTTTGGCCTTTTCATTAGAACATTTCGCAACTCTAGAATTTGTCGTCAGTTTATTATGGATGTGTCTGCATGCCATCTGAATTCTCAAAGTGTTGTAGCCCTTCTTGAAGAAATACTAGCAAAGAAAACAGAGTTGGTTTATTCGGTTTTGACTTTTATTTGCTCACTTTCACCTCTATGTGCGACAGGATTTCTCTCTCTAGGTTGGTTTGTGCAAATTTGCGGTCTTATGTGGAATACGAGATTTCTTTTTTTCTTCTGAAAACAGCACGAACTGCTACCGTTTCCGGAAAAATTAGCGTTGAGGCGAGTAATAATTGCTGAAATTTAATTCTTTAGCGCAAGAGTTTTTGGTTAAAACCCGATAGTCTTTCTTTGTACGGGTCAATGCTAGTTTGGGCGTGCATGGTGAACAGACTCTCCTAGAAGATTGACGTGTTTTTCTTAATTTGGCGTTGAATCCCAGCCACTTGACCGAAACACTGATGCACTGTTTCAGTTGGTAATGCGTCACTGATGCACATGTCACCCGGAAGAATCAAGTAAGTATCGACCAAACTGCCCACATGTTTTTTCAATGGAAAGCTAGACCGCTAGAGCATCCGACCAAATTTCAGAAAAAGAGAAATAAAACGCTGTTGTGAAAGTTTTTTTTAGCATGGTTGCGAAATGATTGATTCGATTCAGCTCTTACTCCTTGTTTTGAAACTCGATTCAGTTTTACCTCTGCTTCGCACAAAAGGCTGGAGCTGCTGCAATCTTCTTTCTTTTGCACTCCAGTTGAAAAGCTTGAAAAAAGAAAAAGAACTACACCATCCTGAACTGCATGAAAAGGTTGCCATCATGCATCTACAGGTGGAACCAGCAATGCGTGCATGGTTACAACCTGGTTGTGGCCATCATGAGGCATGATTCACTGGAAGGTGATGCCCAGCAATCAAGAATGCAATCATGGGAATGTCAAGGATAAACATAGTAGAGATGGTCGCGAAGAAACGTTCATCAAGACTGAAAAAATAAGATAAATGGGTATTTTGACGCAGTGGCAGTGCTAGACAGCAGCAAACTGTAGATTCTAAATTCCTGGAACACAAATGCCTCATCATATTCATATTGCCACCACAGGTTATCAAACTCGGCGCATAGACGCCATACACCATCTTCACCCACAAAACGAACACCTGAAAATTCAGTTGTTGCAGGCCAAACAAGTACACTTCACAGTCTCCCCTCTACGGCGGGCCAGCAGGTGACAAACCCACATCACAGCCAAACCCAAGGACAAACCATGGTTGGGTCATTCACAAAGTGCTCAAAGACTACCAAAAACTACGGCCTACAGAGGGGGAGCAAGCTACTTTGCACTACCTAGCTCTTGATTCTACAGCAAGGGACATCTACAAAAGTTATCGCAGACCGCCTTAACTCCATCTTCAGGCAAGTCAAACCAAGGATGTTGTTAACTTCAGACCAGCTGATATAGTGCATCGGCTTATTTAAGAGATTGCCTTCTTTAGCAAGATGTTCACATTGGTCTTTCAATAAACAAAACCTGTACAAGAAAAGGACAGACATACTTATTCGCAGAAACACAACATAGGAATAATCAATCATATGGTAATAACAGGTTAAGAAAAAACTGGTAATCACAAAATTAAGCTCATTTTCACAAAATTAAACAAGCACTCCCAGATCTGAAAGAATGCAAAATGAGCACCTCGATTCACTGTGCTGAACTTTATTTGCAATGATAGTTTGTTGAGCTGTAACAAAGTTCCCAAACTCTCTCATAGATTCAACAAGACTTGTCATGCGTTCTTTGAACTCCTTTTCTTTATAAGTTGTTGATGTGAATATCTTCTCCTTCTCTTCAACTATGTTACGCAAATAATGATTTTGTTTCTCCAGCTCCTTTAGAGAATCTCCAGCGTTTCTAAACCTATCATGTAACTCCCTCAAAATGTTCTCATTTTGATGAACATGCTGCAGAGCTTGCTCCAGCCTGCCTACAATGATATCAAATTCCTTGTTCTTTTCAGATATACAGGAGTCTTGCTTTTCCACTTTGTCTGTAAGTAAATCAAGTTGATGGAATAATAAATCCATATGACCCTTCATTGCTCCCAATTCGATCTGACACAGAAATGTCTCTTTTTCCCTCATTACTTCAATGAAAGAGTCAACAGCTAGTTTCAGATTCTCAATCTCCTGCTTTTGTAGAACCGATGCCGCTCTGGTGCAGCTTTTTTCCTCATTGTACTTCAACAACGAAGAATTGAGGTTTAACACCGCTTCTGCTACAGCTTCATTCTGAATGACAGAGGAAATGTCTTGCTTCATGTTAAACTCCATCTCATTACCATGCAACAGTATTGTTATTCCATCAATGAACTCTCTTAGTACAATCATTTCTATCTCTTCTCTAATTATGGTTGCAATCCTGGCGTCTTCAACTTCAGATTCTAACATTCCAATTTTCTTTGCATGATCTGCCTCTATGGATGCAATCTGTGAAGCCTGGGTTGGAAAAGCACATGCTGTTTCTTGATTATTTGTGGTAGTATGCTGGATTTCAGAATCTAAAACATTGCTCTTGTCTTGTTGGCCAGCAAGTGATTCTGCCTTGATGCCAGAAGTGGTTCTCTTATTATTCTCCAAGAGAAGCCCATCCAATCTCATCACAACTTCCCCAATTTTCTTCCTCACTTGCTCAAATTCTTTGTTATGCCGTAAATGCAATGGGTTGGATCTTTCTTTTTTCATGAGATTTCGTTTGAGTGTGAATATCTCTTCTGTCTTATCTGCCAAAACCATATCATGCTGCATTTTCATATTATTCATTTCTTTCTTAAAATGGGCTATCAAAGCATCCCTATCCAAGTGCTTCAGATATGACGGATCACCAAAATACCCTTCAGATGAGGCTTTTTCAGGACTGTCATCCTTTGTTGGAGCATTTTCAGAGGATTGTTCCTTGCTTCTATGTTTACTCACATCTTCTGCACCTTCAGAGTTATACTGCGACCCTGGAAGCCCCCACTCAGAATTCAAGAGTGACTTGGAAATGGCATCAAGCTGCTGGCGAATACTATAAACTTCATCATATTTTCTATCCCGGCCCTCATACAAACTTAAGCTTCCATTTCCCAGCTGCAGCAGCCTTTTGTTCAGCAACGTTATCTCTTCATCCTTGGAAGCAATCTGCTGGACTACTTCTTGTTCTACATCTTTTACAAACCCTTTGACGACAGAGTACGTCACGAATGTTGAGAAATCAACCATGGTGTTTACATCATCCCACAAGGAGTCCATCTCATCAACGATGATTAACTCATCTCCACCCGATGAAGGTTCACCCTGAACAGTGACACGTCCGTTGGTATCACTGAGCACACCCCAGCTCTGTTCACCCTGAATAATGGCATATCCGTTGGAGTCGCTGAGTGGCACATCCAAGCTCTGTTCACCATGAGTAGCGGCACTTCCATTGGTGTCACTGAGCGGCACATCCAAGCTCTCTGACATATTTGTTTATGCTGGAATATGAAAGACACAACACTGCAGAAATGGAAAAAACACAAAAGAAGGGCATTAAGCATATGGCTGCAACTGTAATTAAAATAAGTTCAGTGATAATCCCCTGCTTAACTGCATCCCCAAATTTGAAATGACGTATGTGTTGAAACGGAACATATTATCCTGAAGGTCTAACAACAGAACGATTTCTAAGCAAAACTCTTCCTCTATCAACCAACCAACCAGCAAAGTTTGCAAATCTCTGGAACCAATCAATTCATAATGCACAGTGAATTAGACAAAATACAAAGAGCAGGAGGACAAGGACAGAAGCATCAGTACAGTCCAAAACTCCAAATATACACTAGTACATGATACACCTGACTACATGCTAACCAAGAAAGGGACATGGATTAAAATCCAAAGGTGAAGAACATCACGGAGATATATTAATCATAATCAGTCAACCAGGGCAAAACAAGAAACCAACTACTGATTACTAGTAAGACCTAACCCCTAGATTAATCAGCTCAAGGACTAAGCGGACTCGGAAGGACTCCTGGAACCTATGCTCGAATCATTCGCCAAATATGGATACTAGACCCAAGAAATCCCAGCAATAAGAGCTAGGCGCCAGCAAGGACACAACTTACAAAAATTAGCAAGCAAACAGATGAAGAAAATGGTAGGAAATCAAGGAAGCACAGCCATAGATGGCAAGCACTGCGAGAATCAGCGGATGATTTTCGCAACGGGCAGGTAATCATACCTTTCCTGCCGCGCTGCCGCCGGCGTTGATGGGTGCGGGAAAAGCGGCCACCTTTCCTCCCTTTTCCGCCGCCGCCGCTGAAGTGGTGCGCCCCCTCCCGTGTGCTGTCGCCTGTCGTGCCAAGCGACAGTACAGCTTCTTCTTCTCGGCTCGGCCCATTACCCAGGCCCAATAACCCAATTCATCAAGAAGCCCAGCCCATAGTTCATCCTTACCGCATCTACCACTCCCTTTGTTAGTTTCAAAAAAAAAAAACTCCCTTTGTCCTGCTGGGCTACTGGCCGCCGAGGCAAAGAAGAGAGAGAAGACAGGAACCCCGAGAAACCCCAAGAAACCTCCGTTCGCGGCGGACGAGCGGTCGGCGGCGAGGATTCGGCAGCGCCGTCTCGTGGACTCCAAGCTCCTGGTACGTATCCTGCTCCATCTGAACTTGCCTTTAATTTGTGGTTCCAACTTCCCGCATTGGAGCACTGAACACAGCTGGATTGATGTTTGGGTTCGATTTCTTGCAGCAATGGCCGCAGCGGGGGAAACGACTGTAGAGGCCACCACGGAGAGGCGCTACCTGCGCTCCTTCCTCGCCAAGCGCGGCGTTGACACTGCTGAGCTGGATGACCAGGCTCTCAAGGAGCTGGACGAGAAGTACATCATCGCCAGGGACCTCGACGCCGCCACGGTGCTCTCCAAGATCCAGGACGTGCTGGGCTGGACCACAAGGAAGACATCATCGTCGCCTACGAAGGGTTGTCCTACCAGCTTCCGTCTCGTGGCCCCCTCCTCCGGCAGCACGAGTACGAACTCCTCCTCCGGCAGCTGTGCCTGCGCCGCGGCAAGGTCTATTCTTGCGCGGTCAGTGACCCCAAGACCTCGCGCTGGGCCAAAGTCATCACGGCTATGCTCTCCTTGGTCCAGAGAGAACTCCTCAGGGGCAGTCGCATGAGCAGCGACTTCATGTGCTATGGAGATGAGATCTTTGAGACAGACAAGAAGACCGTGGATGATGCCCTGTTGGACATATGCTGCCTGTTTGAGTGCACGAGGACATCTCTCGGTGTGTTTGAAGTGACTCCGGGCACGGTTGTTGGGCCACTAAAACTCACAACAGAAGGTGGCCTAGAGATGGGAGGGGGGCAACATCGACGGAGTGGCACAGTCAGACAACCTGCCGCCGGTGATCCCTTCATCGTAGCACTAGGGTTCCGGCGGACTCCGGTGCGTCTCAGGGTTACCGGGGAACAGAGGAATTTGGATTGCGTGGGTAAGGTTTCTCACGAAACTAGGATAAGGGGCCAGGCCCACGGAAGCCTGATGTTCGGCCCTGGCCCGTGTATTACGGAAACACATTTTCGAATTAACTTCGGCCTACAGATCCCTCAAAAAACTTCGGCCTACAGAGTTTCGAATGGCGAATTGATAAAATCAAGTCAAAACAATAAAAGTCCAACCAACTAGTCTTCAGAACGCCCAAGTCACGAAACAGTCGAAGGAACATAAGCATAGCTAATTTGAGCTTATTCATCAGCGCTTAATAAAATCTTGGATTGAATGAATATCATAATGATCTTCTTGCCTACTCCTATGACTTATGTCCCTCGCGTGGTCTTGTTCTACCAAATTCAGAAAGCTGCACGTTATTAAGCAGTTTGTGTTTTGCAGACACAGTTTGTCAAGAATCCAGACCAGATAACGGCCTCTTAATCAGACATGCATGATTCATCTCAAATATCTGAATAGAAAATTATTATGGATTAGAAAACCAACAGGAACATGTTAAGTACTAAACGCAGCTTCCAGTGTCATACAAGCACAAACAAGAAGTGCACATTATCTCGTCAAATCTGTACTTCTATTACAACAAGTCAAATAATTAATAATCTAACGCTGATCGGTTTCTCCTAATATGATGTGATATAGAACTACAGATGGAGTTATACATAGTCTAAAAATTTCTACATCAACAATGGCCATTGCTCGGCCAGGAGCGAACAGACCATTTATGGTATACTAGAGGCCAGGGAATGCGACTGTTCGTGCACGATCGTTACTCATTCCAGTCCTCGTCGCTATCGTCGCCATCATCATCCATATTGTCATCCTGTAATGACATTATGATTAGATAGGCCGGGAGGCACAAATAAGTTCATCATAACAAAAAGGGAAAAGAGTAAAATGGTGCCAGATAAAAGAACACTGCAACCATAGGTCCGCAGGTAACATGTAATTTACTCTAGAACAAACTTTGATAAGAAGTAATTTTGCAGCATCACAGCTGATTAAGTTACCTGAGAGCAATCAGAGAGCTCTTCAATTTCATCTTCTTCTACCTGTGACACAACATGGAAAAGGCAAAGACCTTCAGTTTCACGGGTACGCATTCAGCAAGGAAACAATGAGTAGCATTTAAATAAACAATCCAGTCTCATTGTCAATAAATCACTCATATGTTAAGGTAATGTAACCATTTATAAAGTTCCAAAAAGTACCTTTGCTTTTTGCTTTTTGCGAGATCCACTTGCTACATTCATGTAATACACAAGTCAGTCGTATATCATGAATACTAGGACAATTTTATCAGGAAAAATAAAAGCAAGTGTTACGCTGACAAAAAAAAGATCATCTCAAGCACCACTAAAAGCAGCTAAAGTGATTTCTTCCCCTGGAACCGCTAGTGAAAGATCCTTTCTTCCCCAAGCCCTGGCACCGCTTGTGAAAGATCCTCGACCCACTTTACAAATTAATTATTTAAAACAGTAACTGATAGCACATCTCACAATACGGAAGTGGCTTCTTTGCCAGACCTTCGCAGCACTAACAGCACTAACAGAAGTATACTAAAAAAGTCTTTACCCCCAAAAAGTTGTGATTTCATCTTCGAAAAGTTCCATCTTAAAGGAAAACCGCAAGTCTTTCATATTTTAGCGGTTAGCTCCATTAATATAAAACTTAGCAATCCATTTTTATCCCAACGTATTCTTACGACAAACTTTTACAAGGGCAAAATGGTTCTCAAGTAGATTCAAGTTTTAAAACTCCTCTATATAGAGCCTATGGCTTGTTTGATGCCCAATCAAGTTTTAAAACTCCTCTACTTTGATAGAGCCTAAAATTCTCCCAAAAAATGGCCTTCAGAAGCTGATTCATGTCTTATAACCCCTCTATATAGAGCATATGGCTTTGTTTGGTGCCTAATCTTCTCCACCAAAAATGGCCTTCAGAAGCTTAGACCAAAAAGTTTGTAATAAAAGATCATTCATATGAAAAAAATCTAAGTTTACCATTTACCTTTGTTGATATAACAGACTTTAGAACCCAAAATCGTTCATCAAATAGTTTCATGTTTCAAAACTACTCTACATAGAGCTTTTGGCTTGTCTTTGGACCTAATCTTGTCCACCAAGAATACCTTGGAAGCTTAGAAAAAATTCACACTATTTTCTGTAACATAAGATACTTCTAGCAACAGACTTGGTTTTGGAACAGTACTTACCTTCCTTCTTCGCTACTGACTGTTTTTCCTTTGGAATTGCACGCTGCTTCTTAGCAGCAGGACCTACAACACAGTAACAAATTATTAATCATAATTTTCTTACGAAATACGATTACAATTCAGGAACCTAGAAACATAGAATATGAATAACCTTTGGAAGCTGGAGATCCATTAGGACTACTTGTAGATCTCTGAAACAGAAATACTTTTGTCATATGCCGAGTTAAATTTCGATGATATCAATACCACCAAAGATAATGTTAAACAAAAGAAAACAGTGGACTGTGCTGTGGCTTCAATGCATCAAACACAAGTTTCAGTCAAAACTTTAAAGCTGAATGTCTCCTAGTAATCTCTTGCAGAGGGGATACTATAAATACAACTAGGGTCCACCCTTGTTTTTTTAACAAAATAAAACACTATACATCTAAGTGGTTCTTCACTTTCACCTTTCTTTCTTCTGCTTTCTTAAACATGGTAGACAAAGTAGCCTGAACAAGTGGTTCCTTCTTGATAGGAAGCGATTTTGCTGAAGAATCTTCAGGTTTGATGTCTTCACTTGGGATTTCTTCCTTAATTTCTGGACTCTTCATCTGCCTCAAATGTAGAACGCGAAATAAATACGAGAAAATTTGGGATGTACCAAATAAGAAAAGAGGACAGTACAAAAAGAACAAGCGTAGCTCATGACTTATAGATTGACAAGCCATTGGTATTCAATTATTAATACATCTCAACCTACAACAGAAAAAATATTTCTACTTCTACCTTCTCATCCAAGTCCTCAGTGACCTCTATCTCATTGTCACTGTCAGCTGAATCTCCTCCAGCTAATAACTCCGAGAATCTGTATAAAGAGCCAAGGATTTATCAAGTACTCCGTACTTTGCAAGAAATAACAATGTGATCCCAGAAAAATAAGACAATGATAGCAAACAAATGCTGCCAGGAGACTATTTTTGGGTCACTAAGGAAACTAGAGTTAGCACACTTGTGGGAAGAGACTTACTTGTGAGTTCTCCCAGCAGTTCTAGCAGATTTTCTAACAGGTGTTTCACTCATAGTCTGAGTGCCCTTCTCGTCCATACGATCTGAATCTAAAGAATCAGCATCGGATTCATACTCTGGCGTAAGGGGTTCTATGATCTCCTTTCCAGGTTCTCTGATCTGCTTTGCAGGTTTATTGCCTGTGATTACTTCACCACTGGCAGCGCCTGCTCCACCTTTAAAATCAAAATCTTCCGCAGCTCCATCCTAGCAAAATGAAAAAGGCATGCACGATACACAATTCCATCAGAGGGTCAGAAACTATGAAATGCACCAACAAATTACACATATGCACACACACACAAGCATACCTTCTGCATATCTTTTGGAAACTCAAGTTTCAGTTCTTCGGGATTCTCTTCTTTCGTCCCAATCCACCACGCTTCAGAAAACACAATCTTCCAGTAGATAATTTCAAAACAGGTTAGTTTTTCAGGGAAATACAGATTAGTACCTTCAACAATATAACTGGACAGCTCCAACTAAGCAATTCAAAATGAGCATCCAGTAAGTGGGAGCTGAGAAGCTAACCATGCTCTCGAAGACGTCCTCGCAGGCGACGCCTTTGACGGACCTCGTCATCTGCAGCGTCAGGTACTTGTTCTTGGGGTAAACGTGCGTCCCCAGCAGCTTCATCCTCCCCTGCAACCAACCGAGAAAACAAATCCGAACTTCCATCAACAATTTCAAGAAAAACCATCCAAAATTTTACTGATTGCATTTCGCCGCGGTTCCAGTACATGTGGGAACTCGAGGTAGAGGACGGGGTTCTTGGTCCCGAGGTTCGCGAGCTCCCCGATGCGGCCGCCCGAGGCGGCGGGCGCGAGGAGGCCGGGGAAGGAGAAGAGGAAGCGGCTCTTGCGCTGGCCGCGCCGCACGATGTCGCGCCCCTGCAGCCGCGTCACGGCCCCGGAGGTGGGGAGCGCCGCCCGCGGCGCCGCCGGCTCGCCGCGCTGCAGCAGGCCGTTGGAGACGGCCAGCGACCGCAGGCGCCGTCGCTCTTCCGCTTCCGCGTCGCCGGCGGCCGAGGCCGCCGCGGCGGGCTTCTTGGCCATCTCGCTGCGCCTGCTCTAGGGTTCTAGGCAGGGTTCGGGGGTTGAGCTTGGGAAAGAAGATCGCACGCTGGCGAGCGGGACTGAACTTGCGAGAGGAAGGAGACGGCTTGCAGGAAGCTGCTGCCACGTAAACCCGCCTTCCGAAGGGCAAAACACACTCCGTTTATATGCCTTTCAATGGCATATCCTTGAAATAAAACAGTAAAACACACTACGTTTCTACACCCGGATGGCGTGATTCAAGAACATACAATTTCCTTCATGTGCATGGAATTTGCTACACAGATTTTCCCTAAGTTGTTTATCATTTTGGGTTGCTTACCACGTATGTCACTTTATTTTGATACACGAATTTAGCTTTTATTGCATGTCATGTTGTCTTTGAGAGAGAAAAAAAGTAGTCGAAAGGTCGTCGACAGTCACTCCTCGTGATAGCATCGTATTTTGCTGACGTGTCCTACATTTGAGGGTCACTCCTCATGGAAGAGCATCATATGTTTCTAACGAAGCCACATTTGACGGCCACTCCTCATGCTAGAGCATCGTACTTTGTTGTGGGGCCTACATTTGACCTAGTTAACTGTCTTCGGTTTACGTTTTTTTCAACGTAACCCAGACCTCATTCGCTCCACACTACTCTCTTTAAGCCATGTCCAACCCATCCCCTACATCTACACGCAGCCTCCAGCCATTCTCATTTGGCGGCCTCAGCTACATGATTATTACCCAATCGCTTGAGTACTCTATATTGCAGTCCAATGCATGTATAGCCACCCACCTTAGACTCTTTCGTTGATGCCATTGTCGGGGATCAGAAGACTTGAAGCTCTCCAATCAAGTTCTATTGGCAATGAGTATAATTTTTTGCTATCTTATTTCTAAATATACTCAGTTATATTTTTACGTTCTATGTACTCATTACAAAAAACAGTTCAAAAGTCTTCTCAGTTTTGCTATTAGGTTACTAATGCGTGATATATATGTTTAAGGAAGGCAATCAATAGCAAGTTCTAAAAAGAGGGGAGGTTGTCATTCATGTTTATTAATCTACTACTAGCATACACGTGGCTTATTGAGGTCTAGTGTTATTCACACTAACATATTATTTTGCAAATAGAGTTTGCGTTTTGCGTCCAGCCAGTGTATACTTATGTTTTCAGATTCTAGAGCATATATAATAAGGAGTGTCCATATTAGTTACTATGAAGCACATTATATAGTGTTTTAGATGCGAAAATCACTTGACAATGTTATTGATACATGCCATACTTTCACATAAGATCTATCATTGCTTACCTACTATATATGTTGTGTAAGATTTGATTCTCATGTCCTTGGAAACCTGTAGTTGTTCCCATTGTCTTCTATGCCATGTTATCAAAACTGTTTGCTTCCCTTTTTTTCTCAGATAGTGCCTTCTTACATTGTGTTGTCCTAGAGTTTTCTATGCATGCAAATATATTTTATTTTTCCAGTATATTTTTCTGCGTGAAGTTTTCATGTTTTGCATGGTAGAATTCTTCGATTATCAATCTTAGATGGTATGATATTGTTCATTTGTAGATCCCCACTACAAAAATAACCTAGACGGGGAAGTAATGTTGCATGTTTTTTGGTCAATTGCTTGATGCCCACCCTTTGTTGCTTCAAGGTGAGACTGTGAAGTATGATTAAATCAATTGTTTATGCACTTAGGTCGTCATCCTGATAATTTTTAAGGTGAAACAAGCTTAAAATGCTTGGGAAGTAATGCCATGTTGAAAACGAACCTTGTTTCATGATGTTCATGCTTCGGCGAGTCAAAAAAATTGCAGCTCAACAATACTGTACTAGAATATAGTGTATTCGGTCATCCTCGAGGAGCCACACACCATAGGTGTCAGAACTTGTCTTTACTTCGTGGTTCCACCTTCGCACATTTGAGCACTAAACTGAGCGCATTATAACATGAAAATGACCCATTAACATTTTCTGGTGGTTTGGACCAGAGCAGTTAGGTACTAGATTTAAAGAATATAGAAAAATAAAAAACTGCAAATTAGCATTCCCTAAAATTTAGAGAATACAAACACAAATTTGAACCTTTACAGTGGAAGAAAAAAAGTTAAATGACATTTGGCCTCTCCCCACTTGTAATTGGGTAAAGGGCCGACACGACCAGGCCCAGAAACCTGTACTCTTACTGCTCCCCGCTTGTAATTGGGTGAAGGGCCGACACGACCGGGCCCAGCAGGAGTAAGCACACGGTCATTGCCCCCTCATCATCTGGGTTACAAGCACGCGCCACCGTACTCGGCGATGTGGTATCAAATCTTTGGCATATAAGCTGGTCGCAATGCATGTAATCTCGCGATGTGGGACAATTTTCCTATGGGCGATGTAGTCCGGTACGGTTGCCGAACGACTCGACTTCTTATGGGCTTATTGTGTCACATGGGCCGTTCCCTCGTCCCACAGCCATCCAAACCCTAAAAAAAAAATCCCGCAAAGGCAAAGAAGAGAAAGGAGAGGGATTTTTTTTTTAAATAATATTTTTTTGAACAGAAATTCGGAAAATAGCGCGCGTTTTCCAGAAATTTGGAAAATAGCGCGGCGTCGGCAGCGGCCGGACCGAAACAAAGGTTTCGGCACGGGCCAAACCGAAACCATTAGGTTTCGGCACGGCCAAAGCCGAAAGGCCGCTGAACTGCATGCACGCCTGCCTTCCGCGACCGACAGGCCAGTTTCGGCTCGGGCCGTGCCGAAAGTACCATTTCTCCCGCCATTTTGTTCCCACCATTTTCCTCCCGCTTTCTTCTCCCGCCATTTTTCTGCCGTGCCTAATTTTGCCGCCAAACTTGCTCCCGCCTATTTCTCCCGCCAATTGGTCTGTGCTCGTCCTATAAAAACCCCGGGAGGAGATGTCGAGTTGGTAAGCATAGTCCACTCACTCGAACATGTCGAGATACAATTCAGATGGTAGTTTCCCGGCAGGAATGTCGGCACTCCTTTTGAAGTTTACGGCCGAGTTCAAGGTAGACAATAAGGAGATCCCATTCGAAGATATTGTTAGTCATCCACCTCATCTCCGTGAGCTATCAGCGAAGCTAGCTAGGCATGGGTGGCCATGGAGGAATTACAACGAAATAGAAAAAGAACTCATGAGGCTGCATGCTAGGTGGCAGAAGAAGAAGCTAACATATCCCACTGAAGCATATATGTTGGATGCTTTTCATCATCCGATGTTATGGGTCGAGGAGAGCGAGGACGAAGATGATATCTTCATGCCCACTGAAGCGAGCAAGAGAGCTGCAGCAGCGGCGGCGGCGTCGAAGGGCAAGGGTGCAGCGTCGTCGAAACGCAAGGCTGAAGCATCGTCGAAGGGCAAGGGTGCGGCGTCGTCGAAGGGCAAGGGTGCAGCATCGTCGAAGGGGAAGAGTGACGCGGGAGGCTGTGTCGATGGTAGATGACTTTTCTTTTTCAATTTATGTTGTGTTGTCGCTACTACCAGTTTTCTTGCTGTCTGTGTAAGTTGCAATGTTTGTTTAATAACCTGTGCCGTACAACTTATTTTTCTCTGATATGTCTCGTACATAGATAATAATATGTCTCATACAAACATAAATATGAATATGTCTGACATAGAAATTAAAACATAGTTCGGACACATACAAATTAAACCATACAAATTCACGTACAAATTAAAACATAGTTCGGACACATACAAATTACAACATAGTTCGGACACATACAAATTAAACCATAGGGATACACACATAGAAATTGGAATGTAGTGCTAGCCACGTTGGCCACGTCCTCGGTTTCCTCGGTTTCCTCGACTTCCTCGACCACGCACAGGATCAGGAATGACTGCAGGATCAGGATCAGGTCCTAGGCCGTATTTGGGACAATACTTCTCTCTATGCCCAAAAAGATTGCAAAGTAAGCACTGTCTAGTACATCCACCAGCTTCAGACTCGTCCATATCATTCCGGATTCGACGCGAGTTCCGTCTTCCTCTGCTAGTTCTCATAAGAGCAGGATCCGGAATATATTCTCGTTCCATCTCATTCACCTTGTTGAAGTTGCCAACTACTCTAAATCCTGTCATCTCCCCGGTCCAAGTTTCAACCACAGCCTCTTTCATGAAATACGGAGAGACAAAACTGATTGGGTTCATCCCCAACTGGCCAGAAACAGCAAGGACATGAGAACATGGGAGGTGAAGCAGTCTCGGTTTGTTGCACGTGCACTCGCACGTTGGGGGTGCAGTAGCACTAATTATGACCTCATGGGTTTTCAGCTCACCCGCACCAAATCGTGAGGTTGGTAAGCGTACCTCGTACCTCGCTTCTTCATTACCAATACGAATCACCGTGTGCATCCGTGCCTTCTTTATCTTCTTGTCCATGTACTGTCTTATCTTGCGGCAATAAGGTGTGTTGGGGTAATACTCAATATGCTCGACGGCTTCACGACGTCTATCTCTGAAATACGTCAATGTTCCGTGCAAAATACCCTCCACCAGTGCTGTCAGTGGCAAACTCCTATTCCCTCTGAGTACAAAATTATACACCTCAGCTAGGTTGGTAGTCATGATGCCGTACCTTGCTCCATATTGGTCGTGCAACAGAGACCACTTCACGGGAGGCTCCTTCTCTATCCACTCTTCAAAATTTTTGATTCGTTTTCCCTTCTTTCTCTTCGTACCAGGAGGGTCAATTCCAGGCAAGTCACACAACCCAACAGGCTCTGAATCTGTCGTATTTGCCGCAGTACCCTGTGTCGCATCACCCTGTGCCGCAGTACCCTGTGCCGCAGCAACCTGGGCCGCAGCTACCTGCGCCGCAGCAAGCTGTGTAGCTACCGCTTGTGCCTGCGCAGCTTTCCTTTCCTTCACCTGCTGCCCAGTGAATTCAGTCAGTCTTTCCCACAGAAACTGATACTTCCTCTCTTGATTCTGATTGCACAGTCTTTTAAACAGATTCATCAGCCTTTTACTCTTAAAGCATGAGTAAAAGTTAGCGCCGAGATGACGCATACACCAGCGGCTCTGCATGTCAGTCCATGGTGCTGGTTCATCCTCGGTGGGGTGCTGCAGTCGCTTTATAGCCTTAAGCATACCAGGATGCCTGTCGTGAAGGATGCACACATTTGGTCGAGTCTTCACAACTGCCTTTTTCAATTGCCTGAAGAACCATATCCAGCTCTCATAATTCTCACCCTCGACGAAGGCGAAGGCAATCGGGACGATCTGCCCATTGCCGTCCACACCTATTGCGGTCAGGATCTGCCCCTTGTACTTGCCTGTGAGAAACGTGCCGTCCACGCAGAGCACTGGACGACAATGGGTAAAAGCTTCGATGCAAATAGCGAATGAGAAGAACAGTCGGCCGAATACACCATATTGAGGAAATTCCGGGAACCGTTGTAATTCTACTAAAGCATATGTGCCAGGATTCCTCTCCTTCAATGTGCTAACAAGACGAATAACATTATCATAAGAGTCATAGAAAGACCCAAACCTCTCCTCTAGAGCCTTCTGCTTAGCTCTCCAGGCCTTTCCGTACTTAATGGTGGTATTCCATCTTGCCTGAACTGTATCTATGATGTGCTTTGCTACCATGTCTTTCTTGTTCACTATCTCACTGAACAAGAGACGTGCAATGAGAGTTGACGTTAGGTTTGGGTGATCTGTCAGCAAACTATTAATTTCACATGTGTGTGGCACGACGTCTGTCACCACCCACACCACGTCATACTTCGGCAAGTGACCATGCACCCGTGACGGACAACCAATGTCAACACAGCTCATTGTCAAATATTGCCTATTTGACACGTCAGTGCGGAAAACCCTTTGCGTGGACAATGCCCACTGAATCACGGCTTCCCTTAACTGTTGCTTCGTGCTGTACTGAGCCCCGATTTGAATGTTATTCATGTGGTACTCCCAGGACGATTCATGGACATCAGGCACGGCCGTGATGGCAGAGTTGTCCTGATTCCAGTAACTGGGAATAGGCACATCTTCATCATTGTTTTCATCAGAATCATCAGAATCAATATCTTCTGCGACGCCATCCTCCTCGTCTTCCGCCAATATCTCAGCCTGTACTGTACCTTCGTGCTCATCCGCATCAGCCTCCCCAATTTGGGCAGGTCCTGCTGACAGTGCTGGTTCATAATGAAGAGGAATTTCTGACAGTGATGGTACATAGCCAACAGGAATTTGAGCATGTCCTGCTGACGGTGATGGTTCATAGCCAGAAGGAATTTGAGCATGTCCTGCTGACGGTGATGGTTCATAATGACCAGGCATTTGGGCACAATACGAACTAGTTGCTTCACTAGTCTCTCCAGTCTGAACAGCACCGCCACCTATTTCAAAATTATTCTGCTTCAGAACAAACGACACTAGGACTTCTGGTTTTGTCCCTCGGCGTTTGCATGATGCTAGCCAAGAAACCCACTGATTTGTCCGATCAAGCGGCAACAACTCCCAGCGAATATTTGACCGGGATTTGGTCCATACCGACTGCATCCTAACAGTCCAGTAATTAGGATCATACCCAAAATTCACCGTAAAATACCACTGGACACCGCCGATTTTCACTTTCTCTGGCTCTGTCAACTGAATCTCCACATTTTCAAATTCACTAAGATCAACCCCTGACTCAGATGTACGGACTGTACCGGCACCGTAGTGCACAACAACATTGACCACTTCCATTACCTAAACAAATTTATTCAATCATTAAATACTCCACAGCGGATATATCTAAATATTACGATACATCTAACTGACAACATACACTAATCCTAAAAATCTAGAGATTAGGGTTTACCCTTGACGCGTGCGTAGCTCCCGCTGCCCGGCTTCAATCTAGCACCACCACCGCCGCACCACGCCTCTAGCATCCCCAACACCGGCACACACCACCACTATGCACCATTGTTGACCACCATTGCTCCACCTCCACTCCCCCAAACGCCTCCACGAACAACTATCCCATCAGTAGATCGATGATGCCCTAACCCTCCTCTACTCTATTTCTTGATTGAGGATTTTTTGGGGGTAAGAATCGCTGCTGTTGTCCTGGAAACGGAAGAAGGAGAGGAGAAGGACTGGTCGAGTGAGAGAAAGAAGAAGATGGGCTTCGAAGGAGGACAGGCCACCTCTTTTGGTCTGCCTGCTTTCGGCACGGGCCGTGCCGAAAGGCTTGGTTTCGGCACTAGCCACGCCAAAAGAGGTGGGCCACGCCTGCCGCTGCGCAGGCCGACATTTAGCTGGCCTGTTTCGGTGCCGGCCGTGCCGAAACCAGTTGTTTCGGCACGGGCCGTGCCGACGCCGCGCTATTTTCCGAATTTCTGGAAAACGCGCGCTATTTTCCGAATTTCTGTTTAAAAAAATATTATTTAAAAAAAAAATTCAAGGAGAGGAACCCCAGAAAACCCCAAGAATCCTCCGTCTGTGGCGGACGAGCGGTCGGCGGCGAGGGTCCGGCAGCGCCGTCTCGTGCACTCCTCCACTCTTCTTGGTTCGTTAATCTGAAATTGTCATCACTTCGTGTTCCAGCTTCCCACATTTGAGCACTGAACAGTTGGGTTGGGATCGATTTCCTGCAGCAATGGCCGCAGTGGCGGACACGACTGCAGCGGCCGCCGCGGAGGGGAGCGACCTGCGCTCCTTCCTCGCCAAGCGCGGCGTCGCCGTAGACCCTGATTCCGTGGACGACCAGGCCCTCAAGGAGCTGGACGAGAAGTACATCATCGCCAGGGACCTCGACGCCGCCACGGTGCTCTCCAAGACCCGGGACCTGCTGGGGCTGGAGCACAAGGAAGACAGCATCGTTGCCCACGAAGGGTTGTCCTACCAGATTCCGTCTCGTGACCTGGATCAGCACGAGTACGACCCCATCCTCCGGCAGCTGTGCCTGCGCCGCGGCAAGGTCAATTCTTGCACGGTCGGCGACCCCAAAGACCTCGCGCTGGGCCAAGGTCATCACGGTTGTGCTCTCCTTGGTCCAGAAGCGGCTACTTGCTGGCGGTCTCATCTGCAGCTACTATCTGCGCAACGGAGATGAGCACTTCAAGATGGACCAGAAGACTCTGGATGATGCCCTGCTGGACATATGCTGTCTGCTTGAGTGCACCATGCCATCTCTCAACTTGTTTGAACTGGATCCGGGCACGGTCATTGGGCCACTAAAATTCACCAGGGAAAATGGTGAAGAGCTCCATTGCATGGGCATGGGAGGAGCCCGGATAACTGAAGAAATGCATAAGAATAAGATTACTGTCAAACCAGGTGCACAGGTCAAGTTCATCCTAGTAGTCCAGAGGAAAGATGTTTTTGATACTCTTGCTTTGAACAAATTCCACCTTAAACATAGCTGTGTAATCCTCACAGACTATGATGGGCAGCCTAGTATCATGACACGGGCTTTCTTGCGCAAACTCAAGGATTCTCTGTCTGTCCCTCTATATGCGCTTGTTGATCCAGAACCAGAGGGGTTTTCGTTCTTTTGTACCAACAAGTTTGGATCATCCGAGATGCCTTTTGACAATGTGGGTCTTACCGTTCCTGATATGACGTGGATTGGAGTGTCATTAGCTGATGATCTCTACACTAAGTATGAGCTGCCGCTGACCAAAGAAGACAAACCAATTTTGGAGGAATTATGTGCCAAAAAGTATGTAATGGGTGATGAACTATTGAGGACGGACATACATCTCATGATGGACAAGGGCGTAAAAAGCAAGATCGAAGCTATAAAACCATCATCGGTTCCCAGGAGGACATCTGGGTAGCTCATTGTGTAACTTCGGTACAGAGGCATTTGTGTAGGTTGCTATGATGACCCTGGATGATAGATGTTTAAGTTAGTTCATGTTGGGTGTGCAATCTATGGTTACTACTAGATTAAGGATGACTCCTGCCGCACTGTATGCACTTATTTTGTCACAATCTAGGTTGTCATTCTGGAATATGGCATTAACCAACTTGTTCCTGGTTCTGCTTTTTGTAACGAGAAAGCTTTTAAATTTTGGCTCACGTGAAATCAGATTGCAAGATGAGCATTTTGCAGGTTTGCCATGAAATTTCAGATGTGAGGTGTTCTCGTCAGGTTGCAAAAGCTTTGATTTGAGCTACCATTCCTGGCATTACAGGTGTTACATATGTCAGGTATACTTGGATAAAACATTTCAGTTGCGGAATCTTGTGGAAGAAACTCATTTTTTTTATGGGGCATCACATTTCTTATCTTGGCCTGCAGCTTAAATGAACCCTCTACAAGTTCGACAGAACATCTCCTGAAAATTACTAATATGGATCACTTGGTGCCAATGCAAATGCACAAAGCACGTAATTCAGCATACTGAGCCATCCAAGAAGCTGTAACTAGCAAGTAGAGATGATCTATAATTCTATATGCTAATGAATTACATACATGGTCTCTCCCAAAAACTTTCGTGCTTCCACAATTGTATCTCCCAACTGAATCATGTTAGTTAACCACAAGGAGACGACCAATATAATGTTATTGATGTCGTGTTGGTTCCACGACCTTTTTTAGGCTGGGTAGACGCTTGCATGCTAGGAGCCTAAGGTTTTCATCTTTAATTCCTCTCTTCTATCGTTCCTGTGGTGGTCACCAGAAATCGCCTCCTCCACTGTGGTGTTTTCAGGAAGAACGGTACTACTGTGATGCCAGGTTCAAAGCTATAGCTCATAAGTAAGAAACGATTATTTGTTTTCAAAATCATCAGATATACAGGAAAAAGGCTTGTTCTATTAAAAGGTACGGTATATAAGGTAAATCTTGAGTGCTCCAATTTAGGTCAATATTTTAGTGTAAGATAAATGATTTAGGGTGGATGACATCAGTTGAATTTAATACTGCGTAGTTCATGGCGACAGGTTCTTGGGATTGGGTAGGACATTGGTTTGTGCTTGTGGAAATCGCAAGAACTCATACTCTTCTGTTTTATGTTTTACCTTTTTTCCTAGGAAATTGTCAACTTCTAGTTCTATCTGATTCACTAGAGTCCTTTATCTATTAGGCCTCAGTATCTTTCGACTAGCATTTTTGCAGCTTCGAGTTTAAATATGATGCTTGCATCAGTTAAATTATGTATGTTTACTGCATATCTGGTTCATTAACTGATTCTTGGAATGCTTTTGGAATCTGGAGTTGTATGTCCAAAAGCTACTGGACACCTATTTATGTTTCGGAAATACCGGCCTAAACAGGTGGCCAGTAGCTTTCGGAATCTGGAGTTTTAATACATTACAACTACTCAGAAAACACTTAGTGAGGTGATCAATTGATCGGTCTGCAGGGAAGTGATGGTGGCAGGCCGTTCACTGCTTTCACTTTAGGTGTTTACTCTACTTTTACTCCCAGGATGCTGCAGAGTTGTTTTTAGATCCATGCAAATCTTTTGTTGTGTAACTAGGGTCCCTCCCCTCATTGGTAATCAGTGATTCAGTGCTGTTTCAGTTCGAGTTTGAAAATGTTCACACGTGTAATCATGATCTTTTGTAGAGCAACACAATGTACTAGGATTGCATCAAATTTAGATTTGCTCGTGTGAGGTGCTGGAAACCTTTGGCGGAATGAGATATCTTCTGGTACCGATGAAGGGTAATACTTCTTTCAATCCTCAGTTAGCCTTATAATAATGACGAATTTATTTGTCGGTTTGCATGGCAATTGTCAGGGAGTTGACACGAGATGATCAAGGAAGGGGCATTGTTCCATCAGAGATAAAAGCACTGCTGAAAGGGTTACGCTGATGGTTTTCCAAGGTGTGAGGAAAACCGAAAACCCGATTTGCCTCTGAAAATTCAGTAAGTTTCCTGTTTCTGTTGCATTGACGGTTCAGATTTTTCTTATAATTTAAATAGTACTTAGTGAGATGGATAGGTCATAGGTCCATGTTGTTCATCTATTTTTTTGTTCAACTTCTGGCAAGACTATTGAATCGTTGCTGTTTTGTTCGCTGCAACCATTTTTATCTACGTACATGTCTTTACTTTTGCCCAGACAGCCAGACTGCTGGTGTATTGTATGCAATCAAGAGGTCCTTATGCGTGTACCTTAGTCTGTGTCCTGCTCGAAACTGATGCACTCTTTTAGGTCTTCATTCAATAGTCCCAGTTAATGTTAGTGCCACTGGTCGGTTTATTGTCGCCTCGCATCCACAAGGAATAGCTGTGCTGATACGTAGATGAATCCCTCGTCTATAAATTTCAGACTGGAATTAAACTTGACCTTGTGTTCTCTTGACAGTCATACCGTTTGGATAATTAAACCTTCGGGAGTAAATTGTACCCGATATGCCTTACATTTCGTGCTGTCTCTACTTAATGGATTTTAGTCTGTATGCGCTTTCTCGGATTTTAATTAACTTTTTGATGGAATATCGCCAAACAAGCGCCTGGAACATTATTTTATTTCATATAAAAAAGATCGGTTGCAACATACTCTGTCCGTTCGGCTTTTTTTGTCGCGGAGATTGAACTGAGCAAGCACAGAGCTGTAGTACAGATGGCGACAAGTAAAAGGTAAGAGAGGGTGTATTTACAAGAGGGAAAGTCCTAGAGCTGGATTACCTATTGACAGAGATTTCTATGATGTCTTCGTGGCATCCCTAAATCTAAATATGTTACTAGCCGACCTTTTCTAAGGTAAAGGTGATACCTTCACCTTACCATATATGCTTCCAACTACATGTTGCACACCCAAATTTACAGATAGAGAAGAGAACTGAAACTACCGACAGTCACTCTTCATAGCTTGAACTACGATGAACGTATGCAGATATCATAAAGTGAATAAAAATGACATTTCCTCTGGGAAAATCAAAGAAGCCACGCAAGTCATGTGGCGTTGTAGGCTTTCCCTGACGGCGACACATAACGCAGCTCACCGCCCTTGAGGAAGGTAGCGTACCAGCGACCAGAGTTCCTCATGTACCTCGTCCTCTCCTTGTTGTTCATGTCGACGCCGCACAGGCCATAGCGCATGAGATTGCCGTACAGGAACTCGAACACGTAAACGAACGACCACACGAAGTATCCCTGCACATCTGATCCGTTCCTGCAACCAGTACACAGCTCTCAGAAGCTACTACAGATCAAGAATCACTTGATCCCAGTTCAATTCATTCTCGATTCCTAGAATCCATGAGTTTATGTGACATTTTGATCGGGATAAATAAAGACGGTATATATGTGAAGGAAGTTGAACTCGCCGTATGGACTGGTATAGAATTTCCATGTAATTTTGTAGGGTCTTTGATCTGTAGTCGTCCTCGTATTCGATCTTGCTCATGGTTTTGGGGGCGTCTGCGTATCCTGAACCATCCATAAGAAAATATTTTTCAGCGCTTTGATTTCGTTTTACAAAGGACAAAAACATATTATTTTTCAGTTCACGCTACACTGTCAAGCATTTACAGTGTCAGCTTCGGGAAACAGGACAAGGTAGGCATCAACCAAGGTCAAGCAGCCTACCGTTTTCATGGATCATGAGGGGAGGATTGCCATACTTGAGTTTCAGGTGGTCCAGTAGCTTCCCTAGAGCCCAAGGAGCATACTCATTCTGGCCCTGCACATGTTACATCAGTAAAATTTGCACACCTTATGATCCGAAGAAAAGGAAGGAAATTATCACCGGTGGCAGAGCTAATGTGCCCTGTGATTACTAAAGTGATATTTTGCTTTCATTGCTTTATACATACCTCTAGGATGTATTTGATTGGATCTGAATCAAGGCAACAAAGTGTTACAAAATGTAAGCAAGACTGAATTGCTCTGTGTATATGAGAAAACAGCTGCTTAATTTTAACTTGCCTTCAATTCCTCCGTCGGCGAAGTAGTCCCTCCGCTTCAGATTGAAGGCGGTTTCATCGGCTCGTGCACGGAAGACTGCATAGTGGTTCAGGCCGACGAAGTCGAATGATCCGGAAATTTTCTTGGACTGCTCCACGGTCAGAACCGGCAACCGTGCGCCCACCCTGGTCCTCATTACCGGCGGGTAGTCCCCATACACCAAAGGATGCATGAACCTGACGAAACAGAGGGTATGAGCTCTTACTTTTCGTCTCTAAGAATTGTAAGTAACCGGAGGGAGTAGTAGATCCAGTACTAACCATCCAATATGGAAGTTATTCATCCTCGTCGCGGCAGCCGCATCCTGTGATGCATTGGTAGCAGGCGCATACCACCCGGTCAAGAGTGTAATTCCTATGCGTCCCCTTTGAGTTGCCCCCTTTGAGTTGCCTACATGGTTATGGAAAACGTCCTCTCTCCCCTGTATGAGTCCATCAGAACCTAACCCTCCCGCGGCGCTCCCCAGCGCGCCGCCGGGGGTCCCCAAGCGACTCTCCAGCGCCCCTCCCCGTCTCTCTCCTCCTCTCCGCCGCTGCCGCCGGCGCCGGCCGCGGTGGTGGCGCCCCCTGGTGCCATGGGTGCTGGGGGCGGCGGTTGCGGAGCCTTCTCTTCGATGTGGCTGGGGCTGGGTCGTTGGGGAGAGCTGCGGGCGGTGGTCGGGGCGGCGATCCTCGGCCAGGCGGCGGCGGCGGCTGTAGCCTGCGCTCCAGGGCGGCGGGTGATGGTGGCTGGCCGCGGATCTAGGGTTCCGCCTAGATCCGCCGCTCTTGTGGCGGCGCGGCCGGACTCGGGGCGGCATCGTTGGCTGCTCCCCGAGCGAGCTTGAGGAGGTCCTCCTCCGCGAGTTCGGCTTGTTTTAGCGGCGGTGGTCCTAGGGCTCCTTGCCGGCGTCAAGAGGAGAATCTATCGGCTGTATGGCGTCTTCGATCTGGCTGAAGAGACGTGTTCCGGATGCTCCGCCGGCGCTCCACTGGGCGATGCCTGGAGATTGCTGGACCGGGTGGAACCGGTCGTGCGCACCCATGTTTTTCGCTGGCCATTTGGGTTCAGGGAGCGCTTCGAAGCTCTGCCGGCTGTTAATATCATGGAGCATGTTCTCGTTCCGTGGTGCTGGCAGAGAATGTCATGGAGGCCAAGATCTTAGATCTAGCATCGGTGTTTTGAGTCTTGGAGGCGATGAGGAGTTGGCTTGGTGATTTGTGACTTGGAGCAGCGGCATCGTAAGTGGGGGTGACATCACAGGAGAAGTTCAAAGTCTTGTCTTGCAGGGTGAAAATCCAAGGTCTGGACTTAATTGGTTGTGCCTGGCAATGACCTTGCTGAAGGCATTGTTTTGTGAGCAAGTACTTCAGGACTTCTGGTGCTGTCTCGGTGGTGGCAGTGCTGCTTCTTCAAGGAATAGATCGCTATAGCGGGACTTGGTTTTTTGTAATTCTTCTTTCTTTTTTTGGCTGTGTGCATCCGTAAAGCCGTTAGGGCAATACGTTGTTGCAGAGGCTGGGTGTGTTTGGTACTTCTTGATATCAATAAATTCCCTTTATCTAAAAAAACATGGTTATGATAATCATTAGCATCTGTTGGAATTTTATGGGTCTTTGCCCATGGCCCAAATTACATCACAACTTTTTCACATGGCCCAACTAAAATTTCTAAAATCTCATGGCCCATTTATATGGCTGGTTGGGGACTAAAGTTTAGTCCCACATTGCTAGTTGGAGGAGACAAACACCACCTTATAAGGTGGAGTGTTGAGACACTTGGTGTGCTTGAGTGAAAAGAAGGCACTCTCCTGCGCACTCCTCCTCCTCCGCCGCTCGCTCGTCTCGACGCGACACGGGTTGCGGGAATCTCGCCGAGCCGAGCTTATATTTTTGCTGTTCAGCAAAATTAAACAAGTCATTGATTGATAATTAACGGACGCGTTAATTATCTCAGCCGTTTCCGATTCTTTTGGATCGTGGGGCTGTTACCGACTTGATCGTGTGGCTGGGCCCACGTCCTATCCGACCCGCACTATATATCCTGGCTGAGCGAACCCTAGCCGGCTACACGCAACACATGGTCGCTCGCTGTCCTAGTTTCAGAACCTTGCGCCGCCGTCTTCCAAGTCTTATCCATCCCGTCTTCCGGCGTGCACCGGTTGAAGGGACAGTAGGCCTCCGGAACCCCGCCTCTTGTGATCCTGTACGGGAGAGGGGCGATCAGGTTTTTGGGGAGCGCACTCGCGTGACTACTGGCTTCGAGTTCTTCCCCAACGACGATTTCTTCCCCGACATCGGCAGCCTCTTCATCGACGACATGGGCGACAACACGAACGTCAACGCTTCAGCTGTCGCTGCCGCCACACTGTATGATCTCCTAATCTTCCTGTTCGAATTACTACTACAATTTCTGCTAGTAGTATATGATGTAGATTTGTTCTGTTTATCTACGGCATTGGTAGATCACATCTGTTTATCTATTGTACTGGTAGATCGCATGATTAGTTTAATTCTTATTATTCTAGTCATGTTCTGTTTACTGTTTTCACGAATTAAATCATATGCTAAATTGCTTATATATTCAATAATCCAAAAACCTGATTATAGGCAATTTGCATCACCTGGCTTTCTCGCGTCAACGAAGCCGTTTCCCTTTAAAATGGTGCTTTACAAACGGTGGCGCATGAGAGCAGTTTACTGGTTTCAGAATAGTAACTGCTATGCCGCCACCAAAGGCAAGCCTGAGGGCGAGCTTAATGCTGAACAACTGGAGACATATGAGAGGCTCGATACTCTTTTCAAGAGTGTTCTCCTTAGTATCCTTGACGACTCCATTGTGGACTCGTACATGTCGTTTGATAACGGAAAGGATATGTGGGATGCGCTCGAGGCCAAATTTGGGGCCTCGGACGCTGGCAGCGAGTTGTACGTCATGGAACAATTTTATGACTACAAGATGACTGATGAGCGCTCTGTTGTACAACAGGCTCATGAGATACAGTCACTCGCAAAAGAATTTGAGCATTTTAAGTGTAACCTGCCGGACAAGTTTGTTGCCGGTGGCATTATCGCTAAGCTTCCATCTTCATGGAGCAACTTTGCTACTGCTCTGAAACACAAGAGGCAAGAGTTTTCCGTTTCGGATCTCATTGGGTCTCTTGACGTGGAAGAGAAGGCGAGAGCAAAGGACACTCGTGCTCGAGTTGCTGAGGCTGGTTCTAGTGCCCACATGGTACAGAAGAAGAATTTCCAGCAGTCCCACAAGCCCAAATATAACAAGGGCAAATCTGATGATAGGCACAAGCCAAAACACCTACCAACTTCAAGAAGAACAACAATAAGCCGAGGAAGGGATCATGCCATGTTTGCGGTGATCCAACTCACTGGGCACCTCGCTGTCCCAACCGCCATGAGCTGCGCGGACTGGACAACAACGGCAAGACTGCCAATGTTGTCATTGGCGACACTGAGATGAAGGATTCTGGGTACGGTATATTTCCTACCATCCTTTCAGTTTGTCATTCTCCTGAATGGTTGATTGACACTGGTGCCAATGTACATGTTTGTGCTGATGCTTCCATGTTTTCTTCTTACCAGTTCACAGGGACTTCTCCCGTGCTGATGGGGAACGGGTCACATGCTTCTGTTCGTGGTGTTGGCACGGTCGATCTGAAGTTTACTTCGGGGAAGATCGTGCGCTTGAAGAACGTGCATCATGTGCCCTCCATCAATAAAAATCTCGTCAGCGGATCTCTTCTATGTCGAGATGGTTATAAGTTGGTTTTCGAGTCCAATAAAGTTGTAATATCTAAGTATGGACAATTTGTTGGAAAAGGCTATGAGTGCGGAGGCTTGTTCCGCCTATCTTTGTCAGATTTTTGCACTAAAGTTATTAATCATATTTGTCATGAGATTGAGTCCAATATTTGGCATTCACGACTTTGTCATATTAACTTTGGTTGCATGACGCGGCTAGCTAGTTTGGATTTAATTCCGAAATTCACTACTGTCAAAGGTTCCAAGTGTCAAGTGTGTGTGCAAGCTAAACAACCTCGCAAGTCCCATAAGACTGCTGGAGGCAAGAGACTTGGCACCGCTGGAACTTATACATTCGGATCTCTGTGAGATGAATGGCGTGTTGACAAAAGGCGGAAAGAAATATTTCATGACGCTTATTGATGACTCCACTAGATATTGTTATGTGTATCTTCTGAAATCAAAAGATGAAGCTTTAAACTACTTTAAAATCTATAAAGCTGAAGCAGAGAACCAACTTGATCGGAAAATTAAACGGCTAAGGTCTGATCGTGGTGGAGAGTATTTTTCCAATGAGTTTGATTCTTTTTGTGCGGAACATGGTATAATCCATGAGAGGACGCCTCCCTACTCGCCTCAGTCAAATGGGTGGCCGAAAGAAAGAACCGAACTCTAACTGATTTGGTTAACGCCATGTTAGACACTTCGGGTCTCTCCAAGGCATGGTGGGGGGAGGCTCTATTGACAGCTTGTCATGTCCTAAACCGAGTTCCCACAAAGAAGAAAACCGTTTCTCCATTTGAGGAATGGGAAAGGAAAAATACGAGACTCTCTTACTTACGTACTTGGGGTTGTTTGGCGAAAGTCAATATACCAATTCCCAAGAAGCGCAAGCTTGGACCAAAAACCGTGGATTGTGTTCTTCTGGGCTACGCTTTTCATAGCGTTGGTTATAGATTTTTGGTAGTAAAATCTGAGGTATCCGACGTTAACGTTGGTACGATTATGGAGTCGAAGATGCGACTTTCTTTGAGGAAATCTTTCCGATGAAGGATATGCCTAGCTCATCAAATCAGGAGATACCTAATACATCTAGTCAGGAATTGGTTGATATTCCTGATCCTACCATTTCGATAGAACACACTGATAATCCTGTGGAGGATGACAATGAAGTTCCTGTTAGGAGCAAGAGACAGAGGACTGCAAAGTCCTTTGGTGATGATTTCATTGTGTACCTTGTGGATGACACACCCAGTACCATTTCAGAAGCCTATGCATCTCTTGATGCTGACTACTGGAAGGAAGCTGTCCGTAGCGAGATGGATTCCATCTTGGCTAACGGAACCTGGGAAGTCACTGATCGTCCTTATGGGTGTAAACCTGTAGGATGTAAGTGGGTGTTCAAGAAAAAGCTTAGGCCTGATGGTACTATTGAGAAGTACAAGGCGCGGCTTGTGGCCAAGGGTTATACCCAGAAAGAAGGTGAAGACTTCTTTGATACTTACTCACCTGTGGCTAGACTGACCACGATTCGTGTGCTACTTTCGTTGGCTGCCTCGCATGGTCTTCTCGTTCATCAAATGGACGTTAAGACAGCTTTCCTAAATGGAGAGTTAGACGAGGAAATTTACATGGATCAGCCCGATGGTTTTGTAGTACCTGGTCAGGAAGCAAAGGTGTTGAAGTCTTTATATGGCCTGAAGCAAGCTCCTAAGCAATGGCATGAAAAGTTTGAAAGAACTTTAACTGCTGCAGGTTTCGTTGTAAACGAATCTGACAAGTGTGTGTACTATCGCCATGGTGGGGGCGAGGGAGTTATTCTCTGTCTGTATGTCGATGACATACTGATCTTTGGAACCAACCTTGAATTGATTAAGGAGGTTAAGGATTTCTTATCTCGCTGTTTTGAGATGAAGGATCTAGGAGTGGCTGATGTTATCTTGAACATCAAGCTGCTGAGAGATGGTAATGGTGGGATTACACTGCTTCAGTCTCACTATGTGGAAAAGGTCTTGAGTCGCTTCGGGTATGACGACTGCAAGCCTTCTCCGACACCATATGATCCTAGTGTGTTGCTTCGAAAGAATCAACAGAGTGCTAGAGATCAGCTGAGATATTCTCAGATTATTGGCTCGCTTATGTATTTGGCTTGTGCCACGAGGCCTGACATCTCTTTTGCTGTGAGCAAGTTGAGCCGGTTTGTTTCTAATCCGGGAGATGATCATTGGCATGCTCTTGAGAGAGTTATGCGTTATTTAAAAGGCACTGCGAGCTATGGAATTCACTACTCCGGGTATCCGAGGGTACTGGAGGGTTATAGTGATTCAAACTGGATATCTGATGCTGATGAGATTAAGGCCACGAGTGGTTACGTGTTTACACTCGGTGGTGGCGCTGTTTCCTGGAAGTCTTGCAAGCAGACCATCTTAACGAGGTCAACTATGGAAGCAGAACTCACAGCGTTAGACACACCACTGTTGAAGCAGAGTGGCTTCGTGAGCTCTTGATGGACTTACCTGTGGTTGAAAAACCAATACCCGCTATCCTTATGAACTGTGATAATCAAACTGTGATAGTTAAGATTAAAAGTTCTAAGGATAATTTGAAGTCATCAAGGCATGTGAAGAGGAGATTGAAATCTGTCAGAAAATTGAAGAACTCCGGAGTTATTGCGTTGGATTATATCCAAACGTCTAAGAACTTGGCAGATCCCTTCACAAAGGGTTTATCACGTAATGTGATAGATAGTGCATCGAGAGATGGGTTTGAGACCCACGGTATGAGTTGTCCACAGTGGTAAACCACTCTATGTGATCGGAGATCCCGTGAATTAGAAGTGGGTGACAAGCTGTTGGTCAGCTGGGAGGAGAGTATCCCTACATTATTTTTCCCACTCCGTGAAGATGCAATACTCTCCTGATCTGCATGGCAGGTTGAGATTTATCTTAATGTGTTCCAAGCGGCTTACTTTTATAAGCGGAGATGTTATCCTGCAGAGCATCTCTTGAGGAATACACCTATATGAGTCTGACTATTAAACGTCGTAGTCTATGAGAGTTGGGTGCTCTCTAGTAAACTCATGAAAGGTCTTGGAGTATGACGCATAAGCTCCACCCGCGGAGCAGCCTTGCGGCAGCCCAGTATCGGTCAAGGGCTTGTGTGAAACTAGTTTGCAGCAAACTTGTAGTTCAAGGCATAGTCCACTATCCAAGTTGTGATCTAGTGTAGCATAATTTCTAAGTGAAAGTTCAACTTAACAGTCTCCACTAAGCACCGGTATATAAAACAATGTTTTGGAACTTAATGATGAGATGTGTGCCAATGAGACTTTGTGGGGGATTGTTGGAATTTTATGGGCCTTTGCCCATAGCCCAAATTAAATCACAGTTTTTTCACATGGCCCAACTAAAAGTTCTAAAATCTCATGGCCCATTTATATGGCTGGTTGGGGACTAAAGTTTAGTTCCACATTGCTAGTTGAGACACTTGGTCTGTTTGAGTGAACAGAAGGCTCTTTCCCGCGCACTCCTCGTCCTCCTCCGCCGCCGCTCGCTCGTCTCGTCACGTCACGTCTCGTCACGACACGCCGCGGGTTGCGGGAATCTAGCCAAGCCGAGCTTATATTTTTGCTGTTCAGAAAATTAAACAAGTCATTGATTGATAATTAACGGGCGCATTAATTACCTCAGCCGTTTCCGATTCTTTTGGATCGTGGGGCTGTTACCGACTTGATCGTGTGGCTGCGCCCACGTCCTACCCGACCCGCACTATATATCCTGGCTGAGCGAACCCTAGCCGCCTACACGCAACACATGGTCGCTCGCTGTCCTAGTTCCAGAACCTTGCGTCGCCGTCTTTCAAGTCTTCTCCATCCCGTCTTCCGGCGTGCACCGGTTGAAGGGACAGTAGGCCTCTGGAACCCCGCCTCTTGTGATCCTGTACGGGAGAGGGGCGATCAGATTTTTGGGGAGCGCACTCGCGCGACTACTGGCTTCGAGTTCTTCCCCAACGACGATTTCTTCCCCGACATCGGCAACCTCTTCATCGACGACATGGGCGACAACACGAACGCCAACGCTTCCGCTGCCGCTGCCGCCACACTGTATGATCTCCTAATCTTCCTGTTCGAATTACTACTACAATTTCTGCTAGTAGTATATGCTGTAGATTTGTTCTGTTTATCTACGGCATTGGTAGTTCGCATTTGTTTATCTATTGTACTGGTAGATCGCATGATTAGTTTAATTCTTATTATTCTAGTCATGTTCTGTTTACTGTTTTCACGAATTAAATCATTTGCTAAATTGCTTATATATTCAACAGCATCAAACTACTGTCTACACAGATAGGCAGGGAAGATACTGACTGCTATGAGCATACCTGGTACTTGTGTCTATACAGGAACACTGCCGAGGCGTGTGCAAGCAGGAGGTGGTGAGCAGCTATGTATGGCTCCGTCGTGGAGTCCCCTCCGGTGCAGTTGGCGGCGAAGGGAGCGGAGCAGCGCTGCGGTGGCAGGGTGCCGCTGTCGAAGCCGCCCAGAGTCTCGATGTTTGGCTCGTTGACGGTGACCCAGTGCTTCACCCTGTCCCCGAAGCTCTCGAAGCACGCCTCCGCGTACATGGTGTAATCGTCTCTGCATTCATATTAACAACGAAGGTGAGCGTCACAAAAGGGTACCGATCCATCTTTCGGTTTGGAGGAGTTACATACATGAATCTGGGACTGAGGAGTCCGTTGTACTCGTCCTGAAGGGATTGGGGGAGATCGAAATGGTAGAGCGTGACATGAGGCTGTATGCCTGCAGCAGCGCGTGTGTGTCTGTCAGTTTTGGTTAATCAACCATCGAGTACTTAGAGGCTATATATGTTTTCATGCTTAGAAGTTGATCTTTAATTACCATGCCGTATCAGTTCGTCTATTAAGTTGTTGTAGTATTCCAAGACCATGGGATTGATCTCTCCTCTTCCATCTGCACGGTGCTAGAGGAAAGTCCGAAGACCGTTCCCGTCCCTGTCAGGGGAGATGCCAACCGTCTCTCCTTTTTACGAACACCATCTGCACGGTGCTGGTTAGTGTCCGACTAAACTAAGTTTTCACTGGCCGACTATATAAGTTTTCAGAGATGCAAGTGCCAGTGGACCTGGGATAAACCGGGGCCATGCGATAGAGAATCTGTACGCGTCTCTAGACCCATCTCGTGCATAAGCTTTACGTCATCCTACATGTTGTCAAAGGGTGAATCAAGGCTTGTTCGATGTGTTAGCATGTAAACCAGAGTATCCCATCAACTGGTACTAGACGTCGACGCTAACGTACCTTGTAATGATGATACTGATCTGCCGCAACATCCCCTGTAGATTTGTCAGCAGAATGACCTGTCAATACATTCCAGCCAGAATTTAGATCCTAGAGGCCAAAATGTCTCGCAACGTGTCGAGTTATTAATGAATGATGTAACCGTAATCTGATTTTTGTTGTTGTGAAGACTGAAGAAACCATAAGTAGTATGAATTGACCTTTTGCTTTGTCGAAATCCCTGTAATGAGTAGCATTCGCTGCTGCCGAATAAACCAACTTTAAGATGGGATAAGACGCTCGATAAGGCATGAGGTTCAGTATCATAACAGTTTCCTCGTAGTAACGCCAGCGAATCTCATCAAGAACTCTTTATGCTTTGAAAACAGACATATTTATACGTTTTTGTGCTTTGAAAAGTGAAGGTGTCCCAGATGCTGGGCTTCCTTTCCATCTTCGGCAGCCGCCCCTTCCACCTATGGCCGTGGCGACCCATGAGACTTTTGCCACCCCACCTGCAGCGTAGAGGTTGCGTACCTGGTAGGCCGAGGTGCCTGCTCCGAAGTTAAACCCGTCGGGGAAGTCACGGCGGGTGAGCGCGGCGGCGTCTCTCCGCAGGCCGGCGAGGAGAACGAAGAGCCGCGGCGCCATGATCACTACTATTCCCCTGCGCAGAACCACCGAGTTTACTATAACCTGTAGTGGTAGGTGGGGTATGTGATCCTCATCTCTCCACGCACGAACGAGTGCACTCTGTTGGTCGCAGGTGTCAACTTCTTGCAGCGTAAAGTTCAGGTGATGTCGGCACATCACGTCGGGTGGGATTCGGGTACCACTAGCTAGAGGCCGGAGTGCGTCTTCCAGTGCGACACGCGTCGGGAGGCTGGTGGGCGTGTGACATAGGTGGACAAAAGTTTCAGCCTCGCCAAATCGAAGCTCAGCACCTATAAAGCTGACAAGCTTTCCCATGCAGCTCGCTTGCAACTTATTCAGTCAGTCTTTTCCTCGATTCCTGTTTATTACATGTCGAACATCCTGTTTTCAAAGAAATTCATTGCATAGTTGACTGCTATCATGAGAACGTTTTGGTGGACAGGAATCAGGGAAGAAGCCACCTGTAGCCTTTGCCTTAGGGCCTGGAAGGACATCCGTGCCCCTAAGAAAGAGGGCGGGTTGGGAATAAGGAATTTACAGGCCATCAATCAAAGTCTATCCTGATGTCAGCTTAGCGTATAGCTCAAAATCCTAATGACCAACTCCACAAAATCCTTCAGGCCAAGTATTTTCCAGATTCTTCAGTTTGGCGCCCTAAGCCCAATGTCCCAAAGTCGGCGTTTTGGGCATCCATCCTAAAAATCCTCTATATTCTTAAAACTCATTCCTTTGTTCAACTTACGCAAGGCAATATATCCATTTGGAACTCGCCATGGTATCCGTTGTGGAACTCCATTTACGACGACTTAATCATCCAACCACCTAGCTTTAGCTACCCTGCGAATGTTAGAGACCTTTGGATTCCGGGCCAAAAGAAATGGAACGAAAATCTAATCGACACTCTTTTTACCCACCAGCAGCCGAACTTATTAAGAGAACGCCTATTATTAACTCTCAAGAGCATGGCTTTCTCTGTTGGAAGCTAACCACTAATGGCACTTGCCATGCCAAGAGTGCATACTACGCTTGTTTGCAGGACTTATATGAAGCAGGAGAAGAAAAACCTATCCAACCTTCACTGCCAACTAGGCAACTTCTCAATGAGGTATGGAAGAACAAGTCAATTATTCCCAGAGTTCAGACTTTCGTGTGGCGCTTCCTTTGCAGGGCACTTCCAACAGGAGCGACGGCGGGTAAGTTTTTGAAACATATTGCCAAAATCTGTTGCAGATGTGGGCTCGAAGAAGATGGGGTTCACTTATTCTTCACGTGTCCCTTTGCTAAAGCTGCATGGTTCTTGAATCCTTGGTTTATACGTACTGAACTTATTGTCCAAAACTGTAACTCGCTACCTCATATAATTTTGAACTTGTTACATCTAAATCATCCTCATGCCACTCTACCAAACATTTTTAACTTCATGGGGTGGTGCATCTGAAAATCTAGAAATGATGAGCTTTTCCAAAGGACGACAGGAGAACCATACCAAATAAGTATTAACGCTAATGCTCTATCTGCAAATCTTGAAATTCATGATGCAACAAAGTTGAATTTGCAGGAAGAAGATCTCTGGAATAGGTTGCGGCGAGGGAAGAGCCGCTCCATGGTTCCATTATACCTGCTGATAGAGCAACCCTAGGAGATGCTATTTTTGTTGATGCCTCTTGGAAATGCAACTAAGTATGCCTATTTTTCAATCTCTAAAATTTTATCAGATTTTGTTATGTGCAGTGTATTTGAAACTGGTATTTTACACGCTTGTAGAATCTCACTATTCTGAAACTCATAATACGGTTTTTGTAGTTTTCAGACTAGTAGAAGCACTGGCCCTCGGGAGACAAAAGCAATTTACGATTCAGACACAAGTATGATATTTACTCTGGACACAGAGCTTCGATAACTATATGAACCAAAATCTAACGACGATTTTGCCCATCTGAATGCTATTAGATTAAAATCTAGCGGACACGGTTGATAAAAAATTTAAACTATTAAAAAGGAAAAATTCAGAACACTATATATGTTCCATGTGAAAGTTTCATTTGGTCTGAATAACTAGTTTATCATTTAATTGCGTTTTGAGAAAAAATGTAAAACTATTTAAATCATAAACCATTTATTAACATGAAATAAAACTTTTCTAGAATTGTTAAAGTAGCACCTAGGAAGATGCATAATAGTTAGGGTTTCAGGAAGTTTATGAGCTGTACTCCCAGCGAAAGCTATTTTTTATACTTTCTGCCTTAGAAAGATGCACATAGAGCATACTTCTGGCACATCAGTTGAAAGCTGCAAGGTAACAAGTAAATGTATTGTAAAGTTTTGAGAGAAGAGACTCAAAATTGACCCTAGGACTGGGGTTGACAGTATGATGGAGACAACCAAGGAGAAATATGGAGAAGATGTGCCAAAAATGATGGAAAATGCATAAATGAACATGGGGGCATCTACCCTGTTTTCAAAAAACATACTTCCAAATGTTAGAAAAACATGAAAAAAAAAATGTGTACGTACATATCCATGTTTTATATGCATGCAGAAAGTTTCGTCTTGTGAAAAGTTATTTCTTGGGCACTAAATTTGTCTTTTTTGCGGAGGCAAAATAAAAATTTATTTTTTCACAGAACTTTGTGCCGCACAAATATTTCGGGGAGATGTACACATAAAATTTTATTTCTAATTTTTTATACAATTAAATCGTGTTTAAAATGCATTTAAAAAAAAGGGGTAGATGCCCCCATGTTCAGATAGTCCACTCTCCAAAAATGATGTCATAAAGAGTTAAGAAACAAACTTTGCAGATTGAGTTGGGTGATCACGAGAATCAATATAGGAGGCTTAGAGATTATCTACACATAGTGATTGACACAAATCCTGACTCTAGATGCACTGTGCCAACAAAAGTGTTAGTAGAGCATCCAAGTACAAACCCTAAATTCCATGGGTTGTTTGTCTCGATGCATCAATACACGGAGGTTAGAAACCATTTAATGGTAAGTTACTCAATTGTTATTTGCATAATATAAGCTCTTATTACAAATTAGTTAATGACCCACCTATCTTTTGCATGTTGCAGGTCTACATGTATGTTTCGTAAAGTTGACCACATGGCAACATATTATTGTTGTCACTTGAAGAGATGGGAACAATAAAATATATCTCATTACCTTCGGTCTTGTTGACAAGTAGGAGATAGCTAGCTGGTTATGGTTTCTCACACAACTCAAATATTCTATTGGTGTTGACTGAGGGGATTTTGGTCACCATACCATCGTCTCAGATAGACATAAGGTAAACCCATATAAATATTACTAGTATTTTTTGAGTATTTTTAGATGCCAAATAAAATCCATAGAAATACTGCTAGTATTTTTTTGGGTATTTTATTTGCCAATAAAATCAATAGAAATATTGCTAGTATTTATTTATGTTGCGTTCGGATGTTTGTATTGGAGCTAGATATTGGATATTCGCAACCTTCCCGTCCCGAATATCTGAAATTGAGCTGTTTAGATGTACTCGATATTCAACCGTGGTATTCGCACACGATATCGAGGGACGGCTCTGCAGGGGAAAAAAGTGAAGAGCGAATGTCGAGCCCTTTACCTCGACATCGTTGGATATTCGCCTCGGATGCTGCTCTCGCTCGCTCCTTTCTTCCCCACAGGCCACATCGCGCTCGCGCCCGACCTAAAGCAGCGGCGGCGGCGCAGCTGGTACGGGCCTCCCGCCGCATCTCCTCTCCTTCCCGGCGCGGATCCTTGCTATGGATGCTTGCTACGGATGAAACGATACCTGCCTTGCGGCGTCGATGCCTCACCTCGCTGAGTCAGTCGCCGGCAAGTCTGAGCCGCCGCCGGGGATCGCGAAGACACCGGAGCAGAGGAGGGTCTGTCCTTGGTCATCGCTCCTTATAGCACAGAGAGGGAGCGTCGTCGAGGTGGATCAGGTGGCCGGGTCGCGGTGTGGGAGCAAAGTGATGCTGCGATGCGGGGAGGCGCGACCAGAGGGAGGCGGCGGCGCCGGTGGGAGTGAGCAGAGCGAGGCGGCCACACGGTTGGCGGAGGCTGTTGCGTGGAGCGAGCAGGGGAGGGGGACACGGCTGGGCGGACCGAGCAGCAGGGCGATGCGGGGGAGCTAAGGGGAGAGGGAAACGGCGCAGCGCCGGCGGGGCATGGGGGTGTGGCGCGCTGATAACCCTCAAGAGCAGAGGATCACTGTAGCACCTCTCAATGTGGAAGTAGGGTATCGATCCGCAGGAGCAAGAAGGTAAAGTTATCTATTCCCTACAACTAAAGTGTCACAAGTTTTAGTTGATTATGCACTAAACAAGTTTAAAGAACAAGATGGTTGATTTAATGGATGGAAGTTTAATGTAACAAAACAAGAATATAAAAGTGTCCCAATCCTCTTCAATGCAAGAGAACAAGACAAATGTTTTCTCTTATAGGAACAATGGACATGGGTTCACTTAATACTCTCTCTCCCATCTATGGTGATTATCATGTTATAGATAAAAAGTACACACAATTGTCATGCTTTAATGGTAACTTCTATGACGGCTACATGTCCTAAGACACATAGTTGAAAGAAACTAATCATTTGCGTTGCTAGGGTCACCCTCGTAAGGCTAGCGTGGTTTGTTGTCACTCCCACATCATACTTCTTCCTTTTTACCCCCAGATAAAGGATGTTGGGCTGTATTGTGTCACTCAATACATATGCCGTTGTCACATCGGCCACCCCGTACCTACATACATCATACTTCTTACTGGACAATATTCTAAACACTAGTGTAATGATTCATATTTCGTGTGCATGACCACATCTCTCTCATCTATCTACACTTGGTGGTGTCAATCACCTCATGACAAGGATAAACAAGGCATTATGCATAAATCAAACCATCACATCCATCATAGAATATCTCCAAAGTATGACAAGTCATAAAAGCTCCAACACAACGGTAAATGCATAACAAATATTATCTCATACCACAATATCCACCATAGGAATTACATAGATAGATCCATACTTATGCAAGGCACATCATATGGACTTCAACAATGATCATACATAGAGAGATTAGATCAAGTTACCACCACAAACCCAAAGTCCAGGGGGTGGACTACTCCCCCTTCATCATGGAGACGGTGGAGAAGTCGTTGGAGAAGATGGAGACCACGCCAGAAGCGCCCCGCCGGAGTTTTCCCCCTCCAATCTGCAACTCCAGGTCTCTGTTTCGTGGTTTCTGTGTTTCTGCGGCGCTCCTCTCCGAAGGGCGTCGGGGACTATTGAAAGAGCATGGTGCCCCCATGTGTGGTTTTGGTAATTAATGACAATCCTTATGGACTAATGTGTGCATTGGTATATCCTTAGATCTTGTCCATAGGAAAAGGTTGGAGTTCATGTGTTGGACTCTAGAAGATTATAAGATGACCAAGATCTTATTAAAGGGTTTATATGAAGAATGGTAATGTGTAGAGTTGAGTATATTTCAAGCATGTCTTGAAGAATATGTTGGCGTGGATATTCATGTTCACCTTCAAGACATCATCCTTGTGAAGAGAGAAGGAAAGATACAAGTTGATCAAGGCTAAGTGCAAAGAGTGGATTCAAGTGATCAACACACAAAGCTACATGTTGTACCATGTGGGATCTTGTGATCCAATGGTATGGTAAGCAATTGTCTATATAGCTTTGTGAACTAACCCATATACATGTGTGTGTGTGAGTATCTATGTGGGGTTAGGTATCTTCCCATGGACATGCATCAAAGGAAGATTCCATATAGCCCATGGCGGATGACGTCAAGCGGTGGTCGTCATCAAGATAATGGCCAAGTGAAGATGTTCCTAAAAGTGGCGTATGGGGGAGCATTTCACAAGTCTTCATCAAGCGGAGCGCAATCAAGAAAGGTGATCCAACTTGAGGTGATCAAGATCGTCATCATCTAGCTCAAGTGGATCGCGCAAGGCAAAGGTATGTCCTTGATAGGGTTTCTATTTTACCGGTCTCATGGTGTGAGTAAGAGACCGGATTATAGGATAGATGCCACACTTTCAAGAGGGGCTCTCGAATGAGTAACTTGATCGTATCGTTCGGAGAGAGCTCAAACCTTTACATACTTGGCATCATCTTTCTTGGTTCTTATTTGGCTTTCCTCTATGTGTGGTTTTAGAGCTTGTCATGATCGTCACGGCAAGCTAAAGTTCATCAAAAACGGATTTCGTATGGAAAACTTATTGCGTTTTTGGTGTTGGAGGTTTTACCGGTTGTTCTATTTTCGAGAGGTTTAACCTTTCCACATTTGGTTTTATGATTCATTGTTGGACTATGATGTTTCTCTTTATAATCTTGATGAGCTCGTTGTTGTGATTCCAACGAGCCAAAGATCATCAAAAACGGAGTCCGGATGCAAAAGTTATTGTCGTTTTGGTGTTTGGTGTTCTGCTGTTTTACATGGGGCGGTAGTACCGCCGCGGTACCGCCCGAGGTACCGCCGGGGCTAACAGAGGCCCGTTTTCAGCGGTACCGGAAGCGGTAGTTCCGCCGGGGCGGTAGTACCGCTGCCCGGGGCGGTAGTACCGCTACCTGGAGCCCGTTTTCAGCATGTTTAAGTGTTCTAACTTCCCGGGGCGGTAGTACCGCTTCCCGGGGCGGTAGTACCGCTACCTGGAGCCTGTTTTCTGCCCGTTTTCTTGTCCTAACTTTCTAGGGGGGGCGGTAGTACCGCCGGGTCTAGCGGTAGTACCGCCCCGGCGCGAATCTGCACCCAACGGTTGGATTTTGGGATGACCTATTTAAGGGGCCTTCTTCCCCAATGGTTCCCCAACCTTTCTAGCAAGTTTTGCCCTCCATTGTTGACCTCCAAAAGCTTGCTTTCTCTCAATCCCTCCAATGATTCTTGCTCATTCTTGAGGGAAACAAGAGAGGAGATCTAGATCTACATCTCCACCAATCAATCTCTCCTCTAAGTGAGGGGAGCTTATTGGATCTAGATCTTGGGATTCATTTGTTGTTTTCCTTGCTCTTCCTCTCATCTTCCTCCATAGCATTAGTTGCTTTGGTGGGATTTGAGAGTGAATTGCTTTGAGCACTTCTTGTGTTCTTGCCATTGCATTAGGTGCATCGGTTTGAGTTCTCCACGGTGATTCGTGGAGTGGAAGTTTGAGAAGCTCATTACTCTTTGTGGTTCTCCTTGCATCTTGGGTTGCTTGTAACCCTAGGTGCCTTTGTGAGTCTCGGAGGAAGTCCGAGGCATTGTTGGGAGGCTCCAACTCATTGTGGAGTTCCCCGACCTTTGTGTATCGGTTTGGTCAACGCCTTCAAGTCGACCTCATAGTGGAACGAGCCAATCCCTCACGGGTGAAGCTCACGGAGAATAGGGTGAGCACATCCGTGCTATTGGAGCGCCTAGGTGGCTCCACACCCCTCCAACGTAGACGTACTTCCATTGGGAAGGAACTACGGGAAACATCTCCTCGTGTCCACTTTGCGGTTACTTCTATACCCAAACCCTTTACTTATGCATTTACCTTTGTGATAGCCATCGAGCTTGAAGTTATCTATATTGCTATCACTTAGTTGTTAATCTTGCTTAGCTTAAGTTGTTGGTGCACATAGGTGAACCTAGCTTGTTTAGGTTTTGTGCTTGATAAATTAAACGCTAGTTTTATTCCGCATTTATTCAAGCCTAAACCGTAATTATTTTAAAACGCCTATTCACCCCCCCTCTAGGCGACATCCTCGTTCTTTCAACTATTTTTATAGTCGTTTTTGGGTCAAGACGGAGGCTCGGGAAAAAAGATCGACGGCAACGGAGCCTCGAGGCCCAAGATGGTGGGTCCCACGCGGCCAAGGAATCTGGCCGCGTGGGCCACCCTATCTTGGCCCTCGGGCCTCCATTTGTTCGCTTCCTTCGCTCCCACGCTTCGTTCCTTCCAAAAACCGATGCTCGTAAATTTCCAGGTCATTTGGACGTCGTTTGGGTCCCTGAAACATCAAAATATAGAAAATAGGGTTTTCTGCCTGTGCAGGGTTAATTCCAGAAAAATAGGGAAACTATGAAATATTCCCAAAATCAATATAAAACAATGATATAACCCTTATATGATGCAAATATGATTGAAATATAAGTAATACAATGCAAATTTCATGTATGCATTTTACATGCATCACGCGCCGCCATGGATGGAGATTGTAGAAGGTGTACGGGAAGCAGACAAGTCTTTTCTTTTTTTCCTTTGATGGACTCGAGTGTATTTCAGGTATGTACCTTGTGTATGAACATATTGTAGAACATGACATATTGCGTATGAGACTATGTACCTTGTTTGTTTGAGACTTCATTAAAATGGTTGTTTATGATGGATTATGCATTGAATTTGATATAATGTTGTTGTTGAAATATTGGAGAATTTTACGTATTTGTCTAGCTGTTGTTTGTACCATAATATGTGGTTGTTTTGCACATTTTGTCATGAATATAACAGTACAATGATCAATGTCTGGAAAAACTGCTTTTATAACATCCAAACAACATTTGATATTTAAACTCAATATCTTGTCTAGGTCTGAATATCTAACACATCCAAACAGAAAATATTGACATTCAGACTCAATATCAATATCCCATGATATTGATATTCAACCCAATATAATATCGAGGCTCCCAATGCGAACATCCGAACGGAGCATTAGTATTTTTCGATGCCCAATAAAAACATACAAATATTTCCATTTTTTTAAGTATTTTGAGATGCCAAATAAAAACTTTGTAGTCTTGAGGAATCTTATAGTTTAGACTTTTCTAAATTAAGAGAAGATCATGCTCTTGCTCTTTCTAATGTCCTCAAATCTAAAAATGATGATGCTTGTGCTACTAACTCTACTTATTGTGAAGCATCCATATTAAAGGAGAATGTTGAGCTAAGGGCTCAACTTGAGTTGCTAACAAGCAATTATAGGAAATTGGAAGAAAGTCATGAAAAGCTCTCGAGCTCTCATAATGATCTTCTAGTCTCCCATGATCGGCTAAAGTTAGCTCATGAGGCTACTTCAACTAAGGTAACATCTTGTGAGCCTCATGTGGACAATGGCACAACTTCTACTCGAAATGTTATATTGTCTTGTGCTAGTCCTAGTAGTTCATCCACTCATGATATTGTTACACTTGTGATGAATTGCTTTCCATGCCTTGTTGCTCTAACAATGAAGCTTCTACTTCCTCTAGTACTTGTGTTGTTACTAACCATGTAGAGGAGATAAAAGAGCTCAAGGCCCAAGTCACTTCTTTGAAGAAAGACTTGGAAAAGCGTCATGTTGGGAAGTCGGCACTTGACAATATGTTGAGTGTGCAAAAATCTCCCAATGACAAGAGTGGACTTGGATTCAACTCCGATGTTAAGAAGAAGTCCAACATTAAGAAGAAGCACAAGACCATCAAGAAGAAGGGCCTAGAACAAGTAAAAGATTCGGCCAAGATTGTTTGCTTCAAGTGCAAGATTGAAGGGCATCATGTGAGATCTTGCCCAATGAAGAAGAAGCATTTAAGTGAGAAGCAACAAGGGAAGCGGCCTCAAGTTCATACTCAAGTATCCAACGTTGAAGAAAGGCCACTTCCCAAGGAGAATCAAGCTAAACTTCTCAAGTTGAGAAATCAACTAAGAAGAAAGGTGGAAGTAGATGTTGCTATCTATGTCGCGAGAAGGGACATCTTGCTTCTTCATGCACTAACGGTACCTTATCCAACCCAATCATAATTGATGATGTTTACTCTCTTGAGAAGGATAAGGTTGGCAATGTGTTTGCCAAATTTGTTGGTACTCAAAGTGGTGTCAAGAAAAGAACCATTTGGGTGGCCAAGCCTATTGTGACTAACCTCTTAGGACCCAACTTGGTTGGGGACCAACAAGCTAAAACTTGATCAATAGGTGTTGTTGGAGGGCTTTGGAGACTTGGCTACATTATGAAGAATTAAGGGATCTTCATCAATCATATCTCTCAAGCCAAGTCATTTGGATTTTCATATCTCTATCTTATATCCAACGTGCCTCCTTGCGGTAACGTGTATTTAAATTATATATACATTGAAAGTTGCTTGCCCCTTGCATGTGTTTGGTTTTGTACCTTGCATGTGTTTGACTATGATGTGCCTACCACTTACCTATCTTGAGTAATCTAGTGTGTGTATGTTGGTTTGCACATCATGGTTGTGTGTGTTTGTGTTGAGCCTCTATTGCTTCTTGTTTTATCTTAATTGGCTCTTGTGATAGTTTAATGGACTTTCCCATTTTGGGGAGTGATATGCTTTCGGCACGTCACAATCCTAAAAATGTGTATACATGAGGAATACCACTTAGTGTTGATATATCAATATTATCTAGTCTCTATGTGGTATGTCATGCTCATGAGAAATTCGAATTCTAAATGTCCATTAACTATCTCTATTTGGTTTTTGTTTGCCTCTTGTTGAAAACAAATGGATTATCACATTATGGGGGAGTAATAAGCATTGTGCATATTACGAACCTAGAAAATGTGAACAAGTGAGGTTTTGCCACTTAGAATTGATATTGTAAATTATCTTGTTCCTATGTGGCATGTTTCTCAAACAAGTTCCATATTTGCCTATTCGCTCTTGTTTTGAGAATATGATCTTGAATATCTTTGTCATTTACCACCGAGAATTATCTCCATACATTACTTGTCTTTACAAGTGATAATCTTATTTGTGGTAAAGTATATTGATCATATTTACTTTGGCTTTGCTCTTAATTGCCTTATTTATTGCCAAGGATTAGTTTTGATCAAACTTTTTTTGTCTTCCTTGACCTTTGGATCCTCTTGCTCTACTCATGTTGTTTTGGTTTCCTTAAAATAGGAAAAGCCGTGATCCCATTCTTGTGCATTTACATTCAAAGTCACACTTCTAAGATAATGCACTATTCTTGGGGGAGCTATCCTATTTTGAGTAGAACACCATCTTTTAAATTGGTATTGGATCTTATTGCTTTTCTTGAACATGACTAGTGTTTGAATAATATATGGAGTGTGATGATCCCATTTGTGTGCATTTTGCATTCCAATGCAAGATCATAAATAATGCACAAATCTTGGGGGAGCTATCCTATATGCTTTAGAACATTATTTGTCTTCAATTGCTACTTGATCTATTTTAAATTGGTGTTTGAGCCCGATGACATGTCTCGTGGAAAGACAAACCTTTTTGTCTTGGTACTTTGTGCCATCATAGAAAGTGTAGAGGGTTTGGTCTATTTGTTGAATCTTTCTCTCTTTGGGAGTTAGTTATCTCATTCCTTGATATATCTTTCATTTGGTATCTCTTCTTTTGGTATCTTTCTCAATCATGTGTTGATTTGGGTTTTGATATAATTTGGACAATTCTCTTGCATGTCACACTTTGGTGTGCCTTCTTGGTATTCTTTGTATTTTGTCCAAATTGTGTCTTCTTTTGGTTCTTGAAGGTCTTGACATGCATATTTACTTCATGTATATATTATGGCATGTTTACTTTCTTTGATCCAATATATCGGGTAAACTCCACCGAATCCTAAATCGGCTAAGATGTGCATGAAATTCAATTTCATATCCATATGCACATATTCATGTGGAGTTTGTCCTATGTATTGTAGTTTCCTAACTACTTCGGACCCAATATGTTTGGGGACCATTTTGTACTTGAATTGTGTTTTAGGTACTTCGGAGATGCATTGGATGCCTTGTCTCATTCATAAGGAAGGTGCTCTCACCATGTGCTTATTGAAGCCAAGCTATGATGATCGTGATTGCTAAATCTTCTACATCACCAATGCCATCTCGGTAACAAGTATCTACCTCATGCATACATTTCTTGCATTCAACCTTGTGTAGGTTGCATCTTGGCATGATTTCTTTTGTTCCTTGTGATACTTGTTTCCTCTCTCAAAGCATCCCAACTATCACTTTTCCCTTGTGGATATTTGTGATGCCTTTGATGCGTTTGTGTTGGAAGTCTATTTATATCCTTTAAGATAAATTTGAGCTATGTGCTATGCTTTTAAGCAAAGATCTTAATGGTGTATATATGACTTCCTCTTGGGTATCATGTTCTTCTCTTTAGTAACTATTTTGTGTGTACATGTTTCTTTGTGGATGTATATCATATGATTGTTATCTACTTAGAAATCTATACACATGAGAAATGTTACATCGCAAATTGATATCCTATTTCCTTGGTGTCCACCTCTTTTATGTTTTTGGATCTTTTGGTGGCTCCGGAAAATATTTGCCTTATGAGTGCTTGCCCTATTTATTGGATCTTGTGCACTCATTTTTGTCGGTTGTGTGTGTTGAAATGACATGCTTTGCTCCTTGCTTATCATTCCTTTGAGACTATGGTGATGCTCAATGCTCACCTATGATGTACTCTTATAAAAGGCTTTGCTATGTCACACACATCATTTGGTTGAGCCTAAATCTTTTAAATGTTCTCGCATTTGGATATTTTGTCGGTCTTATTTTGATGCTCAACCATATGATTTTGCAAGTGTTATGCCTTGTTTTATACATTCTCTCTTGCACATGTTTTGTGTTTCAAAGGATTATGGGGGAGTGAGGATTCCATGTTGTGCACACTATATTGCAATACAAATCCTTATTGTGCACGTACCTTGGGGAGTTCCCTCTTGATTATTAGAACACTTGGTTGATCTTATCATAATATTTTCTTATGTTCAATTGGTTTTTCGGATCTTTGATTGGTGTTTTCATTCGTTGATATCTTTTCATTTATCATCCTTTTGCAATCTTTGGATCCTCAATATAGTTTGATCTCCACCCAACTATTCGTCATTGGATATGTGCATTTGATTTCACTCATTTTATGAGAAATGCACACATTATGGGGGAGCTCTTACTATATTGGCCTTCTAAATTTTTCCTCCCATTTCGGCAATCGATGCCAATGGGGGAGAAGTTTAGAGGGTTTAAGGGAATTTGGTTTTATGCTTTGGTTTCGTTCTTAAGCATTTACCTTTTTCATGCTCATGCATCCTTGATTATTCCTTTGCATGGTTGCTTAATTCATTATATAAACCCTCTAAACTTCTCCCCCATTGGCATCGATTGCCGAAATGGGAGGAAAAATTTAGAAGGCCAATATAGTAAGAGCTCCCCATAATGTGTGCATTTCTCATAAAATGAGTGAAATCAAATGCACATATCCAATGACGAATAGTTGGGTGGAGATCAAACTATATTGAGGATCCAAAGAATGCAAAAAGGATGATAAGATGAAAACGTCATCAATTACCAAAATGGGGGAGATTGAAAGAGCATGGTGCCCCATGTGTGGTTTTGGTAATTAATGACAATCCTTATGGACTAATGTGTGCATTGGTATATCCTTAGATCTTGTCCATAGGAAAAGGTTGGAGTTCATGTGTTGGACTCTAGAAGATTATAAGATGACCAAGATCTTATTAAAGGGTTTATATGAAGAATGGTCATGTGTAGAGTTGAGTATATTTCAAGCATGTCTTGAAGAATATGTTGGCGTGGATATTCATGTTCACCTTCAAGACATCATCCTTGTGAAGAGAGAAGGAAAGATACAAGTTGATCAAGGCTAAGTGCAAAGAGTGGATTCAAGTGATCAACACACAAAGCTACATGTTGTACCATGTGGGATCTTGTGATCCAATGGTATGGTAAGCAATTGTCTATATAGCTTTGTGAACTAACCCATATACATGTGTGTGTGTGGAGTATCTATGTGGGGTTAGGTATCTTCCCATGGACATGCATCAAAGAAAGATTCCATATAGCCCATGGCGGATGACGTCAAGCGGTGGTCGTCATCAAGATAATGGCCAAGTGAAGATGTTCCTAAAAGTGGCGTATGGGGGAGCATTTCACAAGTCTTCATCAAGCGGAGCGCAATCAAGAAAGGTGATCCAACTTGAGGTGATCAAGATCGTCATCATCTAGCTCAAGTGGATCGCGCAAGGCAAAGGTATGTCCTTGATAGGGTTTCTATTTTACCGGTCTCATGGTGTGAGTAAGAGACCGGATTATAGGATAGATGCCACACTTTCAAGAGGGGCTCTCGAATGAGTAACTTGATCGTATCGTTCGGAGAGAGCTCAAACCTTTGCATACTTGGCATCATCTTTCTTGGTTCTTATTTGGCTTTCCTCTATGTGTGGTTTTAGAGCTTGTCATGATCGTCACGGCAAGCTCAAGTTCATCAAAAACGGATTTCGTATGGAAAACTTATTGCGTTTTTGGTGTTGGAGGTTTTACCGGTTGTTCTATTTTCGAGAGGTTTAACCTTTCCACATTTGGTTTTATGATTCATTGTTGGACTATGATGTTTCTCTTTATAATCTTGATGAGCTCGTTGTTGTGATTCCAACGAGCCAAAGATCATCAAAAACGGAGTCCGGATGCAAAAGTTATTGTCGTTTTGGTGTTTGGTGTTCTGCTGTTTTACATGGGGCGGTAGTACCGCCGCGGTACCGCCCGAGGTACCGCCGGGGCTAACAGAGGCCCGTTTTCAGCGGTACCGGAAGCGGTAGTTCCGCCGGGGCGGTAGTACCGCTGCCCGGGGCGGTAGTACCGCTACCTGGAGCCCGTTTTCAGCATGTTTAAGTGTTCTAACTTCCCGGGCGGTAGTACCGCTTCCCGGGGCGGTAGTACCGCTACCTGGAGCCTGTTTTCTGCCCGTTTTCTTGTCCTAACTTTCTAGGGGGGGCGGTAGTACCGCCGGGTCTAGCGGTAGTACCGCCCCGGCGCGAATCTGCACCCAACGGTTGGATTTTGGGATGACCTATTTAAGGGGCCTTCTTCCCCAATGGTTCCCCAACCTTTCTAGCAAGTTTTGCCCTCCATTGTTGACCTCCAAAAGCTTGCTTTCTCTCAATCCCTCCAATGATTCTTGCTCATTCTTGAGGGAAACAAGAGAGGAGATCTAGATCTACATCTCCACCAATCAATCTCTCCTCTAAGTGAGGGGAGCTTATTGGATCTAGATCTTGGGATTCATTTGTTGTTTTCCTTGCTCTTCCTCTCATCTTCCTCCATAGCATTAGTTGCTTTGGTGGGATTTGAGAGTGAATTGCTTTGAGCACTTCTTGTGTTCTTGCCATTGCATTAGGTGCATCGGTTTGAGTTCTCCACGGTGATTCGTGGAGTGGAAGTTTGAGAAGCTCATTACTCTTTGTGGTTCTCCTTGCATCTTGGGTTGCTTGTAACCCTAGGTGCCTTTGTGAGTCTCGGAGGAAGTCCGAGGCATTGTTGGGAGGCTCCAACTCATTGTGGAGTTCCCCGACCTTTGTGTATCGGTTTGGTCAACGCCTTCAAGTCGACCTCATAGTGGAACGAGCCAATCCCTCACGGGTGAAGCTCACGGAGAATAGGGTGAGCACATCCGTGCTATTGGAGCGCCTAGGTGGCTCCACACCCCTCCAACGTAGACGTACTTCCATTGGGAAGGAACTACGGGAAACATCTCCTCGTGTCCACTTTGCGGTTACTTCTATACCCAAACCCTTTACTTATGCATTTACCTTTGTGATAGCCATCGAGCTTGAAGTTATCTATATTGCTATCACTTAGTTGTTAATCTTGCTTAGCTTAAGTTGTTGGTGCACATAGGTGAACCTAGCTTGTTTAGGTTTTGTGCTTGATAAATTAAACGCTAGTTTTATTCCGCATTTATTCAAGCCTAAACCGTAATTATTTTAAAACGCCTATTCACCCCCCCTCTAGGCGACATCCTCGTTCTTTCAACTATTTTTATAGTCGTTTTTGGGTCAAGACGGAGGCTCGGGAAAAAAGATCGACGGCAACGGAGCCTCGAGGCCCAAGATGGTGGGTCCCACGCGGCCAAGGAATCTGGCCGCGTGGGCCACCCTATCTTGGCCCTCGGCCTCCATTTGTTCGCTTCCTTCGCTCCCACGCTTCGTTCCTTCCAAAAACCGATGCTCGTAAATTTCCAGGTCATTTGGACGTCGTTTGGGTCCCTGAAACATCAAAATATAGAAAATAGGGTTTTCTGCCTGTGCAGGGTTAATTCCAGAAAAATAGGGAAACTATGAAATATTCCCAAAATCAATATAAAACAATGATATAACCCTTATATGATGCAAATATGATTGAAATATAAGTAATACAATGCAAATTTCATGTATGCATTTTACATGCATCACGCGCCGCCATGGATGGAGATTGTAGAAGGTGTACGGGAAGCAGACAAGTCTTTTCTTTTTTTCCTTTGATGGACTCGAGTGTATTTCAGGTATGTACCTTGTGTATGAACATATTGTAGAACATGACATATTGCGTATGAGACTATGTACCTTGTTTGTTTGAGACTTCATTAAAATGGTTGTTTATGATGGATTATGCATTGAATTTGATATAATGTTGTTGTTGAAATATTGGAGAATTTTACGTATTTGTCTAGCTGTTGTTTGTACCATAATATGTGGTTGTTTTGCACATTTTGTCATGAATATAACAGTACAATGATCAATGTCTGGAAAAACTGCTTTTATAACATCCAAACAACATTTGATATTTAAACTCAATATCTTGTCTAGGTCTGAATATCTAACACATCCAAACAGAAAATATTGACATTCAGACTCAATATCAATATCCCATGATATTGATATTCAACCCAATATAATATCGAGGCTCCCAATGCGAACATCCGAACGGAGCATTAGTATTTTTCGATGCCCAATAAAAACATACAAATATTTCCATTTTTTTAAGTATTTTGAGATGCCAAATAAAATCCATAGGGATATTGCTAGTATTTTTAAAGTATTTTTAGACGCAAATACAATCTACATAACATTTATAGTATTTTTGGATGCCAAAAATCCGTAGGAATATTTCTAGTATTTTTGGTGTCTTTTTTAGATATTTTTAGATGCCAAAGTAAATCCATAGAAATTCTGCTACTATTTTTTTTAAATATTTTACACTACTAATTGAATCCTTAATCAGGTTTGCTTGATGCAGTAAATCAATGTTTTCCTAGTTGCCCCATATTATGCAAATTTCAAACTGGTTGGCTTAGAGGGGAGGAGCCAAAGAAATATATGGGTTCAACTAGCTATTCTTCACAAAATATGGTTTTGATGTTGCCATGGAAAGCATGAAAGAAGAGTATGTAGAAGCTTGGGAGTGGCTAATGAAAATCCCAGTTGTATGTTGGGCTAAGTATGCCCTGCACCACAACTATAAATTGGCTTAGTGTTTAGCAATCTCCGTAAGGTTTTGAATAGAATGATATTTGACGTTACAACAAAACTAGTTAGAACGGTGATAGATGAAATATGAACAAAGTTGATGGTGGGGTATGAAGGGAAAAGAACATGCACATCCAATGCTAAGGGGAGATCACCCCAACCTACTCAAAAAAATGAGAAGAAGAAAATAAATGGTCTAGAATGTGGAGATCATCAAAGGCATGTTTATGGCAAGTGAGTAGTGGAAGTGGATAAATTATGTGATGTCAGCTTTAAGCTAGGAAATGTGGATGAAAGAAGTGGGACATTATAGGAACCCTTGCAACCATGCTATTTCATCCCATTTACCTATCAATGCAGCACCCTGAAGATTTTGTCCATGCTTTCTTAATAAAAAGAAACCAATGTACCTTGAGGCATATAATCCCGTGATTTACCCAATCCTGATGAAGAAAGCTGGATTAAAACTGAAACACGTGAATTGATCCACCTATCTTCAAAGTGGGAAAGGGCAGAAATCAGACAAAGAGAAGAAAAGGACAATTTGAAGTACCTTAGCCCAGCAAGACATCAAGAATGGCAACAATCACTTGTAGAAACTTGCGGGAAGGCCAACTTTAGCACATACCACAACAAGTCTAGCTCCAAGACCAACTCCAAGACCAACACCAAGGGCTTCTTCTTCTAGATCAGCACAAGCCTTGAAAGCTCCAAGGCCCAATGTACCTCCACCTGTTGAACATGTAACTGCTACAACTAGGAGGCCATCAAAGAAGCACCTAGACAAAAACAAGATGAAAGGGTACGTGGCCTGCAAGCAACATTGTTAAAATGACCACTCTGTAAGATATTAAGAACTAAAAACTGACAAGTTCAACTCTTGAACTTATGTGTGTGCCAGTCTTAACTTATGTGTGTGCCACTGTTGAACTTAATTATATGTGTGTGCACATGGTGGTTTCTTGATGGACTTATGTGAGTGCGTGTAGTGCCACTATGAGCTTGGTACTTGGTATGTAATGGGTATCTTATGTGTGTTTTCTTTTCAACTAGATGAATTTCCATATTTCCTATGAACTGGTGGTATTTTGTCACAAAACCACAATTGTGCTGGTTTTTGTCCAAACGATTAAAAATAGCTCTGTGCAGTACACACTAACGTTAAGTTTAGAAAAATCAGAAACTAAATTGACAGAGTTACCTGCAGTGCATGTGTTCAATGTGCTTGAAGTTGGCATTCTCTAAACATGCTTAGAACTGCCTTTTATGGCGTGAATATAGCAGGTAGCAACTTGTAAGACTGGTACATGCAACACATTTGGTGTACGGCAAAATTATATATTTGGAGATCAAAATTAACGATATAAAATTAGTGATTATAATGTATATATTTTTGTACTTGACTAAAGAGTTATGCTGTTTCATTACATCAACAGTTCAAAATTTTAACTTTAACGTTGCTTACGTATTTGATACTCCCACCATTTTTTATGTAAGGTGTGTAAGTTTTTGAGGAAAAAATATATCAAAATATAGGTTGTATTGCAGTTTATGGACAATTTTACCCATCCACAAATGAGTCACAATCTAGAACTAGGGGCTTCTACAAGTTGTTTTCCACTTTCGACTATTAGGGACTCCTCTCTCGATTTTTTCCAGGAGAAAATGAGTGCACCGCATACCAAATGCTGATGTCTTAATATTCGTGCCAAAACCTTAGACACCTTACATCAAAGATAGAGGAGTATAAAATTTATATTAGTCGAGACGTGCATTGCACGTGCAAACTTACTAGTTTTAGAAAAATCAGAAACTAAATTGACAAAAAAAATCATAAACTGAGTAACCGAAACTTCAGATAATACACTCACAATAGTTTTAGTTAACACTGACAATTTCAATGGAAATTTAGAAATTTAGAAAATAGATAGAACAATGACAAGATTTTTAGTTAACATTGGCAACTTAGTTCAACAACATATTTCAACACATACTACTATAATAAAAATACAACATAACTTCAACAACATATTTCAAAAAACACCACAAATTAAATTAAAACATAAGTTAACACAAAATAGTACTGAAATTAAATTACAGCAACTCATTCATCATATATTTCTGAGATTTGTTTCAACATCTTCCCGTTAACTTCTCGGGCCTTGAGCTAATCAGCAATACAGAATTCTAATTTCTTCTCCTCTTGCTTCAGATTACCTGTCTGTTTCTCTGTCTTCTTCCTCAATAGATTTTTAAGCTCCAGTTGGTGATCCGAAACTACTTAGGGCCACTTCTTTTGCAGCTTCCAGGCAGCTTCGCGGTTGTGGACAGCAGAAACGCAAAAGAAGTGTCCGGCTGGTCGAGAGCTTTTTTCCACCGCGAAGCTATCTTCCTTCACGTTTCGAGAAACTGGTCGGGACCTGTTTCTGGCGGCTTCCCGCAAAGGGCCCGAACCGTTCTGTGGCTCGCCCCTTGTTTTCATGTTATTAACGAGGGAACTGCCACTGCAGGAAAACGTAATGAGAGGAAAAAAAAAGATAGTCAACTCGCTCCGATCTCTCTCCCCGCTACCCGTCCCTCGTCTCTTTTCTCTCGCTCGATGGGATCGGAGAAATAGCTCGCCGCCGCCGCCTGCTGTCCACCGCCGGCGCGCATCCGCCTCCAGCTCCAGCTCTTCCCGCCGGCCCGCCTCCGGATGCAGCTCCTCCCGCCGGCCCGCCTCCTCCCCAGCCACTCCGCCCCAGCTCCGGGACCTGCCGCCGACGCCCCGGGGCAAGGAGGACGGGGACTCCTCCTTCGACGACATGGCGCTCCCCTACATCTCGCGCCTGCTCATGGAGGAGGGCACGGACGACCACTTCTTCTTCCTTTACCCCGACCACCCGGCGCTCCTGCGGGCGGAGCAGCCCTTCGCCCAGATCCTTGTCGACGTCGTCCACAGCGCCGGCAGCGCCGGTAGCGCCTCCGCCCTCTCGCCGTCTTCCTCCTCCGACGCCACTGCCTCCGCCACCAGTGCGTCGCCGCAGATCTCCTTTGATGGGAACTGCTTGTTGCCCGGCGACCAGGACATGCTCAACTTGGCCTTCCTCAAAGGCATGGAGGAGGCTCAGAAGTTCCTCCCGCCCAACATCGGCCCCACCTTCGCCGCGACGGAGGAGGAGGTGCCCGCAGGTGGTGGCCTCAAGAAAAAGAGGGACAGGCTGGAACCAGAAGCCAAACTTGTAGAAGCTAAAAAGAAGTCTCCGGGCGCAATTTATTGAGTTTCTCTCCACCGTGGTTTCCCCACACCGCAACGCACAAGCCTGCTTATGCTTAAGCATAAGCACAAAAGAAGACGGCCTAAGACTTGGTGCGGAGAAATAGAATTAGCCATCCTTTTCTATAGGAGATTGTTTATTTTGTCTAGCTCCCTATTCCATAATACCAGCTAGTACTTTTCTCTAGCAATTTTTACACCCTCGTGAATTCTGTTGTCCCGCTGCCGAACCTCAGCCTGCAGACGCGGTGTACGGTGTGCTGTGTGCGGAATGAAACCGGCGCCGTCCTGGTGGACGGCGATCCGCGTACTCCTTTTTTTTTTCTCCTTGGGAGAAAATATTACTTGCACGGGAAAAGTGGTCGAATCGCTTGGATACCTGGATGTGAGCCACGTAGAAACGGCGCGCGGATGGGCTCAAAGCCGCGGCGCAGGCAAGCGCCGTTCGTCAGATTGCCGCAATCTGCGTCTCCCGCCGAGACAATGCCGCCGCAGATTTCTCGCCGCCACCGGCGCTAGTCGTCAGGCATGCCATCCAACCTCGACTCCCACATCCATTCCCCACCGTGCCCTCGCCTCTCCGTCCTTGGTTGGCCGTTCCCAAAATCCAATCTTCGTCCCGGCAAACGTTGCCGGAGCGGCGGAGCCACATTCCCGGTACCCTTGCCCAAGGTATACGATGGCCCGAACCGCGCCGCGCGACATCGGGCGCTGCTGCTTGACCTCATACACGGTTTCTACGAGGCGGCGCTCGCCCGGCTACCATTGGAGGAGATGCTGGAGCTGGCCCCTCGGCTCCTGAAAGCCGGCCTCTGCTTCGGCTTCATGGACCCTGTATCCAATATCGTCGTCAACACAGTGTCCTACCAGCACCAGCCAGAGGACGAGGAGGCGGGGGAAGGGAAGCGATCTGCCATGGCGTGGAGAGAGCTGGCCCTGTCTAGGATCGTCACGGACATCAGCATCGTCTCCCCTAGCGATCTGGACCCGGCCCTCCTCCCCACCATGAGCGTGGCGGTGCGGTCGCTGCAATCCATGGTCTCCTTCCTTGTCTGTAGCTTCCGCTACCTCTTCACTAAGACGGCACTTGAGTACCTCCTTCTGGCCAAGGCCGACCTCCTCACCGCCGTACAGCTGATCCAGCAGGATCGCAACTCTGCCGCTTTCAGGGTCACATCCCCTGTCGTCAAGGTTGCCCTCTCATGCGCAGCGCTGGCTGGATGCCACCCCGAGCCCGACATCCTCATCACTAGGTGGCAGACGATGTACAACCATCTGGACCTGATCTCTAGTGCCGACATCCGACTCCGAGACATGTACAACTTGCTCAAGAACCAACAAACCGGATGGATCCTTTGAGGCTTGCTACTGACCGAATAGACAGGGAGGTGTCTGCGAAGAAGCCGCGAGTCATAGGCCCGAGGATCATGAGGAGCATCCTGTTGGACATGATCCACGGGTTCTATATTGAGGCACTAGCACGCTTGCCGACGGACGGCTTGCGGCGGCGCCACCACCGTAGTCTTCTCAAAGCAGGACATTGCTGGTTCTGCTTCGGTACATCCCCCTCCACCAAATTTAAACACAACAACGGCTAAGATTGCTCCGTACTCTTTCACAGTTAAGGGTATGATGGTGATTAACGTACTCCCTCCGTTCCAATTTAATTGACTTGCAATGCACCACATGTGGATGTATTTATACTAACAAGTCTAAATATATCTACATGTGGTGCATTGCAAGTCAATTAAATTAGAACGGAGGGAGTATTATTTAGTCGTCATTAATTCATATCTAGCCCATTAAAACACGTACGGCCCAACTGATCCCGTATCCGTACGTATCCTCTGTACATCGTCGTGGGCACATCCTTTCGTCCTCGTCGGCGGCGAGCGCACGGGCGGCGTGTTCCAATCACGTTACAAATTGGTCCATATCTTTATTTTCTGGGGCAAGACGCGCGTGATTCACTAAAAGAGTTGTCCAATTAATAAGCAAACAAGAACAGCTCGCTAGACATTCATCAAACACTACGACTAGCAAGCTAGCACGCACAGGCACAGGCCAGCAGCGTTGCTGCAGCCAACCAAGAGCACACGAGGGGATACGGGATACCACAGGAGGGCGGCGACAGCCTAGAGGAAGCGGCAATATGGGCAAGCGGACGGAGCATGGGCTCTCGTCGTTTACCACGACGACCTTCCGTGTCCTGGTTTGAGGAGCCTGAACTTCCGCAGCAGCGCTCCTGCCCGAGTAGCACTCCTGCGTTCTGGTTGAGGAGCGCCTGCGGGGCATGTCACGCACGGCTGGTAGCGCGCCCGCATCCAACGCAAGCCCCACGGTGGCCGGACAAGTAAGCAGCGACAAGGACTGGCGACGTCGGGCAGGTCCGCGTGAGGGACTTGCCGGCGAAGAGCTCGAGGCGCTCGTCCGTGTCTGTGCTGTTGGCGAGAAGGAGTGACGGGAAGCCCCGCTTCTGCAGCTCGGCGTCGCATAGATGGATCTTCTGGCAGCGGTGGCGAGCTCCGGCTCGGTTCAGGCAGCGACGACCGACGAGGAGCGATAGGTCACGATCGTCAGGATCGTATATACGATCGTGTATATACGGGCCTGGATCTGGATATGGGCGGCTCAGACTAATTAAATTAGGGGTAAAAAAGACGACCATGCCCAAGTTTGGGGGAGGGGATGTACCGAAGCACAGCTCGGACATTGCTATGGACCCTGCACGGACCCTGTCTCCAACATTATTCTCAACACCATCTGGTATGACACGGTCTTCCCCGTGAAAGAAGAGTCAGGCTCAAGATGCAATCTTGAGCAGTACTGCAGTAGCCTGATACGCGTTGCGTGCCGTTCCCTGTATGGCCTTGTCGCCTTCATCCGCACCCGCTTCGACGCTCTGTCTGACCTTGACGTCCTCTGTGCTCTTAGCAAATGCTGATCTGGGGCGTGCGGTTATAATTTTACAGGAACAGGACCATAAACTCATTGGCGATCCTCGTAAGGCCTACAAGGCTGCAGCAAAAGTGGGATGGCACCCGTTTCCTCGTGCACAAGTGCAATTTGCTGTTTCAACGGTGTTGCCCACGGAGCAGTCGTCGCTGCTTCAGGGTGGTGGCACCCTGTCCTCAGGGGATGTGAAGCTCCTCTCCCAGTTCTTTTCAGTTCAACCTTCTGCCTCTGTTGGTTCATTGAAGCCGGTTCCGGCACTTTCCAAAAGGGCCTCCAGGATGCTATCAGGCATGAAGGAAGAACTTGAGGATGAAGAAAGTTCTATACGCAGAAAGGTTAAAGCAGCCTTGGAGAAATATGCTCTTTTAAGAGCGGTTAGTTCCTTTACTCTTTTGATTCCTTTTAATAAAATTGACAACAACAGATGCACCCATATATGAACTGTTTCTAACTGTTTTGCTCCGTTTATTTACCGTGCTGTACATAGGAACCTGAATACGAGCTTCATGCTATATGCGGTGTGAATATGAACGTCGTTCATACTGGTACTTTTAAGATGCATTATGGATGGCTTCGCAAATGCCCTGTTCTGTACCAGTACTGCCATGTCAACTTCTTGGCAAGACGAAGTGGTTCACATTATGCCGGTGAAGCTCCCACTCTCTTCTTCATGGAGTGCACAATTGATGAAGACAAGAATGATGAACTGTCCTGCTGGCCAGTGGTAACGTTATTATCTACATATGCTGGTATGCTCTACCATTCTCCATTTTAAATATTATTACTATCATATATTGCTTTGACAAGCACATTGTTGTCTGGGGGCATGATGTTGCCGAGGAACAGTGAGTTGCAGTCTTGCACATGTAGAGTATTTTCACTATGAATTTACTGAAATAATTTCTCTCGTTTGTTCTTTGATGACAAAAGGTCGCTGCGTTTACTGTGAGATGGATGGTGCTAAGATTGTGCATTCGGCTTCTGAAGATTATCATGGGCGAGTTGCAGACTTTGAGAATATGGTTCTAGGGGAGCATCCCTGTTGGTGGACCAACGATTACATTGTCGGTGATGGCATTAGAGCTAAAGATTTCGTGGGCATACTAGAAGAGGATTGCATCTATTTTGATCGCCTTAGGTTTTCTACATTGTGTGCTCTGTTATGTGCACGGCATTATTTATTTGTTGTTTCTGTTCCTGTAAAGATGTTACCCGTATGCTCAAATGGTCGAGCAAGGGCAGCGCTGCGCATTGCCTTTGTGAATCCATGCCCCCACACAAGCCACACGATTAGGGGCGGAGGTAGAATAATTCAAGGCACTAGTACGAATATGCTTATAGCCACCACCCTATCGTTGGCGGACGGCCCCGGGCGTCCGCCAGCGCTATTACCGCTGGCGGGCGGCTAATTATGCACGCCACTGGTAATAGACGTCCCAAGGTGAACACCAGCGGTAGTATCAGGCAGATGCGAGGAGGCGGGGCTAACTACCTCTGGCGGATGGCTTAAGTGCCCGCCAGCGGTACTAAACGTACCGCTGGCGGACGGTTTGGCGTGCCCGCCAGCGTTAGTTGGCTTGGCTGGATTCGAAAATGACCAAAATACCGCTGGCGGACACACCAAACCGTCCGCCAGGGGTACCTGACGTACCGCTGGCGGACATGGTAGGTCGTCCGCCCAGTGGTAAGTTGGCAAACAGTCATTTTTGACAATTAGAAAAAGCAAAAGAATATTTATAAAAATAATTTGAAAACTCCCTTTAGAATATGAGAACTTTATCACTTCCAATAAAAAGATACACCTATTTGTTAAATATGAGAACTTTATCACAAACTATGTTATGGGAATTGCCACATTATAACTTGGTTTGGCTTTAATTAAACTTATATATGTTTATACATGATAGACCTTTTTGTGAAGAATTTTTTTGAACAATTTGTCCAAAATCAAGTTTATCATTTTTCATAGCAACTAGTACACATAAAAGGACTACATGACACAGGATATCTTTTTTTGAGGGTTTTTTTCACTTTATTTGATTTTTTACGAAAAACGGTCAAAATGGCCACCATAACTATTCATCGAAAGAGGTCAAATTTTATAAAACTATCGATGTTTATGTGATATAACCACTGGTTTTGTACCTTAAAATGATTTAAAAAAAAATTAGACCAAACTATCAACACTTGTTGTTCAAATTTGTATTAATTTCGAAAAATCAACATAAACTCATTTAATTAGGCGAAATTAGATAGAAATCAAGAAAATTCCTTGTCGTAGCTTAAAGGCTAGGCAGTAAACTTTTGGCACCCCCGTGCAGGTGTAAGGACCTACGAAGGGCGCGCGGAGGCAAGAGACGGAGACGCGCGTGCCACGTCGACGCCCGACGTGTGGTGACCCTCAAAGGGCACAAGACAAACAAACATGGGAAACCATTCAACAAAGCTCTCATATATTTCAGATTTGTGATCCCTCCAAATGGGAGAGGGCCTCCTCTATTTATAGGGAAAATGAATTCCTAGTATGAAATTACAGGTCCGTCCTTTGGTCTACAACACACCCCGAGGGGCACTATGGTCCTTACAGAGAATCTTACAAGAATATTCCATTTGAATATCCCGAATAAACAGCCGACGGGGATGGTGGAAAACGTATTCCCTAGGGGAGCTTGTCTTCCGACCGTCGTCCAATTCCCGTCAGTGATGTGGTCCACGCTTGGCCTCTGCGGCCCGGACGCGCCCTTGACGCACGCCCGTCCTCCCTTGTGGAGCCGGTCCCTGCTGTGCTGGACGTGCCCCCGACATACGGATAGAGGCACGGTCGCATCTAGCGTGCAGGGGGCATGACGCCCCTAGGATGCAGCTGGGATTGTCCTCTCGCAACGGGCGTACTGACGTATGCATCATAGGTCATGCAGGAAACGCGAAGACCCCCCTCCAATAGTAGCCCCTCGCAGGTCCGAGCGGTAGAGTAGCGCCCGTCTGGGCCGGCGTACCGATCCTTGGGGTCGGCGCGCTGACCAGACTTACTCGACACTCCAATGCGCGTATGTGTCTTAAGCTGCCCGCCCGTCTTGTATGACATGATGCCCGACGAGAACACCCCCCGCTGCAACACAAGGGTAAAATTTCCCTCTTTTTTTCCTTTTTCCAAGCTGGTCATGGGCAAAGTTACTGCCATGCAAAAACCGGCCCACGGCCCACTGGTTGCTAGGTCAAGTGGTGGACCTGTATAAAAACAAACCGAGCGGTCTTTTTTTTCTTTCACTTCTCCTTCTCATCCCCCGATCCACCTCTCTTTTCTTTTCTACGATCCACTTTCTCTCTCCTTCGTGCAGCCCGACTCCCGCGCCCGTCCGCCGCCGTTTGCTCCGACCTCGAACCTGACCGGCGCGTGCTCGCCAGCAGGAAGCCGCCGACCGCGCCGCCGTCTTCGTCCAGCTCGCCCCCGCGCGTGCTCGCCACGAGGCAGCCGCCAGGGAGCCGCCGACCGTGCCGCCGTCTCCGTCCAGCTCGCCCCCGCGCGCGCTCGCCACGAGGCAGCCGCCGGGAGTCGCCGGGTGCGCCGTCGTCTTCGTCCAGCTCGCCCTCGCAGGGTCTCGCCACGAGGCAGCCGCCGGGGAGCCGCCGACGGCGCCGCCGTCTCCGAACAGCTCGTCCCCGCGCGCGCTCGTCACGAGGCAGCCACCGGGAGGTACCGACCGCGTCCTTGACGTTGACCTTGTCTCCTGGAGACGACGCTGCCCAACGTGTCCCTGGCTGAAGAGGAGCGCACGCTTCCAGGGTAAAAGCTGGATGTCCCTCTTCCCTGGTTCCTGTCGACACTAATCCTGGGATGATTTCATCAGCATGTTTATTCCATGCAGTATACATGCGAGAACCAGGTGGTGCAATATGCACGAATTAGATAGTGCATGACCAAGTGATTTGGCTACATAGATCCTTACACGCACAAGGAGAGAATACGGCAGTTAGCTGCATGCATCAACTCGTGTGGAGCTCGATGGTGCATGGGTGCGTTGTGTTGATGGACTGATGGTTAGGACGGGGTGCATGTGTGAGTTTACCTAAGGCAGTGTGTAAGCATGTTTTGGTGAATAGAAGGGAATGGAAGTCTGCTTGGGAGCTGTGAGGCGACGGCACCAAAATTTATTTTTCCCTGGCTGCGCCATGGCCAGCGTTGTTTGCGCACTATGGTTTTTTTATTATATCTTCACACTCGAGCTGTGCACGCACAAGGGGGTTTACCGGGATTTTCGACCTCGACCTGTGCGGGGGAGGGGTTGCCTCCCAGCATGCACAAGGAGGTTTACCCAGTTTTTGGCACTCGACCCGTGCGGGGGAGGGGTTGCCTTCCATCATGCACGAGGAGGTTTACCTAGTTTTTTGCACTCTACCCGTGAGGGGAAGGGGTTGCCTCCCAGCATGCACGAGGAGGTTTACCCAGTTTTTGGCACTCGGCCCGTGCCATACACGAGGAGGTTGTTAGGTACTTCGCACTCGACTTGTGCTTGCACAAGGAGGTTTACCGGTATTTTCGCACTCAACCCGTGCCATACACGAGGAGGTTTGTTGGGTCCTTTGCACTCGACTTGTGCTTGCACAGGGAGGTTTACCGGTATTTTTGCACTCAACCCGTGCCATACACGAGGAGGTTTGTTGGGTCCTTCGCACTCGACTTGTGCTTGCACAAGGAGGTTTACCGGTATTTTCGCACTCAACCCGTGCCATACACGAGGAGGTTTGTTGGGTCCTTCGCACTCGACTTGTGCTTGCACAAGGAGGTTTACCGGTATTTTCGCACTCAACCCGTGCCATACACGAGGAGGTTTGTTGGGTCCTTCGCACTTGACTTGTGCTTACACAAGGAGGTTTACCGGTATTTTTGCACTCAACCCGTGCCATACACGAGGAGGTTAATGGGTCCTTCGCACTCGACTTGTGCGATGCACAAGGAGATTTACAGGTATTTTTCACTCAACCCGTGCCATACACGAGGAGGTTAATTGGGTCCTTCGCACTCGACTTGTGCAACGCACAAGGAGGTTTATCGGTATTTTGCACTCAAGCGTGCGGGGAGGGCTTTCCTCCATCGCAAATGAGGAGGTTTACTACACCCTCACTTGGGGACATCCCCTTTGTTAGATGCAAGGCACAATTGTCTCCGAGCCCCTTGCATTGTGGGGCGAGGCGGGATAAGCGTGAGGCGCTCAAGGTCTTTGATCCCGTGAGTCATTAGGCGAGGTGGGCGTGGCACAGATGGCGTCTGAGCCCCTTGCATCGTGGAGAGGGCGAGGACACGCGTGGCGTTAAAGATGTATAAGCCTCTCGCGTCGTAGGGCGATGACGATGACGCGCGTGGCGCTGAAGACGTATGAGCCTCTCGTGTCGTATGGCGAGGGCTATGGCGCGCGTGCGGCGGAAGTCCTTCGAGCCCCTTGCGGCACGGCGAGGGCAAAGACGCGTGTGGCGTTCAAGACCTCTTGGGCCGTTGCGGCACGCGGCGAGGTGGGTGACGCGCGTGGCGCTAAAGACATATGAGCCTCTTGCGTCGTACAATGAGGGCGATGAAGCGTGTGGCGTTCAACACCTCCTGGCCTTTTGTGGCGCGCGGCGAGGCGATGACGCGTTGGGCGCTTAAGACCTTTATGGCTCCCGCGCCGCAGGGCAAGGTCGGTGGTTTGCGTGGCGTTGAAGGCGCCCGAGCCCCTTGCGGCGCAAGGCAGGGTGATGACGCGTTGGGCGCTTAAGACCTTTGTGGCTCCCGTGACGCAAGGTGAGGTCGGTGGCGCGCGTGGCACTGAAGGCTCCCGAGCCCCTTGCGGCGCGAGGCAGGGTGATGACGTGCTGGGCGCTTAAGACCTTTGTGGCTCATGCGACGCGGGGCGAGGTCGGTGGCGTGCGTGGCGCTGAAGTCGCCCGAGCCTCCTGCGTCGCGAGGTAGGGCGAAGACGCGCTGGGCGCTTAAGACCTTTGCGGCTCCCGCGACGCAGGGCGAGGTCGGTGGCGCGCGTGGCGCTGAAGGTGCCCGAGGCCCTTTGCGTCGCGAGGTAGGGCGATGACGCGCTGGGCGCTTAAGACCTTCGTGGCTCCCGCGACGCAGGGCGAGGTCGGTGGCGCGCGTGGTGCTGAAGGCGCCCGAGCCCCTTGCGGCGCGAGGCAGGGTGATGACGCGCTGGTCGATTAGGACCTTTGTGGCTCCCGCGACGTAGGGCGAGGTCGGTGGCGCGTGTAGCGCTGAAGGCGCCCGAGCCCCTTGCGTCGTGAGGTAGGGCGATGACGTGCTGGGCACTTAAGACCTTTGTGGCTCCCGCGACGCAGGGCAGGGTCGGTGGCGCGCATGGCGCTGAAGACGCCCGAGCCCCTTGCGTCGCGAGGTAGGGTGAAGACGTGCTGGTCGCTTAAGACCTTTGTGGCTCCCGCGACGCAGGGCAAGGTCGGTGGCGTGAAGGCGCCCGAGGCCTTTGCGGCGCAAGGCAGGGCGATGACGCGTTGGTCGCTTAAGACCTTTGAGGCTCATGCGACGCGGGGCGAGGTCGTTGGCGCGCGTGGCTCTGAAGGCGCCCGAGGCCCTTTGCGTCGCGAGGTAGGGCGATGACGCGCTGGGCGCTTAAGACCTTCGTGGCTCCCGCGACGCAGGGCGAGGTCGGTGGCGCGCGTGGTGCTGAAGGCGCCCGAGCCCCTTGCGGCGCGAGGCAGGGTGATGACGCGCTTGTCGCTTAGGACCTTTGTGGCTCCCGCGACGTAGGGCGAGGTCGGTGGCGCGTGTGGCGCTGAAGGCGCCCGAGCCCCTTGCGTCGCGAGGTAGGGTGATGACGCGCTGGGCGCTTAAGACCTTTGTGGCTCCCGCGACGCAGGGCAAGGTCGGTGGCGCGCGTGGCGCTGAAGGCGCCCGAGCCCCTTGCGTCGCGAGGTAGGGTGATGACATGCTGGTCGCTTAAGACCTTTGTGGTTCCCGCGACGCAGGGCAAGGTCGGTGGCGTGCGTGGCGCTGAATTCGCCCGAGGCCCTTGCGGCGTGTGGCAAGGCGATGACGCGTTGGTCGCTTAAAACCTTTGTGGCTCATGCGACGCGGGGCGAGGTCGTTGGCGCGCGTGGCTCTGAAGGCGCCCGAGCCCCTTGCGGCATGAGGTAGGGCGATGACGCGCTGGGCGCTGAATGCGCTCGATCCCCCTGCGGCGCAAGGCGAGGTCGGGGAAGGCGCCTTGCCATCAAGGCAGTGCCCATCACGTCGGTCCTCGACGGTCGCGGTCTCCTTGTCACCCAACTTCTTGCTCGTTTCCCACAGACGGCGCCAACTTTCGTAGCTTAAAGGCTAGGCAGTAAACTTTTGGCACCCCCCGTGCAGGTGTAAGGACCTACGAAGGGCGCGCGGGAGGCAAGAGGCGGAGACGCGCGTGCCACGTCGACGCCCGACGTGAGGCGACCCTCAAAGGGCACAAGACAAACAAACATGGGAAACCATTCAACAAAGCTCTCATATATTTCAGATTTGTGATCCCTCCAAATGGGAGAGGGCCTCCTCTATTTATAGGAAAAATGAATTCCTAGTATGAAATTACAGGTCCGTCCTTTGGTCTACAACACACCTCGAGGGGCACTATGGTCCTTACAGAGAATCTTACAAGAATATTCCATTTGAATATCCCGACAAAATAGCCGATGGGGATGGTGGAAAACGTATTCCCTAGCGGAGCTTGTCTTCCGACCGTCGTCCAATTCCCCTCAGGTGATGTGGTCCACGCTTGGCCTCTGCGGCCCCAGACGCGCCCTTGACGCACGCCCGTCCTCCCTTGTGGAGCTGGTCCCTGCTGTGCTAGACGTGCCCCCGACATATGGCTAGAGACACGGTCGCATCTAGCGTGCTGGGGGCATGACGCCCCTAGGATGCAGCTGGGATTGTCCTCTCGCAACAGGCGTACTGACGTATGCATCATAGGTTATGCAGGAAGCGCGAATACCCCCCTCCCAACATTCCTAATACTTGGGGATTATCCATCAAATGTGGACTACTCTTTGTGATATTTAGAAGGGTGCCATTTTGCACCATATTTTTTGTACTTGGTTCACAAAAAACGTCATTTTTTGCACTTAGAAAAAGGAAAATGATATTTATAAAAATAATTTGTAAAATCCCTTCGGAACCATTGCTTCCTATGCCAAGACACACCTATTTGTCGAATATGAGAACTTTATCACAAACTATGTCGTGGGAACTGTTATAACTTGGTCATTTGGCTTGAAACTTATAGATGTTTATACATGATAGTTCTTTTTGTGAAGAATGTTTCTGAAAAATTTGTCAAAAATCAAGTTTATCATTTTTCATAGCAACTAGTACACATAAAAGGACTCCATGACAGAGGATCTCTTTTCTTGAGGGTTTTTTCACTTTATTTGATTTTTTTCGAAAAACGGTCAAAATGGCCACCATGACTATTCATCGAAAGAGGTCAAATTCTGTAAAACTATCGATGTTTATGTGATATAACCACTGGTTTTGTACCTTAAAATGATTTTTATTAAAAAATTAGACCAAACTATCAAACACTTGTAGTTCAAATTTGGATTAATTTCGGAAAATCAACATAAACTCATTTAACTAGGCGAAATTAGATAGAAATCAAGAAAATTTCTAATACTTGGGGATTATCCATCAAATGTGGACTACTCTTTGTGATATTTAGATGGGTGTCATTTTGCAACATATTTTTTGTACTTGGTTCACAAAAAACGTCAATTTTTGCACTTAGAAAAAGGAAAATGATATTTGACAACTCAATTTGGCACCATTATTTCCATGAATATGGCCATTTTGCAACCTATCATTTTAACAACCTATGCCATGAATATGGTCTTAACTATTTATAATATATTGCCTAAACTATTTTTCTAAAAATAATAAAATAGCAAAAAAAAAAAGCAAACCGGCCAGCCCACACTCCACAGGCCCAGCCCACCATCCCACCCTAATCCCTAGCGACACCAACCACTCTCGCCATCGCGCTCGCACGCACCCACCGCCACTCCCCCTCGTCTCCCGCACGCACCGTGCCGCCACTCTCCCATCGTGCTCGCACGCACCCGCCGCCACTCCCCCCTCGTCTCCCGCACGCACCGCGCCCGGCCTCACCCATTTCGAGGGCAAGCTCCGCGCCGTCCTCCCCAGCCTCCTACACGACCCGCCGCTTCCCCGGAGTCTTCTACCACGGCCGCCCCGCCGAGGTCGTCCGTGTCGTCAGCCACATCCTCCCCTTCTTCGCCGACCCCGACTACTAGTAAGCAGCCCCCTGCATGTTAGAGATGTCTTTCTTGGTCATATGAGTGTGAGACATGTGGTGAATTTTTAGCCGATGTGGTGTGTATGATTGCCTAGCACTATTGGGTGTGGGTTGTTTGTCACCAGGGGAAAATGCTGCCTTTTTTTAGCAAGGGATAGATCTGTAATGTTGGGTACATCCGATGGGATAATGAGACCTGCAAGTTTGGTTTGGTTTGGTTAGTTTATCGAGTAGTGTTAGTTCTGCAACGAATTCATTGCTATCCATAATACATTTCACTTGTCTCACATGCTACCTGTCGATGAATTTGTGATATGAAATGTTTGCAGGTACCCCGAGAGGCCCTTGAGATTGCCGGAATGTTGATTAATTTCCATTCCAGCAAATTCGGGTACTCCATATGTCTTATTTTTAGCAAAGGTCATGCCGAAATTTTCCGTGAATTTTGGTATGACTTTGGTTAAAAATAGGACATATTTTCTATGAATTTGAAATAGTATATGCATGAATACTTTTGTCTAGTTTAATATATGCAATGTTCCTTTGGGTATTAGGTTGTTTGAATGGATCGTGTGTGCGTCAAGTGTGGCGCCAAGAGGCTTAGAGAGTGCCGGCAGGTGGTTCAGCACCCTCAGTTTACCATTCCGAAGGGTCCCTCTATGTTATTCTACATAGAGTTACCACAAAGCTTCTTATCTAAGACGGTATACATCGTATCCAACATTGTGCCTAGTTTAGTTGTTCTTAATTCATCTGAACTATATAGAAGTGACTAATTATGTTTTAATTTTTTCTCAGCGCATCCCCTGCCTCGCAAGGCGTTAAGTCCTAAAGCATGTCAATATAGGCATAGACGAGGAGACCACATCTGTGGTGCAGCTAACCATGTACTCAACTGGACATGTCTACAACATTCCTATCAGAAATGAAGGAGATTGTACCTTTTTCGAGGGCCCTCGCTGGAGAGAAATGGCGGAGGCGGAAGGGTTTCAAGGTGGCCATGGAGAGCAAATTTGGCTCTCTTTTGATGCGGTTTATAAATTCACGGTGAGGGGGTACACCACCGATGAACCGACGCCCCATAACTAAATGACAATGGTGCGTTGCCTGACTATTTAATTAACTAGCATGCCTATCTCTAGTTTCAAAGTCGTTGAACTTGTGTGAACTCCTTTTTACCGTCTTTTGATATGCCGATGATTAAACTTTTGTGACACCGTGTGATTCAGGGGTGGCGTCAGTGAGACTTGTGATATGTACGAATACACATTTTCTGCATCCCACTGGATCTCACTAACGCCATCCCTGAATTTGTGTGTCCTGTCTAAGTATGAGGCATGCTATGAGTTGACCCTACTTCATTTCTAGAATGCCGATGATTAAAATGTTGTGACACAATGTGATCCAGGGGCGGGGCTAGCGAGCCTTGTGATATGCACGAGTACACACATCTCGTGCATCCTATTGGCTCGCTGGCTCCGTCCCTGAAGCCTGTGTGTCACTTGTAAGTATGAGGCATCATTCTTGTTTATAGTTTTGTATTCTCTAGAATGCCGATGATTAAAATGTTGTGACCCACTACGTGATACCCTCAAGCTTCGTTGAGCCTTGTGATATGCACAAGTATAAGCTGTGTGCATCCTACTTGGCTCAACGAAGCTTTGAGGGTTGCTTGTGTGTGTCCGACCTAAATATGAGGCACAAATCCGAATCATTTCCGTTTGCTTCGGTCTTTCTTATAACTCTTGCTTTTCTTTGAATAATTTATCTGCGTCTTGTGTGTGTCCAATCTAATTATGAGGCATGCATGCTTTTGAGTTTACCCTAATTTATTTTTTACATTGCCGATGATTAAAATGAGGTGACACTATGTTATTCAGGGGTGGTGTAAGTGAAACTTGTAATGTGCAAGAATATAGAGATTCTGCATCCTACTGGTTTCGCTTACTCCATCCCTTAAATTGTGTGTCCAATCTAGTATATGAGGCATATTTCTGCATCCTACTTGTTTTGTCTAAGTCTTACAATGCCGATGATTCAAATGAGGTGACACTATATGTTATTCAGAGGTGGTGTGAGTGAGACCTGTAATATGCAAGAATACAAATCTTCTGCATCCTATTGGATCTCACTCATACCATCTCTGAATCTATGTGTCCAATCTAAGTATGAGGCATGCTTTTGAGTTTACCCGACTTCATTTTTATACAATGCCGATGATTAAAATGATGTGGCGCACTATGTGATATCCTGATAGTTTGTTGAACCTTGTATCATGCACACATACAAGTTGTGTGCCTCCTACTTGGTTCAACAAGGTTATCAGGATTCCTTGTGTGTTTCAAATAATATTATAAGTATGAGGCATAATTTTTTTTAATCTTGTTTTGTCTAAGTCTTACAATGCCGATGATTAAAATGAGCTGACACTATGTTATTCAGGGGTGGTGTAAGTGAGACTTGTAAAATGCAAGAATATAAAGGTTCTGCATCCTACTAGTTTCGCTTACTCCATCCCTGAATTTCTGTGTCCAATCTAGTATATGAAGCATGCTTCTGAGTTGGCTTAGTTTATTTGTGTCTACTTTGCTTATTTCTGCACGACATGTGAACAATTTAGTTGCCTAACATTTTTATTTGCCTTTTGTGTATATAGATGAAGAAGTGAGAGAGTACCTAAGGAGGAGGCGGAAGATAGGGACTTGAAACCACTGAAAGAGAGCAAGAACCGGATGATCGAAACCAACTTCATCGCGTCCTCTCTTAGACATTGTGGTTCTCTATCTTCTATGTGATGTATTTGTGTATGACAACTTTTGGTATAACTTGGCTACTATGGTTTGTAATGCATGTAATGATGAACTAATGTATTTGTGTATGACAATTTGGTCATTTGTATGCGATATTGTCTATATTCCTGTTGTTTTGGTCGCCTGTACCTGAATATACTGTATTTAAACTAGATATACTGCTGGAATACGATTTTCTAAAAAAATACCACGAAATAATACCGCTGGTGGACACAGAGGCTTACCGCTGGCGGACGCCTTGCCCGCCAGCGTTGTCGCATCTACCGCTGGTGTGCGCCAGTGTTGCCCGCCAGCGGTAAGGACCCTTACCGCTGGCGGACGGCCCGCCCGCCAGCGGTGTACGTTACCACTGGCGTAGTCATCGCTGGCGTGCGCTCGCCCGCCAGCGGTAGTCCTTTTGCGTCCGCCAGCGGTAGGGCTTTTCCTACTAGTGAGGGCATGCGGCGCATATCCAATATGTTTTTACAAAAGAATTTAGACTATTTGCCCATATCACTACACCACGACACCACATTCCCTACCGCTGTGGGTCGGCAATAGTGACTTTCGCCGACCGACTGTGGGTCGGAAAAACACATGACAGACTGTTGGTCGGAAAAACTCATGTACACCATCGAACTATCGGTCGGCGATTCTCATGACTTTGCTGTCGTGAAGTCGGTCGGGAATTCCCGTATGCACATCTGATGGTCGGTCGGTAAACAAGGCCAACCAACTGCTGGTGGCTAAATGGGCTGAGCGGGATGTTCGCGCGCGGAGACGTATATATATATGATATATGCACGTATATCATGTATGCAGTATTTCTACATGTAGAACTCACTTATAAAATCTAAAATGGCAGCGTTCTAGCGCCCTCCCACGTCTTGGCCAACTCAATCCACCATGTCATATTTTGGGCTGCCATGAGGCAATAAACTTTTCTGCTGGGCTGGGCTAGCCTTTGGAAGTGAATCCAATTCAGAAGATAAGAGACCAGGAGAATAGGAGATTTCAGCCCGGAAATGTTGGAACAACATATGACCTCCTTCTCTGCCTTCGGTGCACGGACGACCCGAGCCGCGTTAAGAGCACTAGCTAAATGCCCGTGCGTTGCAACGGGATAATTTGAGATATTTTGAAGAATTGATGAAGTAGTTATTTCACTTTGGGAACTCATGCATTAAGTGGGACCTCCATAGAACTTAGTTTCGGAACATATCACATATGTGATTGATTCTTCTTTTCACCATGTCGATTTTTCTTATGTGGTTGCGCGTCTCACATTGCGGTGACCCAGCACACCACTGCATGTTGTAGTGTACAAGTCGATGATGTAACACACACGGAAGGACCTCTCCGCAAATATTACATCCCTCAGAGTAGTACAACAGAAACATAGCCGGTCCAAGGTAACACTATAGGATTACAACACTATTCAATACAAAATCTTGAGACCCTCCTTTTATAATGAAGCAAGTCTCCTGCAAATGAAATATAGAAAGATCCAAATCATATCACTAAGCTGAATATCAGCTCTAACTCTAATTCCTGATCCACTACTACTGATGTCACAACCCTACTCTATTCCATCTGGAATATCTTTATCCAGACTTGTACTCCTCCTTCCAATATATGTTGTCTCCTCCATTAGCAATGTGGTCGTTGTGTACGCCATTGCACCGCTGTCATCGTTGCTCCATTGGCACGAATGTCGTTCTTGCTCCATGGCTAAGTAGTCGTTGACTCCTTCAAGCTCCACCGGTAGACTTGACTCCTTGTTGAATACTTCCTCAACATCGTGACGGATAACTGTCAACTCCTTTGCTGGCTCCATAAATCTAAGCAGGGGGTCAACGAGGAAAGGGTGAGCAACACGAGCGTTACTCAGCAAGTTCATATAATAGGAGATAAGGTGTTTTATGCACTATCTACCATCCTGACCAAAAATTCATGGATGATTATGCATATCTTTGTAAAACATTTTTAGGAAAAGGTCCATTTTATTTTCAGAAAACTATGCCCCCAGCCTCCACGGGTCTTTAGTCATCACTTGGGATGTCTTTCCCGCAGCGTTCTGTAGTTCCCTCCTGGAACAAGGATGTGACAGTCACAATTTCTTTGTTTAACTCTGCAGAGCTGCACCACTTCACCCAACAACAACCTGGCTCTTTATGCTTTCTCAGCACACCATGTGTGCTATAGCCAGAACTCAGGGCAACAAGTCTTGTGGAGTCGCTTCCCCGCACAACGCATATCCGCCCATTTGTGACGTGGCTGGTAACTAAGACCACTGGCCTGCCACCCCTCCCGAGCTTCTATTCTAGTCACCCCGTCACGTGGGAAGGTCACGCGCTTCCACGCTGTTGGTCGCCGCAACGGACGAAATCAGGTAATAGCCTGCCGAGGATATGCGAACGAGGGAAGAAACCTCTAACGAGCCCATCCATAGTGAATCTGTTGGCTGATGCTTCAATACGGCGCAAGGATCACTGGCCATGGGTTATTAATCCTAGGTATATACTTTCCCGTACAATGGAACCTCCACCACAACATCAAACCGTGGTTCCATTGCCAGCCAACAATATATATAGCAATTCACATCATTCAAAAAAAGGTTTTTTTTTCATGCAATGATAAACCATAGTACTTTGCAATTATTTTGATAAAAATAATCAAGTAGGACATGAGCAAGAGTGAACTTGCCTGAGATAGAAATGGCAGTTCAAACCCTTCGGGGTTCTAGGGTTTGCGATAAAACCCCGAGCTTTGAAAATAGCAATGTAATCCCGATAAGGACCACTGAAAATTCTAGCAGCATGCTATTATGCATAATCATGAGACGCATCGTCACCCCAAAATTCGCAAGTTATGAATTTTAAGATTTTTCAAGTGTTTGGGAGTTTTTAATTAATTAAAGAGTTCCACAACAATTTTCATGAGGAACAAATTTAAAGTGATTAAATTCAAATAGTTCAATATAATTGAACTTCAAGACTTAGTTCTCCCATAATATTTTCTTTTTGGAAAATAGTTTTTGAAAAAGAGTTTCAAGTCATTTCCACCTAAGGATCCTTGAATTTTTCATCCACTCAAAACTTGTTAAAATTCATTAATAAAACTTACATAAAAATTCCTCATAATTTATAGAGTGTGTTTACTATTTTTAGCTGATTTTTGTTCATTTTGTTTGTGAGTTAAAATTCATTTAAGTTTGGATAAATTTATTTGGTAAATTATTGGTATATATATTTATAGGAAATTGGTTAAACTTTTCCTAATTAGCTAAATGGGCTGGTTAATCCTATATGGGCCAATTAGTACGTACACGTACGTACACTGGAACCTGGACCCAGTACGCACGCACGCGATCCATCTCTCTCTCCTTCCCCATTCTCCACCTCCGGTGATTCGCCGCCGCCGCTGCCACGCTCCGGCCGGCTCCGGCCATCACCGACGCTACCACTCGCCGGCACCACCTCTCCTTCGCCTCCCCTTTCAATTTCCCTACTGCTCTCGCCCACAATCGAGCTCCTCGCGAACCCTAACCCTAGCCGCCATGGCTCGGGTTGACGGCGCGATACCGTGCGGCTGCGCCTCCGGCTGCTTCTCCTCGAGCCTCTGCTCGACCTCCGGCTCTACCTCGCCTCCGTGCCGCCTACCTCAACCTCGACGCCGGCGGGATGGCAGTGCCACGACTGCAACCCCGGCGTCGCCGCTGCTGCTCCTGCTCGCTCTTCTCTGCCAACCCCGGTGTTCCTCATCGCTTCCTCTGGTGCTCAAGAGCCACCTCGACTTGCTGCTGCTGATGTGGCTCGACGCAGGTCGATGCGCCGCTGCTGTGGTGCTCCCTGTGCCGCCATCGCCGTGTTGCTCGTCGGACGTCGTTGATGGGGGGATAATAACCCGGTAGGCCCATGAAGAGGAAAACATGACCCGCCAGGCAGGAGGCCCGGCGAAGCCAGTTAACCCTCAGCATAGGCCGGGTTATGGTGCTGGGCCGGTATCTTGGCGATGACCCGGCTATTCATGAAGAGTATTCCAGAAGGTCCAGAGGCGGTTCAAGAGGCGGTTCTATACTTGGAATACACGAAGGATAAAGGAGTAGTAGTAGGACTCAGAGTTCGGGTAGAACCCGGCTTATCATGTACGCGACCAGGAGGCCCGGTATCTATATAAACCGGCTCCAGGCCCTTAGACAAGGAGGACCTTTTCGTAACCCCAAGCTTTAGGCGAGAGACATACAATCCTTGTAACCTAGATCGAGATCCGGCTCTGTTGTAGTAGCCGGGTTATCGAGACAGAGATCGAGATTAATAATAAGATAGCAGGAAGTAGGTCTTTATCTCCAATGGAGAGGCCGAACCTGGGTAAACCTTTGTCCCCTGCCGTGCTAAACAAACATCCAGACACCAGAGTCGCCTTGCCCAAAAGTTTAAGCTACCCTCAAGTAGCATCTGCCGTGTTTTCTACCCCACGACAGTTGGCGCCGTCTGTGGGAATCGCGTCCAAGGGTGTCACCATCATGGGTGAAGCAAGGCAAGGGGTCGAAAACTTCGTCTTTGGCCAGATCACAACCAATGAGCAAGGAGAGCTCATCGTTGATGATTTTGGCTGGGGACCGGACTCGGATCTACTAGAATCAGGTGATGTTATTCCAATTGGCAAAGTTAATGTTTTTGTGGGCATGATTACAACTAGATTTGCTAGTGATGGAGATTATGAATCTGTGTCAGGAGCCGCCACAATTGTTCAATCTGATGGAGAGGAATCAGTTGGCACAGCTGAAGTTGATGGGGTCCTGAACACGCTGGAGGAACGGCTGGATGACCCGGCAGGAATCCCGGGCGACGCGGTGGAACGAGCCGGGTCGGAATCAATCTTGCCCCTGTTCGAAGGCCGGTTTGGGTATGATGTAGAAGAAGAGGATGATGAGGAACAAGAGTCAAGTCCAAGCCCGGTACGTAGGGTAGCGGTGTACACCGCGCCTCGTCCAGCATGCAACCGTCACCATCAGCTGTTGTTCCACCGGCCTTCACCCCGGGTCAACAGCAGCTGCCCCCAATTCTGGAGTTGGCAGAACAGAGAGTTGATGGAGAGCCGGCTTCGGTCTCAGAGGAAAGCGAGGGTACGGCAAGGTACAGAAACAGTTTTGGGTTCCTGCATAACCGGGCCCAAGGAGAGGAAAGAAGTAACATAGCAGCTGCCCCGGCCTTGTTTAACAATGGCCTGGTCTTAGATCCATCAGCACTTACAAGGTTGGTTACTCCAGAAAACGCAGCAGTTAGGGCAATGGAATTGGATACAGCACGCCGAGCGTTGGAGCAGATGCGCAGGGACGCCGAGGCAGAGAGGCAAGAAATAGAAGCGAGAAAGAAGCAAATAGAAGAAGAGGAAAATCGTCTCAACGAGGCAACCCGGGCACACCGGAGGAGGCATCAAAGCCGGCTGGGCCTTGGGGAAAATATAGCAAACCCAGTGCCTGTGGCAGCATTGTTCAGAACTCCAGAAGACCAGCCTATTGGCGCAACTCAGGTGGCACCAGTGGCTAGGGCAAGTACAGAGCAGAATAGAGGAACAGCGAGAACTGATGTAGCAGCAACAGCAGCGCCGGGTTTGCCCGCTGGAGGAGCCAGGGGAAATCCGGGTCTGCCGCCTAGAACACCGAGGTTTCACACGCCGGTGGGTCACTATTCAAATCCAGCGGATAACGTGTATGCAGCAACTCTGGCACTTGATCGTATTCCATTAGGAGATACACCAGCAGAGATTGAAGCCCGGCGTGCCATAGATATGTTACGTACTGCAGTAGTTCAGCAGACGCAGTATTCAAGAGAGAAAAGTGCGTTGCATTCTACAACGTATCGTAGTAGGAGCCGCAATGGAGGAAACCCGCCGTTGGCCGGGCCTGCAGCAGCACAGCAGCCAAACCCGCCCCAGCAGAATCAGAATCAAAATAATCAGCAGCATCAACCCGCCCCAGCAATTTCTATAGCACAGCAGATAGTTAATAGATCACGTGCAGGGAGAAGTGCAGGTAATGCAAACCCGGTAGTACCTGCAGCAGGAGTACCTCAAGGAGGACCGGGCCCTGCGCCAGCCGCGTCTGCAAGCTCGCCCGGTAATGTCAATGTTTCAGCAAGTTCTTCTAGTTTAGCCGGGCCAAAATGTCTTTCAGATTCCATCAGAGCAGAACCTTTCCCTGAGAAGTTCAAGGAGCCAAGCAAGATATCCAACTATGAACCTAGCATGGACCCAGCCAGTTGGTTGAGCAGTTATGAGATGGCAATGTGTATACGCAATGCCACGAGAATGTTTGCGCCAAGTACATGTATTTGATGATGAGTGATGGAGCAGCAAAGTTGTGGTTTAAAAATCTACCAGAGAAGTCCATTAATTCCTGGGATGAGTTGAAGGCAGTTTTCACCAAGCATTTTCAAGGTACGTGCAAGCGTTTGTTTTCCATCGAGGATCTTGATCGTTGTATACAGAAAAAAGGCGAGTCAGCACGTCATTGGATGGGCCGGGTCACGGAAATCTTGCATTCCTCGTCTGGTATCGAGCCAAAGGACGCAATTTCATCAATGGAGAAAACTTGTAAGTATGCACCACTTGTCCAGAAGCTGGGTCGCATGAAGGAAGGGCACCGGGTTAAACCGGTCACCATGGCAGAGTTGATGGATGCTTGCAACAGGCATGCAGCCACAGACAAGACTCAGGATGAGCCTGAGGAGGAGAAGGGGAAAGGCACGGCAAATAATGGTGGAAGGAACAATAATGGCTCGGGTAACAACAATAACAGTAACCAGAATCAGCATAAGCGAGGTCACAATGATGGTAGTTCAGAGTTAGTGGCAAATACCAATGCCGGGTTTCAGAGGCAAAGGATGGATGGGAATTATCAGGAAAACAGAGGATATCAGGAAAACAGGGGTTATCAGGAAAACAGGGGTTCTCAAGGCAACAATTGGAATTACAACAGTGGAAATAATTACCAAGGATCGCGTCCAATGAGTAATGAGGAGGCCTTCAGGATGCCGTGTCCTCGTCATAGTAAGAACGGCAGAGCCGCCAATCATTCTTTGGCTCAGTGTGTGGATCTGAACAGGTGGAAAAACAATGAGGTGCAGAGAGCTTTGCAAGGAGCAAATAGAAGTGGAGGACCCGGCACGGGTGGTAACCCGGCCTCGGGACCTTTGACTGGAGCAAATGCGGTACCTACGGGAAATCCGGGTCAGAACCAAAATCAGAACACAAGTAACCAAGGTGGATTTTCACAGCAGCCAAGGCAACTTGGTCAGTATCATATATACACAAGTGGCACAACCAAGAGAGAGAGGAAAATAGTCAAGAGGGCAGTTAACACAGTGGCTGCAGGAGTTCCGAGATATTTGAGGTGGTCAGAGCATGCAGTTACTTGGAGTAGGGCGGATCATCCAGAGGTGGTGGAGCACCCGGGTCTTCTTGCGTTGGTTGTGGCTCCCCAAGTTCATGGTTTTGAGTTAAAGAAAGTGCTGATGGACGGTGGCAGTAGCATCAATATTTTGTACTGGGACACGTTTGTGCGCATGGGTTTGAAGGAGTCACAGTTGCAGAGAACGTCAACAATTTTTCATGGTATAGTTCCGGGAAAATCAGCCACACCAGAGGGTAAAATTTCATTGGAGGTAGCTTTTGGTGAGTCTATCCATAACTTCAGATCAGAGTGGCTCACGTTTGAGGTGGTAAAGTTTCCAAGTCCATATCATGCATTGTTGGGAAGGCCGGCCTATGCCAAGTTCATGGCAAGGCCGTGTTACGTGTATCTCCAGTTGAAAATACCGGGTCCTCATGGGATCATTACAGTGCATGGTAACAGAGATATTGCGGCAGAGTGTGATGAGGGGGATGCAGCCTTAGCAGAGCATGCTTGTGCTAAGGAGGAATTGAAAGCTTACAGAGCAAATCTTGACCCGCAGGATAACACAGCACTTAAAAGGCCAACAACAGAGGATGATAGGGCAAAGTTCAAAGCTGCCAGAGATACAAAGATGGTGGATTTTGTGCCTGGAGATTCTTCCAAGCAGTTCGCCATTGGGACCAACTTGACTGATAAATAGGAAAGCGCGCTCATCGAGTTCATCCGTGAGAATAGGGATGTTTTTGCATGGACACCTAGTGACATGCCAGGCATTCCAACTGAACTCGCTGAGCACAGCTTACATGTTGATCCTAAGGCAAAGCCGGTAAAACAGGGTATGAGGAAAATGAATGCAGAAAGAAGGAAAGCAATTGGAGAGGAGATAGCCCGGCTTTTGGAGGCCGGCTTTATCATGGAAGTGTTTCATCCAGAGTGGTTAGCTAACCCGGTTTTGGTTCTGAAAAAGAACAACGAGTGGAGGATGTGTATTGATTTCACAAGTTTGAACAGGTTTTGTCCCAAAGATCCGTTTCAGTTACCGCGTATTGATCAAATCGTGGATGCAGTAGCAGGTAGCGAGCTTTTGTGTTTCTTGGATGCTTATTCAGGGTATCATCAGATCAAGTTGAACAAAAATGATTGGGAAAAGACGTCATTTATCACTCCCTTTGGTGCTTTTTGTTACAAGACCATGACTTTTGGGTTAAAGAATGCAGGGGCAACTTATCAGAGGTGTATTCAGAATTGTTTTCATGATCAGATTGGACGTAATGTGCATGCTTACGTTGATGACGTGGTAATAAAGTCAGAGAAAGCCGAGTCATTTATTCGTGATCTTACAGAGACATTCAAAAATCTGAGGGAGTACCAGATGAAGCTTAATCCTACAAAGTGTGTGTTTGGAGTCCCAGCGGGAAAGTTACTTGGTTTCATTGTGTCAGAGCGGGGAATTGAGGCAAACCCGGAAAAAATTAGAGCCATTCAAAGCTTGAAAAAGCCAGAGGAACTGAGCGATGTTCAGAAGTTGACGGGTTGTGTGGCAGCGTTAAGCCGGTTTATTTCCCGGCTCGGAGAGAAAGCAATTCCTTTGTACAAGTTATTGAAGAAAACAGATAATTTCGTGTGGAATCAAGAGGCAGATGAGGCATTTGAGGCTTTGAAGAAACAGCTGTCAGAAGCGCCAGTTCTGGCAGCGCCGGGTCCCAAGGAACCCATGCTATTATATGTCGCTGCCGGGCCTCAGGCTGTGAGTGCCGTGGTGGTGGTCGAGAGAAAAGAGGAAGGAAAAGAGAACCCGGTGCAAAGGCCGGTCTATTATGTTAGTGAGGTGTTATCAGAAACCAAGCAAAGGTACCCGCATTGGCAGAAGTTAGTGTATGGTGTTTTCATGGCCAGTAGAAAGTTGAAACCATATTTTCAGGAGCATCCAATTACGGTGGTTAGTTCTATACCCTTGGCAGATATTATTAGAAATTCAGAAGCTACTGGGAGAGTTGCCAAGTGGGCCATAGAGATGGGGGATTATCACATTGAGTATGTGCCTCGCACAGCTATTAAATCTCAAGCATTGGTGGATTTTCTTAATGATTGGACGCAGTTGAATGCGCCACCTCTCACCCCGAGTCTCAAATCGTGGGTTATGCATTTCGACGGGTCTAAACAAGAGCAAGGATCAGGAGCTGGAGTTGTGCTAACTTCTCCCAAAGGTGATAAGTTGAGTTATGTTTTGCAAATTCACTTTGATTGTTCCAATAATGTGGCAGAATATGAGGCTTTGTTGCATGGTTTGCGTATGGCAAAAGAGATGAATGTCAAGCGTATCAAGTGCTATGGGGATTCAGATCTTGTGGCGCAGCAAGTGTCAGGAACTTGGGACAGAAAAGATGCAACGATGGCGGCTTACAGGCGAGAGGTGGACAGAGTAGCCGGGTTCTTCTCAGGCTTTCAGGTGGATCATATTGACCGCAGAAAAAACGATGCTGCAGATGCTTTGTCAGACTCGGTTCTCGCAGAGAGCCGGTTCCACCAAATGTTTTCTTGGACGAGCTATGGACGCCATCAGTCAAGCTTCAGGATGCAGAGGAGCTGGCGGGTCAGGAGGACCCGGATTCACAGTTGGTAGCAGCAACACATGAGATCCCAGAGTGGACAGAACCTTACTTGGCGTATCTTTTGCGTGGTGAGTTGCCACAACAGGAAGTTATAGCCCGGCAGATCGTGCGCCGGTGCAAGGCCTACGTGGTTATTGATGGCGAGTTGTACAAGAGAAGTGTCTCAGGCGTGTTTCAGAGGTGTGTCTCTGGAAAGGAGGGCCGGCAAATTTTGAAGGAAATTCATGAAGGGGATTGTGGTCATCACGCTTCAACAAGGTCATTGGTAGCAAAAGCTTTTAGACATGGTTTCTTTTGGCTCACAGCCCAGGCAGATGCAGAGCGCTTGGTGAATAGATGTGATGGGTGTCAGAGATATGCCAGACAGATTCATGTGCCGGCTCAGGAACTGCGCACCATACCTTTGACTTGGCCTTTCGCAGTTTGGGGGCTTGACATGGTGGGTCCTTTCAGCATGTCTCCTTGCAAGAAAACCCACCTCTTGGTTGCTATTGATAAGTTTACAAAGTGGGTTGAAGTTATGCCTGTTACAAATTGTGAGGCGGCTACAGTGGTCAAGTTTATGAAGCAGATCATACATAGGTTTGGATATCCTCATAGTATTATCACAGACAATGGTACTAATATGTCACTTGGAGAGATGGCAAAGTTTTGTGGAAATAATGGTATACGTTTGGATGTGGCCTCAGTTGCTCATCCTCAGGCCAATGGACAGGTTGAACGAGCAAATCAGGAGCTGCTTAGAGGTTTAAAACCACGTCTCCGGGTCCCGTGTCTCAGAGCCGCCGGAGCGTGGGTTGAGGAGTTGCCATCAGTTGTTTGGGGAATTAACACAACACCCAACAGATCTACAAAGATGACCCCTTTCTTTATGGTGTACGGGGCAGAAGCAGTTTTGCCAAGTGATATTATTCATGACTCGCCTCGCGTGGCGGCTTACGTTGAAGAAAATGAGAAGACCCGGCAGGATTCTGTTGACCTGCTGGAGGAAATAGAGAGCAAGCATTGGAAAGATCAGCAATTTATCAGCAAGATTTGAGGCGGTATCATAGTCGCCGGGTTAAAACTCGCACTTTCCAGGAGGGTGATCTGGTATTACGATGGGTGCAGTCCAAGGAAGGGATGCACAAGTTATCACCTCCTTGGGAGGGGCCCTTCATCGTAAGCAAGAAATTGGACAATGGTTCATACTACTTAGTGGACGCAAGAGAAAAGTCAGAGACAGTCAATGATACCACACGCTCCACCTTTTCCATGGAAGAGCGTGAGAGGCCGTGGAACATTGCGCAGCTGCGCCCATATTATACTTAGCAAGAGAAAGATGTAAAAGTTGTAACACACGATGTAACAGGCAGCAGGTTTCAGACGCGCTCTTTTCCTTACCAGGGTACCTAAGGGGACTGGAAGGTTTTTAATGAGGCGGCTTGCTGACCTAACCTTTTCTATCAATAAAGTAAAGGTTGAACAGAAATTTTCTTTGTCTCAGTTTACTTTTCAGTTTTTAAGCCGGTTATTTTTTATTTGCATCATAATAGTTCTTTTGATCAGCTTGGTCCTGGGGGCTTGTTATTGAAAAGTGCCAAGTTATTTCCCCGGGACCCGGCCCCAGTGGTTATCCGGGTTTCAAATATTGTAACCCGGCAGAGCAGTTCACAGTTTGTTCTCTTGAGTAATATGTGTGTTGATTTTATATCTTGAGGACGCCCAAAGAGTGCGTCCCGCCAGTATTTTGGATCAATGGGGTACTGTGGCATAAGCCCTTTACTTTATAAACATTGATCCAGGTCTTGGGGGCTCTTACTGCAAAAGTCTGTAGCTGCAATCCCAAGACCCGGCTTTTATGCCACTAGTATTCTTGGTTATCTTGCTGTGCAGCTGATGTGACTCGCGACTTTATGGCCTGATTGCACACCTGGAAATTCAATCAACCATGAAGCCCATTGGGACTTGGTTCGACCCTGTTTTCTCAGAGAAGTTGCGCCAGGGTATCCATGCGAAAGCCGGCTCACAGTTAAAGACACCAAAAGGGTCATCGAAACCACAGAAGAACAAGTATTTTGACAGGTAAAGACACAATACGATTACTGCAAAGTTTTACAGCGCATGAGCGCACATCACAGGCATAGTATCAAAATACGGCTAAGTTATTACAATACTGTGCCCCAAGGGCCAAATAAGACAAGTTTTTAGCAGACGCAGCTGCTGGGCAAATGTTTAAGAGCCGGCCTCAGGCGCCGGGTTAGTAGAAGGAGTGGTGGCTGGAGTATCATCTTTGGCGCTGGCCGAGTCTCTTTTGCCGGCTCTGTTTCTGCTTCCCGGGTCTTGGGGGCTTCATTTGTGCGCCAGGTGACAAGTTGAAGAGATTGGAAATATCCTTCTTCATCGTCTTCTACGGCCGCACGTGAAGGAGGAGGCACAGTTGGAGTTGTTGAGCTTGGGGCTGCAGAGGAGCTGGAAACATTTTGCTCTGTCGCAAGGAAATCCTTATAACTTTGCAGGAGGTTGATGCGCTGAGGTTCATCCTCCACAATCTCTTTATTAGCTTCATTATAGCCATATTGGATGCTGTTGAGCTTCAGAGCGTTGGCAATTTGGGTGGCTGCGACCCGGGTCTGCTTCACAACCCGGCCGTAGGCCTTCCTGTCGAAGGCAGTTCCATCTGCATTGTACTCTGGAAACCCTGAAGCAAGTTTAGCCGGGTCAAGACTGGGATAGTAGGCCTTAGCTAAGGCTAGGCTGCGCATTGCGCCGGCTCTGCAAGCAGATTTCTTCAATAACTGAATCCAGCCTGGCATTGTGGATAAGTGACCCAGCACTTCAGTATAAGTGCTGGGCGGGTTCTCCCAGTTCCTGGCGGCCTTGATCACCTCACAGCTTCCAAAGTATAACTGGCGAACCAGTGTATACATGCATTTTATCTTCTCAGTTGCGGTTTTGCGGACGTTTCCGTCACGTGAACCTGTATTCAAGAAATAGAAGTTGGAGTTAGTTCACATTCCGGGTCTGGTTAGACAAATATTACAAGGTTTCAAAGTTTTGTGCTTACCAACAAGTGAAGTAACCATGGAGGTGATCATCTTTTTTAGGCAGGCAAGCTCATTGGTGGCTGAGTCCAACTTCTGTTGGAGGTTGGTCAGCTGCTCTTGAAAGTTATCCTCATGCTCTTGCATGTTCCGCGTCAAGTCAGAATTTTCTTGCGTCAAGGCAGTTATTTTTTCTTCAAGGGCCTGAATTTTGTTCGTATCTTCAGTCCGGGTCTCAGTTTCAGCTTTCAAGGCTCCTTGGAGCCGGGCCACTTCTTCGTTGGCTTTGTTAACATGCTCCTGTTACACAAAAAAGAGAGCAGTTCAGAGTTTTTTCTAAAGTTTCAAGTTTATAAGTGAAAAGTGCAGTCCCAGGTTGCTGCGGGCAGCTAACCCGGCACTTGGGGGCTACAGTCTTTAAAAGTTGTTTTTCGCAGTTTGATTGTGACGAAGGAAAAGTGATTTCAAGACCCGGCTTGTTGTAAACATACAACCCGGGCCTTGGGGGCTACAGGTTGAAGTTTTTTGGTAAGTTATTATTTTTTCAAGCACCAAGTCCATCAACAAGTGATAGTCTTGGAGCTTGGGGGCTAGTAAGGTTATAGTTATGCAAAAGATAAAAGGTCAAGCAAAGATAAAAGAGTACCTGGTATCGTTTTTGAAGTAGAGAAACAAGTTCAGTTTCCAAATTCTTGTGATGAGCAAGGCGAGAGAAATACTCCTCGCATAGTGCAGGTGTGGACATGGAATCCAAGGTCGCCAAATCTAAAGAAGAAACCGGGTCCTTGCCCTTGGCAGAGGGATCTACTTTGACTTCAGGAGCAACAATCTTTGCAAGAACTTGAGAGACACCAGGAGCTGGGCCTTGATGAGACCCGGTGATTAGAACTTCTGGTTCAACTTCTTTTGTACCAGAGCCATGCCCGGGTGAGGGAGTGTTCTTTGTTGGCTCTGGAGCAGGTGCAGGGGGACTTGGTGGTGATGCTACCACATTTTCGGCGCCAGATTCTTCCTTCTGGACCGGCTCCTCAATTTGTACCTCCATTACAGAGGGTTCAGCAGTTGTGTGTTGAGGAGAGGCAGCGGGAGAAGATTCTGGGTCTTCTTCTTCTTCCACAATTGCCTTAGCGCTGAAACAAAAGAAAAGCAGTTAGTCATAGTAAAGATTGCAAAGTACTGAAAAAAGGAAGAGATAGTGAAGCATTTCTAACCCGGCATTGATGTGGAAATCCTCGGGCGTGCTAACCGCGTCCGAGGAAGAAGTATCTGATAAACCAGAGCGTTTAGGGACCCGGATTTTTCCAGCTAAAGGATACTTTGAGCTGGGCGTCTTCTGGATGGATTTGGCCCAGCTTGATAAAGATTGTTGAGGGATACCTGAGCTCAAGGATACGTGGGCTGAAGAGACCGGGTCCGCGGTCTCTTGTTTGCCTTGGCCTCCTTCTCAAGCTCCTTCTCCTGTGTTGGTACTTGAGTTTGAGATGAGTTCGTTGTACAAGTTGAAAAACGAGAAATTGGCACCTTTGCAATGGCGGCTCGGGTCCGTTTTTGTGGAGTGGGTGCAGCAGTTTCAGGACCCGGCAATACGTCCGGAGCCGGGTCATTGGGGCCTGGAATGAGAAGAGCCGGTTATCAGTAGAAGTGTCCTTTTTGGGGACTTCGGTGTTAATCAGCTCGAGGAAGAGCCGGCCTATGGAGTCTGGCTCACCTTCTTCTTCTTCTTCCTCTTGATCGTCACTTTCTGTGTCCTCTTCAGTAGAGGATGTAGGGGTGAAATCTGCGCTCCACCATTTGGAGTCCTGGAAAAAGAAATATCAGTAACAGTTTGCAAGAAGTACCGGGTTATAGTTTACAGAAACAATTAAGGGCAAGTTTTTTACCGTAGGAGGCTTGTTTTTGGCACTATATGGGGCGAGCCCGTCCATAGCAATATCGGTCTTCTTTTCGCCAAGGAGCCTCTTGGCGTTCTTCACGATTTGGTCATCCAGCAGAGTGATCTCTGAATAACGCATGTCGTCAGTGGTCTCTTCCGTATATTCATGGAAGAGCCGGTTTCTGATGCTGAGGGGCTGGATGAACCAGCCGATCCAGCATTTGACCAGGTCAGTCCCCCTGAGTCCATGTGCGAGCAGGGCTTTGGCCCGGCGGAGCGTGGGCTCGAGTTTGACCCGGTCTGCGTCTGGGGCATAGCTGTTCATCTTTGCTTCGTAGGTCATGCCAGAGTTCAGAAAAGCCGGGTAACGAGCATCATCTGACTCGGGTGAAGTGTCTTTGAAATAGAAATAAGTGTTTTGCCATCCCTTTGGATGGCTGGCGAGAGCAAGAGCCGGGAAATCACATACCCGCCGGCGCTGGATCGCCACTCCACCGTAAGGGCCAAGGTTGTCTTTGCGGGATGGGTTGCAGTAGAAAAATTCTAGGAAAAGTTCAATGCTGGGGGCAATTTGCAAGTAATCCTCGCAGAAAACTACAAAGTTGCTTATGTTGAGAATGGAGTTGGGGCCTATGTCTTGTGGCCTAAGACCGTAGTATTTTAAGACCCGGCGAAAAAACAGGGAACCCGGTGGGCGGAAACCACGCAGGACATGATCTAAGAAGGCTACCACTTCACCTTCCTTGGGGTTTGGGCGGATCTCCTCCCCAGGGGCGCGCCACTGGATCTCCTCCTGAGGTGGGAGTTCACCCCGGTTCACGAAAGACTGAAGCGTGGTCTTGGTTGCGCTGGACCGTGTCCAGTTCACAGGAGCGGTTGCGGGCGCACCGCTAGATCCGCCCTTTGCGGAGCTGGGAGGTTTCTTTGCAAGAGATTTTGCAGCTTTGGGCCCTCCTGCCATCTTCTTCTCCTTCACCATGGCTGGAGATCAACGAGGTGCCTAAGCGGCAACAATGGCGAAGAATGATGAACATGATAAGAACCCTAGCTCAGATGCAAATGTGGGTAGAGGAGTGCAGATTGAATCTAGACAAAATGAGGAGCGGAATCGGATGCGCAGCACAAGTAAAAACAAAGATTGGAGTTACCTTGGAGATTAGTTGAAGTTGGAGAGCTCGATTCGAGATCGGATCCGCGGCTGCTACAGTGCTTGCGCGAAGTTGGAGATGAGTTTGAGAATGGGGAAAATGACTGCGCGAGGTCGTGGTCAGATATTTATAACCGCGGTGAAAACCCTAGGGGTAACATGGTAAAAATGAGTGGATAAGATAAGCATCTTCTCCGGGAAGTCAGCGACAATTAGACAGGACAAAAAGAATATTCCTTGACTCATTTATGGTGTCTCAGTGAGATGGCCGAGCAGAAATTTTCGCTAAGTGTTGGGTGTGAAACCCGGAGATACACGGTGTAGAATGAGAAAGCCGGGTCATGAGATAACCCGCCAAGAAGAGCTGGCTTAACAAGACAGAGGGAAATGAAACTTGATATCTTGTACATATTTATTATCTTTGTATTTCAGGTGATTAACCAGGCAAGCCAGAACACCAGCATTGGTCAAGAAACAAACAACGCAAGATAGAAGCAAAGCGTGGCAATCTGGTTACCTGGTTAACCTGGGGGCTACTGATGGGGGGATAATAACCCGGTAGGCCCATGAAGAGGAAAACATGACCCGCCAGGCAGGAGGCCCGGCGAAGCCAGTTAACCCTCAGCATAGGCCGGGTTATGGTGCTGGGCCGGTATCTTGGCGATGACCCGGCTATTCATGAAGAGTATTCCAGAAGGTCCAGAGGCGGTTCAAGAGGCGGTTCTATACTTGGAATACACGAAGGATAAAGGAGTAGTAGTAGGACTCAGAGTTCGGGTAGAACCCGGCTTATCATGTACGCGACCAGGAGGCCCGGTATCTATATAAACCGGCTCCAGGCCCTTAGACAAGGAGGACCTTTTCGTAACCCCAAGCTTTAGGCGAGAGACATACAATCCTTGTAACCTAGATCGAGATCCGGCTCTGTTGTAGTAGCCGGGTTATCGAGACAGAGATCGAGATTAATAATAAGATAGCAGGAAGTAGGTCTTTATCTCCAATGGAGAGGCCGAACCTGGGTAAACCTTTGTCCCCTGCCGTGCTAAACAAACATCCAGACACCAGAGTCGCCTTGCCCAAAAGTTTAAGCTACCCTCAAGTAGCATATGCCGTGTTTTCTACCCCACGACAGTCGTCCTCGCGGTAGCTTCTGCCGTGGTAGCGTGAGCACAGACTCGCCATGCCATGGTGTTTGTGCCTGAGCGTCAGGTATGGTTCATCTCTTCCTCTTTCTTTCTCTCCTTTCGCTCTGGATGCTCTTGCTCTCGGTACAAGATATGATTAGGATTTGTTCCTAACCATTCTAGTGATCGTGGTACTACTCCAGTTCATCCAGGTGATGAACTAATGCTTGGAATCGTGTTGGTTGTCTCGGGTTGGTCTTGGACAGTGGATTAACTGAAGAAATCTTCAGTTTGGTTACTTGTTGTTTCTGTCAATTAATTTTAGGAAAGAAATCTAGATGATTTACTCATCTAGATATGTAGTGGATGCTTGCCACGAATATTTAGATGTTTTGATGCCCTGGTATTGCAGGATTAAATATTATGCACTGCCTATTTACTTATATGCATTATTGGATGATTTTGTGCCCATGTTTTCTTGTATGTTGAGCATGATTTACTCACTGTGGTGCCTCAATGAGTATTCACAATGGATAAATATATGCTCAGCATGATTTAATGCTGCTGGTATGATTGAAATATGTGTTTCTTGACAGATTTTGGCTATTTATACTGATAAGAACAGATCTTGTGCTTGATTTCTTACTCCTGCCAATGATGCAAAAGGCTGAGGCATGTATGCTGATAAGAACAGATATGTTTATATACTTGGTGCTTTATTAGTTTCTGGGCAGCACCAAGTAGCTGTCCATCAACATAGGAAGGATTTATTGCACAATCTGGTGCAGTAGTAATTTATAGGTATATGTTTGGATAGATCGGGCTATGTAACTGATAAAGATAGATGTGTTCCCTTGCTCTCCTCTCTTTCTAGCACTGTCCTGTCATTTACAGAACTTGCTAGCACCTCTCCTCTGCCTCACACACACAGAGAATTAACCTGCTGTTGTTGAGCAGCTTGGTCTTCTGGAAAATGATGATAACCTGCGTCTTGTGGCTAGCCTGCTCCTCCTCGCTGCTTGACCTATTTCCTAGAGTGTATTTATCTAGCTGCAATTTATTTTTGTGGCTTGTGTTCTTGAGATGTTCTTGAGGTTCTAGATGATCTGGAAGATGATTTAGTTACTAGATTCGTTGCTGCTGTAGTTGTGCTAAGATAAGAAACATATGGTGCGGCTGGCTGCTTGTAGTTTGCTGTTTGGAAATCCTGATGTGAGGAAAATGTATTGTAGTTGGCTGTTGGATGATTATATAGTGCTGCCTGATTGATGTGGTGGTGACACCCGAATGGTGACTCCTCATTTGCATGAGTGAGTAAGGTGCTTGGTTGTCAAGCCCTCATGTATGAGCATTCCTTGGGGTCCAAGCAAACTTAGATATTTTGTTTGTGGATAACTCTCCTATGTGGCATGCTCATCCACTCAAACTTTCATTACTTGGGGTTCAAGCAAACTTAGATATTTGGCTTGTGGATAGAGATGGCTAGTCATTGGTCTTATCTCCTTGTTGAATTTATTTTTGAGCCAGACAAGTGGTAATTGTCACTAAATGGGCTGGTTTGGCTTCTCTCTTATGTGGGCTTTATCATTTGGCTTATTTCCTTCTTTGGTAATTAATACCATTGGAGAACATTTCAATTTCCATGTGGCTTTGTTCTTATTGGTTCTTGATACCACTAGAGAACAATTTAATTGTGGTTTTGCTTTAATATGAATTTGACTAGATTAGAGGGATGCAAAGATGTTGCCTTGTTGACTAAAGATAATTGGATCAATACTATTTGCCTTTGCCCCATGTTGCCTTTGTTGCTTGCTGAAATGGATCAATGTTGCCTTCTTATCCTTACTGCCTATTTGCCTCTAGATGATCCAAACGACCCAAAGTTGATCCAAGATCCATTGCTGCCTTAGATAAAATTCCCTCTAATCACCACTTGGGTATTAGGACAAATTCCTAATATCCAGTAGTCGGGTTCCAACACAAGGTTGCCTCACCCTTGTGGTGAAGGCAAACATTTTAGAAGAAACCTTTCTTTTGTTTTGGTTTTTATTTAGGTGATACTCAATTGATTTATGCATACAAAAGGAATCTGATAACAAGGTTGCAAGGCTTGTTACAAAATACTTCTATATAGCACAAGCCCTTTGGATTTCACATAGTTTATTTTTAGATGATTTCCAATTGCTTCATGTATGTAGAAAGAATTTGTCCACAAAGGGGCCAGCTTTGCTTCCATCTTCTTCTACATAGCATAAAACCTTTGAATTTCACAATTTCTAGAGAAGTTGATAAGAACGGATACTTGCTTAAATTCCTTTCTCTCTGTTCTTCTTCTTATGTGCAGGAATTCAAGAATAAGATGTGGGAGATAAGAAGATCAAAATAAGTTGAGAAGATCGTGTGAAGATCGAGTTTAAGTTTTTGTTTAGGAATTTATTTTATTCTCTTGTAATTTTCCTCTCTTTGGATGAGATATGTACTTATTCAATTAAAGATGTAATATTTATTACCCTTTTGATTTCATCTTGTAAAGTTTGATTTTAGCCCTATTTGTATCTTGCAAAGACTATGGACATTTGTATTAGGAATTTGGAAAGTGTGTAATGGTATGATGAGATGTGTGTGTAAGATAAGAGAAGATAATATTGAAATTTGGACTTGATGTATTTGAATTATGATATGATCATGTATACGTGTGAATGTGATGAATTCGTGTGAATGTGATGAATTGAGATGATCATATTTAAGAGATTGTGTTATGTTAAATTGAACTATATCTTGTCATTTTTAAAATTGTGATCAGAAGTGTTGATAATCACGAAAGGTCATGTCCAATTTTGGAATTCCTCGATAGATGATCCTTAGTTGCTACTGAGTTGTTATAAAGATCATGTCGAAGTTTATCACACTCAACACGATGATCTAAACCTTAACTCATCGAGTCAAGAGAAACATCGATCACTTTGCATCGTTTAATTTAACGGGCCGAAATTTCCCGCATTTTCAGATGCATGCTATGCAAATGCACAAATCATATTTCTACCCTTCCGACTCTCTAAACTGTGGGGTATTACACACATTCTCCCCTCTTTCTTCTTTTCTACATGCCTCACTCACTATGTCGATGATTCGTTATATATGATGTTGTTTCGGATTTTCCTTCCTCTTCCCCAAAACACCAAGATTTAATAAAATCTGAGTCGACTGAGACTTGGCAAAATTGTCTTAGTCTTACCAAGTAATTCCTGCAAACGTGTCTGGTAAGAGAAGATCCAAAAGCGTGTGTGATCAATTGGGTGTCTAATTCTAGGTTATAAAAATTATAACCAAATGTGAAAGTGCATGTGTTGCCCCATATGTGGTTTTGGTAATTAATGACAATCCTTATGGACTAATGTTTGCATTGAGATATTCTTGTAGATCTTGTCCATAGGAAAAGATTGGAGTTCATGTGTTGGACTCTAGAAGATTATGTGGTTCTATCCAAGGGATTATATGAAGAATGGTCATGTGAAGAGTTGAGCTTATTGCAAGCATGGCTTGGAAAAGAAGATTGAGTGAACATTTATGTTATCTCCAAGTCATCATATATATTAAGATAAGAAGATGAAGTTCAAGTGGATTCATGAAGACGGAGCTTACCAAGGCTCTCCCATCCCATCATGGTGTATGGGGGAGTATTTGGAGAAGTCTTCATCAAGCATATGCTAGTAAGCACAATCAAGAAAGGTGTTCCAACTTGAGAGAGTCAAGATCGTCATCATCGAGCTCAAGTGGAATGCGCAAGGCAAAGGTATGATCTTGATAGGTTTCTATTTTATCGTCTCATGGTGTTAGTGGGAGACCGGGTTATAGGATAGACGGCGTACTATCAAGAGGGGCTCTTAAGAGAGTAACTTGATCGCATCTTTATGGAGAGCTCAAACCTTTGCATACTTGGCATTTCATTTTTCTTGGTTCTTATTTGGCTTTTATCCATGTGAGGACTTAGAGCTTGTGTTCATCTCCATACCAAGCTCTAATGCATCAAAAACGGATTTCATATGTATATCTTATTGCGTTTTTGATGTTCGAGGTTTTACCGTTTATCTTTTCTAAGAGAGGGCAAACTCTCTACTTGTGGTTTCCTGCTCACATGATGGACTATGATGTGTATATGCATAATCTTGTAGAGCTTGTGAGTATCTTCTAACAAGCCCAAGATCATAGAAAATGGAGTCCGGATGAGAAACATATTGCGGTTTTGGTTTGGAGGTTTTATCAGTTGTTCTTTTATCAAGAGGTCTAACCTTTACCCATTTGGTTTTATCCTGCATTGTTGGACTATGATGTTTCTTTGCATGATCTTGTAAAGCTTTTCATTGTGATTCCAACGAGCCCAAGAACATCGAAAACGGAGTCCGGATGATCAAGTTATGGGTGTTATATTTTTGGTTTCTGGGTGGCCAGCCCCCAGGCCAGCCTAGGCCGGCTCCCAGGCCGGCCGGCTCTGCTGGGTGGCCTCCCTGCACTGCCCAACGGGCACTTTTTAAGGGGACCTATTTAAGGGGCTTTCTTCCCCAATGGTTCCCTAACCCTTTGAGCTCATTTTCCCCCTCTCTCTCTCCTCCATTTGGTTGGCATTTGGAAAAGCTTGCCTACCTCTCAATCCCTCCCATGATTCTTGCATATCTTTGAGGGAAAGTGAGAGGAGATCTAGATCTATATTTCCACCAATCCATTCCTCCTCTAAGTGAGGGGAACCTAGTAGATCTTGATCTTGGAGTTCTTGTGTGGTTCTCTTCTTTGTTCTTCATCTCTTCTCCCCCATAAGCATTAGTTGCTTTTGATGGGATTTGAGAGTGGAGGATTTGAGCACTTGTGCTCTTGCCATTGCGTTGTTCCATCGGTTTGTGCTCTCCATGAGGATTCGTGGAAGTTGAAAGTTTGTGAGCTTGTTACTCTTGGGTCATTGGACCCTAGACGCCATTGTGGTGGTTGAGACCTTTTGTGGTCACTTGTAGCCTTTCGGGAGCCCCCAATCCAATTGTGGGTTGTGCCCCGGGTTGTTGTTGAAAGGCTTCGGATTCCGCCTCGAAGGATTCCGATAGTGGAAGGTGAACCAATCCTTTGTGGTGCGGTTCATCGGAGAATAGGGTGAGCCTTTGTGGCGTTGAGATCGACCTTTGTGGTGCCTCACACCTCTCCAATGAGACGTACTCACCTAAAAAGGAGGAAGTCGGGAATACATCCTCGTCTCCGCGTGCCTTGGTTATTTTTATACCCGAGCTATTTACTTATACACTTCACATTGTGATAGCCTTCGTGCTTGAAGTATTCTATATTGCTATCACCTTGTTGCTTGTCTTGCCTAGCATAAGTTGTTGGTGCACATAGGTGAGCCTAGTTTATTTAGGCTGTTGGCTTGTTAATTTAAACACCTAGTTTTATTCCGCAATTATCAAGCCTAAACCGGAAAAGTTTTAATCGCCTATTCACCCCCCCTCTAGGCGACATCCTTGTCCTTTCAATTGCTATCAGAGCCAGGTTCTCTTTTTGGGCTTTACCGCCTAGAGAGTAAAAGATGTCGTTTAGAGAATTAGTGCACGATCCCACTTTCATATTCGATGGCAGAAATTAAGATGTTTGGAAAATTCGTATGCTTAATCTTTTTAGGGACATGGGTCCAAATTATATTAAGAGGATTGTAGATGTGGGTTTTCCTCCTCCAAAGGATTCCCAAGAATTATCTTTAGAGGATGATGAAAACTCTCATCTCGATACTCTAGTTTCTAATGGTCTTATATGTGTTTTGTGCGATGTAGTTCTTGCTTCAATCATGCTTTTTCGGAACACTCATGAGCTTTGGACCAAGCTTCAAGATATATATGAAGTGTCCAACATTATTGAGGATGATTTCTCCCTCCACCTCCGGCCGTGATGAGTTCACAACTTCTTCCACTTCACCAACATGTGATTTGTCACAAGGTAATGATATGGTGAGTGGTGATAGAAATTGCTTTGTTGATGGTGAATATTCTATTGACTATACTTCATCTCTATCTCATTGCAATGTTCTATCTTTGGACTTAAACTCTTCTAGCACTCCAAATGTCATACATGCTAGAGTTGATAGTACTTGCATATCATGTAATAGTTGCTTATCTAAATCTCATGATGATATGCTCTCTATGTCTTGTTGTCATGAAAATAATGCTTCCATATCCTCTAGTACTTGCATGACTAACAATGTAGAGGAATCCCAACATTTGTTGGAACAAGACATGGACCTCAATGGTGCTTCAAGTAATTCTTCATCATCTTTGTCCACTACTCACTTTTGCCTTATGGCTAAGGATTCCGAGGTATCTCCTACCTTGAATCCTAATTTATCGAATGATGATGATGATGATGATGATGATGAAGAAAATGATAATGATGCTTCCATTCATGAGATGGGTAAAATTGTTCTTCATGCGCTTTCAAAGAATAAAGTTGCTTGTCGGCCATGTAAGAACCAGGGTGTGCTGGGCCTGTCCTCCACAGCCCTCGACACTCGGTGGCCGAATTTTGCTAAGGACCAAGCCTACGGCTTGGAGAGACCCGCGAGGCAAATCGCCTCGCGAGGGCTTAGGAGGCAGCAGAGGCCTGCGGAGGCCCTCCTCACTGCTGCCCCCTCTACAAGGAGATTTTCCCTGAAGAGAGGTCAACGCCAAATCCTCCACAGGGCTCCCCAGCCCTCGTGGGGATTCCTTCGCTGCAAAGCAACCTCTGCAGAGCGCACATGGGCTCTGCAGCGGCCGCAGAGTGATGCGCGCCTCTGCGCGCGCTGACGACGACGCCGCAGTTGTCGTTTTGGTGATTAAAGGAGTCAACAAAGCTGTGCCATGCGCACCGGACTACAAGGATTTCCTCTTTGGTGATAAGGGGACCGGCCGGCGCTACGCTCCACGGCCAACGTCACCGTGGGCACCCCCACGTTCCTCTGCAGCCCAGCTGGCCGTCCTGCATGGACGGTGGTCTCTGCCACAGGCATCAACTTTACGCCCATGGACCGCGTCCATGGACAGCGGGGCTGCGGTGCACCGTGCTCCCCCTTCTGTCGCCATGTGGTAGCCCTTCCGCTGCGCAAGCGCAGGGAAGAGGCCCGGGGCGCCTATAAAAGGAGGCGGTGCTCCACCGTAGCAAAGGATCGCATTCCAGTCTAGTTTAGCTACCTACGCGCAAGGAAGAAGAAGACCACTGTTTCCCCTTCCTTGTGCACACCATTGCCAAAAAGAGCCCTCATCAAGCTCATTGTACTGTAACCTCCATAGCAGTGCAATACAGACAAGCAGGAGTAGCGGTGTTACCTCCACACGAGGGCCGTGAACCTGGGTACGGGCTGGTGTTCATCTCTGTCGTGATGTCCCTCCTCATGCTCGACGAGCACCGTCGCCGTGCAGGTTGAGGGTTGTTTGACCAACGTGTTCAGCCCCTTACACGAACTCTCTTCGTGAGCTTGACCATCCCTGTTTCGTGGGAGTCATTCTCCGACAATTGGCGCGCCAGGTAGGGGGCTGAGGCGCGTCTTCAACCTTCACCGACCTCTGCACCATGGCGGACACTCGCGCAGCTCGCGCCACCCGGCGGGCGTCAGGCAGGGCTACCACCGAGCCCGCTGCCAACACCACCAACCCCCGCGGCCGTCCCCGTGCCAGCCGCGCCTCGGGGCGCAACACCGCTGAGCCGCGTGTGGAGCACCCCGAGGACGATGACGGCCACCACGACGACCGCTACGACAAGACGTCGACCACGGGCACGGCGAGGACGCTGAGTCCTCGCATCCGTCCCAGCGCCACAGCGCCTCCACTCTTGGGCGTCCAGCACCCAGTCCGAACACCGCGCTGCTCATGGCCGCGGAGCTCTTCCGCTACCGCCCCACCGCCGAAGCGCACACAACTGGCTCGGCCGCCTCCAGCACCTCGTCGACATCGCGGCTGCGCCGCGCGCAGCTCCGGCGATCGCGCTCTCTGGTGCACCACAACTCCGGACGCGCAGGGACTGCCACGCATGGCGCACCACCGCCGCCGCCTCCGCCAGGACCGCCTCCGGCTGCGGCCCACAAGGCCGCCTCCCACGCGTCTTCGCCGCGCGATTGCCAAATCGTGCAGCGGACTCCTCCAGACGCGCGGTGGAAATGGAGCGCCAGAAGGACCTCCAGAAGCGCATCGTCGAGGAAATCGGCCAAGCGGGCGACAGAACCGCCGAGCTCTTCAGGGCGGCGTTGCCTCGTACGCCACAGGATGCGCGGCCTTCACCCGCAGCCTGCGTCGTCGTCTGGCCACAGAAGTTCAGGCCTGACCTACCCAAGGGCTACGACGGCACGAACAACCCCATCGAGTTCCTGCAGCTCTACACCACCTCCATCCAAGCTGCGGGGGAGACGACAAGGTCATGGCCAACTGGTTCTCCCACGCTCTCAAGGATCTGCCTTGTCGTGGCTCCTGAACCTTCCCGAGGACTCCATTGACTCGTGGGAGGAGCTCTGCCAGCAGTTCGTTGCGAACTTCAAGGGCACGTACGAGCGCGCCCTCACCTACAACGACCTGCGCTGTGCGCCAGAAGCCTGGCGAGACCCTCCGCAGGTACATCCAGCGCTTCAGCCAAGTCCGCAACAAGATCCCGAACATCCCGGACTCGCACGTCATTGCGGCCTTCAGAGAGGGCGTCACCAACCACAGGATGCTCGAGAAGCTCGGCATCCACGATACCCTCTCCTCCGTGGTGAAGCTCTTCGACATCGCAGACAAGTGCGCCAAGGCAGAAGAAGGCCTCCTCTTCGTCAAGGTGGGCTCACAGACGACCCTGTCGAGGGATCCAAGACCCAGAAGAGGCGTGACGAGACAAAACGCAAGCCTACCGCTGTCTGGCGCCGAACCCGACGCCAAGCACGTTCGCGAGGACTCTCCTGAGGCTGGCGAGAAAAAGGTGGACAACCGCCCATTCTGCATCTACCACAACAGGCGCGGCCATGCGACGGAGAACTGCTACGACCTCAAGCAGCTGAGCAAGAAGCACGAGCAAGAAGAAGGCAGCGGTAGCCGCGGCAGAGGCCGTGGTTACCGCAAGGGCGGACGTAAAGGCAACTACCAGAGGCCGCAGGGACTCAGGCGAATGCCGCCGAGAAAAACAACAACCTCCCCGACGAAGAGCCTGGAGGTTACCAGGCCCCTAAGGGTGCTATGGCATGCATCCTCGGCGGATCCCAAGCGCCCAAGTCCAACAATCAGTTCAAGCAGTTCGCTCGCGAGCTCAACGCAGCGCTTCCCAGTGTCGAGACGTCCCGTCCCCTCAAGTGGTCCCAGTACACCATCGCCTTCGACGCCAAAGATCACCCCAAGTCGACCAAGACTGTGGGCACTCTCCCGTTGGTGTGCACCCCCACCATCAACAATATCGCCGTCGGCAAGACGCTCATTGATGGGGGTGCAGGCCTGAACGTCATCTCTGTCGAGACCTTCGAGACGCTTCAAATGCCCTACGAGTGGCTTATGCCCTCCAGGCCCTTCACTGGAGTCACCAGTGGCTCAATCTCGCCTCTGGGGCAAGTGAGCCTCGCGGTCACCTTCGGCACGCAGCAGAACTACCGCACCGAGCTAATTGACTTCGACGTCGCGCACATTGGCCTGCCCTACAATGCCATCCTCGGCTACCCCGCCCTCGCGAAGTTCATAGCCGTCACGCACCACGCCTACAACATGGTCAAGATCCCTGGCAGCGGTGGCACCATCACTATCCATGGTCACGTACAGGAGGCCACGCGCTGTCGAGATCGCCTACAAGGCCGCTGCCATGGCGTTCCCCGCTGACGAGGACATGGAGCCTCTCGAGAGGCCCAAGAAGAAGAAGAAGCTGTTCTCTCAAGAGCAAGCATCTACAAAGAAGGTGTCGCTGAGCACCAGTGGCTCGGGGGCTGAGGGCTCGGGGGCTAGCATCACCATAGGCGCTGACTTTCCTCCCAAATAGGAAAGCGCGCTCGTCGCCTTCCTTCGGGCAAACTCTGACATGTTCGCATGGACTCCGTCAGAAATGTCCGGTGTACCAAGGGAGGTGATCGAGCACCACTTAGCCGTGTGTCCAAACGCACGCCCTGTAAAGCAGAAAGCGCGGAAACAAGCCCCCGAGAAGCAAGTGTTCATCGTTAAAGAAGTAGAGAAGCTGAAAGCAGCAGACATCATTCGAGAAGTTGCCCACCCCACTTGGCTCTCCAACAGTGTGGTTGTCCCAAAACCCAATGGAGGAGGCCGGCTCTGCATCGACTACACAGACGTGAACAAGGCCTGCCCCAAGGATGCATACCCCATGCCAAGGATAGATCAGATTGTGGACTCCACCGCCGGCTGTGATCTCCTCTGTTTCCTGGATGCCTTCTCAGGCTACCACCAGATCAAGATGGCCAAGGAAGACGAGGAGAAAACAGCATTCCTCACCCCTTGTGGTGTGTATTGCTACACTTGCATGCCCTTTGGCCTGAAGAATGCCGGCGCCACCTTCCAGAGGCTCATGAGGATCGCCTTGGGGGTTCAGATGGGAAGAAATGTAGAAGCTTATGTTGACGACATCGTGGTCAAGTCTCGCGAGGGAGACACACTCTTGAAGGATCTCGAGGAAACCTTCACCAGCCTGCGCAAGGTGAACATCAAGCTAAACCCCGCCAAGTGCGTCTTCGGGGTGCCATCAGGTAAGCTCCTCGGGTTCCTTGTGTCCCACCGTGGCATAGAAGCAAACCCTGACAAGATCAAGGCCATAGAAGACATGCAGCCACCTCGCCGCCTCAAGGACATGCAGCGCCTAGCAGGATGCATGGCCAGCTTAGGCCGCTTCATCTCCAAGTTCGGCGAGAGAGCCTTGCCCTTTTTCAAGATCATGAAGAAATCCGGCACCTTCAAGTGGACTCCAGAAGCAGACAAAGCATTTGAGGACCTGAATAAATACTTGGCTAGCTCACCAGTCATGGTAGCCCCCAGGACAGGCGAGCATCTGAAGCTGTACCTAGCAGCCACTCCACAAACCGCAAGCGCCGTCCTGGTGGTGGAAAGAGAAGAGCCAGTTCTCCCCAAGAAAAGCACTGCCACACCAAGTCCAGAACCTCCCGACAAGGAAATAGTCTCTCCAGACCCAGTGCCAGACCCACAGCCTCAAGTCGAGTCTACTACAAGCACCCCTGCCGAGACTCCTCCACAGGGAAACCTCGCCAAAGGTCCTGAGGAGTCTCTCGAGAGAGCCGACGCTGCAGCACCATTGACGACCCTCGTCGAGCATCCGGTCTACTTCGTCAATACTGTACTGCGAGATGCTCACGAGCGTTACCCAGTGCAGCAGAAGCTCCTCCTAGCGCTCCTCATCATCGCCTCTAGGAAGCTACGCCACTACTTCCAGGGCCACCCCATCACGGTGGTCACGTCGTTCCCCCTGGAGCAAATCATGCGCAACCCCAATGCCACCGACCGCGTCGCATGGTGGAACATCGAGCTGCAACCATTCAACTTGCGCTTCGACACCGCAAGAGTCATAAAAGGAAGAGCGCTGGCAGATTTCATCGCCGAGTGGAAAGACCCAACTCCTGAAGAGCCTCGTGAAGAAGAAACCGCGCCGTCTGGAGACACAATGCCAAGCCACTGGACCATGCACTTCGACGGAGCTTTTGCCTGCCGCAATGGTGGGGCTGGCGTTGTCCTGACCTCACCAAAAGGCGACAAGCTCTACTACGCCGTCCAGTTATGCTTCACCATAGACAAGATCTCCAACAATATCGCTGATGAAGGCCTCCTCGCCGGGCTCAGAGCCGCAATTGCCCTCGGCATCAAGCACTTACTCATAAGGGTGATTCCCAGCTCCTGGTTAACTTCTCCAACAAGAGCTACACGCCTAAAGACGACCACATGGCCGCCTACCTTCAAGAGGTCTGCAAGCTCGAGAAGCACTTCAGAGGCATGGAGCTCATGCACATCCCGCGGAAGGAGAACCAGGAGGCAGATGACATCGCCAAACGAGCATCACGAAGGCAGGCCCAGCCGGCCGGCGTCTTTGAGGAGAGACTCTCCAAGGCGTCCATAAAGCAGCCACAAGAAGCAGCAGCCACAAGCGCAGACGAAGTACTCCCACCACCTCCTGTAGGTGGAGCACCCAACTACGGTCCATCCTTAGGGGAGCGTCTGCTGCTGGCGATGGTGCATCAAGAGACAGGCTGGGTCGACCAACTCAAGGACTACTTGTTGAAGGGAGTCTGATAACCCACAAGTATAGGGGATCGCAACAGTCTTCGAGGGAAGTAAAACCCAAATTTATTGATTCGACACAAGGGGAGCCAAAGAATATTTATAAGCCTTGACAGATGATTTGTCAGTTCAGCTGCACCTGGAAGTAGACTTGCTCGACACAGTTTATCAGTAGCAACAGTTTTATGACAGTAGCAGTAGTGAAATAATAGCAGCAGTAAAATAAAGACAGCAGTAATAATTGCAGTAGACAGCAGGATTAAAATACTGTAGGCATAGGGATGGATGAACGGGCGTTGCATGGATAAGATAATTCATGAAATAGTCATACATAGGGCAATTGCAGATAAATAATAAGGTATCCAAGTAATAATCAATCATAGGCATGTGTTCCGTATTTAGTCGTACGTGCTCGCAATGAGAAACTTGCACAACATCTTTTGTCCTACCAGCCCGTTTGCAGCGGGGCCTCAAGGGAAACTACTGGTAATTAAGGTGCTCCTTTTAATAAAGCACCGGAGCAAAGCATTAACACTCCGTGAACACATGTGATCCTCACGTCGCAACCATCCCCTCCGGTTATCCCAATTTCTGTCACTTTGGGGCCTCGGGTTCCGGACAGTGACGTGTGTATACAACTTATAGATATGATCCAAAACAATAATTATCATCATGATTCAATAACATGTTCAGATCTGAGATCATGGCACTCGGGCCCTAAGTGACAAGCATTAAGCATAATAAGTTGCAACAATGACAATAAGCACTACCGATGGATACTAGGCACCATGCCCTAACAAATCTCACAACTATTACATGAATGATCTCATCCAATCCCTACCATCCCCTCAGCCTACAGCGGGGAATTACTCACACATGGATGGGGGAGTCATGGATGGTCGATGGAGAGGTGGCGGTGATGATGATGGCGATGATCTCCTCCAATTCCCCGTCCCGGCAGGGTGCCAGAACGGAGTTTCTGATCCCCGAAATAGGGTTTTCGATGGCGGCGGAGCTCTGGAAGTTTTCTGGAAAAAGCGTCGATCCCCCGAAGTTTTTAGGTCAGAGGCTTTAAGTAGTCCAAAGGGGAGCGTCGGGGGCCACACAGGGTGGCCACACCACCCCTGGGCGCGGCAAGGGCCCACCGCGCCCTGGGTGCGTGTGGTGCCCCTGTGCACCCTCCTCGCTTCGTCTTCTGGCTCCGTGGGTCTTCTGGAAAAATAGAATTTCTGGAATTTTTCTGGAATTTTCCTAAAACTTTGACTTTCTGCACAAAAACGAGACACCAAGGCAATTCTGCTGAAAACAGCGTTAGTCCGTGTTAGTTGCATTCAAATCACACAAATTAGAGGAAAAACAATAGCAAAAGTGTTCGGAAAAGTAGATACGTTTTGGACGTATCAACTCCCCCCAAGCTTAGCTTATTGCTTGTCCTCAAGCAATTCAGTTAACAACTGAGTGCGATAAAAGAAACTTTTACGAACACATTTGCTTCATATGATGTATACATACCTACTATATGATCAATTACTTAGGCAATTCATAATAGGAACCATGCAAATAATGACACCTAGTAGTTATGCAAATCATGAAAAGATACCAAAGTACTAAGAATGAATAACATAGCATACATCTATCCACAAGAATTGCAATGTTCGTAAAAAGATATGACAAAGTGGTATCTCGCTTGCCTTTGTTTGAAGGGCAAAACATAAATGCCAAGGCACCTCTGAAGTTCAAGTGAAGACTAGATATAAAATATCAAAGATAAGAGTATCATAGTTATACCTCAATTAATCGTATCCTGGGACAAGCACATTACACTAAGAACGACAGTTATGCTCTCGAAGAAGTGCTCAAAGAAAGGATGGTGACTCAACATAAAAATAAAAGATTGGCCCTTCGCAGAGGGAAGCAGGGATTAACACGTGCTAGAGCTTTTTATTTTAAAAACAGAGGTAAAAATGTTTTGAGAGGTGTTTGTTAATTGTCAACGAATGGTAGCGGGTGAGAACAGTATTCTACCTGTCAAACGGACTTTTAAGAGCGGCTCCCATGAAGGACGTTATTTCTACCAGCAAGGCAGATCATCCCTCTTTCTCTTTGGTTTACACACATTCAGGTATTTCACTGTTTGTCATTGCTTACTGATGAATCAGGGCAAAAGTGTGAAGAGAATTAATTGGTTAAAGTTGTAATTAATTGGGACTGGGCACCCCGTTGCCAGCTCTTTTTGCAAAATTATTGGATAAGCGGATGTATATGCCGCTAGTCCAGGTGTAAAAGTCCATTTGACAAATAGAATAAAGAATAACCACACTAATTCCTCATGAGCTAGTAAACATTGACACAAAAAGGGAAATATTTTGAAAGTTTTAAAGGTAGCACATGCAAATTTACTTGGAATGGCTGAAATACCATGCATAGGAATTTTTGGTGGACTCTTTGGGATAACTTGGTTTAAAGGATTTGGATGCACGAGCAGCATTCCCGCTCAGTACAAGTGAAGGCTAGCAATAGACTGGGAAGCGACAACCACGAGAGCGATAACGGTCATAATCATGCTTGCGACAAAATAAAATTAACGGAGGCATAAAGATGATACTAAAACTCTGAGGCAAAATAGATCATCAAGGCTTAATTGACTTTTATTTTTCAGTCATAACATGTGTGAGTATGTGCCAAGTCGAATCAAGTGAATTATTCAGAGGAGGATACCATCCTGCCATACCGTTTTACGAATAGAACAATGCATGTAAATATCTATATGACATGTTATTCGCTATTAGCAATTTGGTACTGACATAAGAAGACATGAACTACTAAGTAATCATTAAATAACATAACCACTACCATGATAGCTAAGCATGTTCACATGAGTAGGTATATTTACAAAAATGAAAAACAAATAGAGTTCATACCAGCCTTTTACCACATCCGAATTGTCGTAGATCGTCATTATTGCTTTCACTTGTGTGGCTTGAATGATGTGAAATGATAACCAAGCCCAAGTGGAACCACGAAATTTTTGAACTCCTGAAACAACTATACAAAACGCAGAAGAACAACAAATATTTTTGGGTTTTCGAATTAAAGCAAGCATAGAAAGAAACAAGCAAACAAAGCAAAATCTTTTTGGATTTTTGAATAACAAACCGAAATGAAAAATAAAGTAAACTAGCACTACAAATTCAAAAGCAAGAGAAATAAAGGAAATATTTTTGGTCTTTTGGTGTTTTGCGAAAATGAAATGGATACAAGAAACAAAAGAAAAGAAACAAACTAAAACATGGATATACAAAGTACCGACATGATATGAATATGATAAAATGAGTGAACTTGTCGGCATACCTCCCCCCAAGCTTAGGCTTTTGGCCTAAGTGGGAGACAATCATCCACATGGCCCAGAACTCCATCCAGGTGGATCATACCTAGCGTGATCATAATCAGGATCCTGTGAAGAAGAAGGGCCTGCAGCTCCATAATCAGGATACTGGTATGAAGAGCTCGTAGTGTCGAAGGGCTGAATGAAGTCCTCCTCAGGACCTCTTCCCTCACTATCCGCATGAAGGCCATGCTCCTCCATATATGCATCAAGGTCTCCCTCCGAGAATGACCATCCTTGCCTGACATCAAGGTTAAACAAAAGAGGCGCAGGCAAACAGACTATGCGTTCATAGATTTTAGTTCTCCACCTATCTTCTTAACAAAAACCAATTCATAGGATAGATTATCAATGGTGGACCAGCGAGAAACAAATTGGTGGCTAATCATAGAGTTAAGATCAAGTCTTTCAATGGGAAGCTGAATATCAAAATGATGTGGTCCTACACCATGCATGGCTAATAAACGAGAAGCAATGAGACCACCACAAACCCCTCCTTTTTCACGGTTAGTGGAGAGACGAAATGCAATCATAGCTCCCAAGTTATAAGTTCTATCACATCTTAAGGCAGCAGAAAGAAATGCCAAATCATAAACAGATAATTTACTTGCATTCTTCCTAGCTAGAACACATTTGCTAATGTAGTAGGCAAAATATCGAATAGATGGGAGTTGGATGTTTCGAATTTTACCATCCTCGGCTGTAAAATCTCTCCCTTGGCAAATCTCTGAGTAGAGGTCTTGTAAATACTTTGGTTGACCTCTAATCCTCTCATGAGACCCCCAATGTGGTACCTTAATAGCTGCACAAAAATCATGAAGAGACAAATCTACAGCTTTATTGTAGATATTATAATGAACCATGGGAGTAGGCAAATTCCAACTAAACCTAAAACTTTGAACCACCGACATAGTCAGCTTTACATATTGATGTGGTTCATCAGCAACAAAGTATTCCAATGCATTAGAGATTAGAGTGTTGAAATCTTGCAAGATCTCTGCAGCATTCATAAACTCATGGCATGGATAAATAGAGGGAAACACAGAGTCTTCACGGTTGACTCCCATGACCTCTGATACTTCCAATTCTTCATAATTAAGTTGGTTTCCATCCATCTTCCTTTTCTGAAATTTTAAACAAACCTCATAAAAAATGATTTTAGAGTGATTAATTCAAGGGAAACACTAGGGAGACTTGCTAGAGGACTAAACATGCATCAAAACTAGTTAATCTAAACAAGAACAAGCATGCAAGCTCTAATAACATGTCACCTACAGTACCAAAATGCCAAAGATATAAGCAACTAAACAAAATTCTATTTGGATAATCGGAGGAGTCACATACCGGAGAGCAATTGATCCAAATTTCAGCAGCAAAGATGGGCTGAGCAAGTAGATCGAAAAATCTCGAGCAAGAGCAGCAAGAACACGAGTTTGAGCAATGGTGGTGTGTTTGGTCGGGAGAGAGAAAGGAGTGGGAGAGAGATGAGTGAGTGGAGGGCCAGGTGGACCCCACACCAGGGCAGGGCGCGGCCTGCCCTCCACCGCGCCGTGGGGGCGTGTGGTGGCCTGGTGGGTCCCCCTGGTCATCCTCTGGTACTCCCACGTTCCTTTTAAAAACTAGGACTTGTAGAATTTTTTCAGAATTTTTTGAAAACTTTTATTTCTGACATTTTCTGGGTGCTTTAAACAATGAAAACTAGACAAAATGAATTTATGTAAAGACCAAGCATTACTTAACTTTGCAAATTACAGTAGCAAAACAGTAGGTAAAAACAAAGGTGAGAAAGAAAAATATGTTGTTTAGCAATTTTATGCATGTAAAACATATTTGTTAACAAGGTTGATCAAGTCTTGCCACCAAATACATTTTATATGACATAAAAGAATTAAACCACATTGAACAATTATGTTACCTTAAATGGTATAGCTATAGATCCAATCATAAGATATTGAAGTTCTTCATGAGGTTCATATATAGGGCAATCAATACTTCCCACTTTGATACTTTTAATATTGGTAATTGTATTAACTCCAAATATTTGTCCAGCTTCTTGGGAAAATAAACAGTATGCTCTTTGTCATTAACATGGAAAGTTACTTTTCCTTTGTTGCAATCAATAACAGCCCCTGCAGTGTTAAGAAAAGGTCTTCCAAGAATAATAGACATATTATCATCTTCAGGCATTTCAAGCACAACAAAATCAGTTAATATCAAGCAATTATTAGCCACTTGAACAGGAACATCTTCACATATACCAACAGGAACAGCAGTAGATTTATCAGCCATTTGCAAAGATATATCAGTTGGTATCAATTTTTCCAAGTAAAGTCTCTTGTAAAGAGAAAAAGGCATAACACTCACCCCTGCACCTAAATCACATAAGGCAGTTCTAACATAGTTATTTTTGATTGAGCAAGGAATAGTTGGTATACCTGGATCTCCAAGCTTCTTTGGAACCTTACCATTGAAAGAATAATTAGCAAGCATGGTAGAAATCTCTTCATTAGGAATCTTTCTCTTGTTAGAGACAATATCTTTCATGTACTTTGAATAGGGAGGTAACTTAATAGCATCAGTCAAAGGAATTTGCAAAAACAAAGGTTTCATCCATTCACAAAATTTGTTATAATGTTCTTCTTCCTTAGATTTGAGTTTCTTAGTAGGAAAAGGCATTTGTTTTTGCACCCAAGGTTCTCTTTCATTACCATGTTTCTTAGCAAGAAAATCTTCTTTAGTGTACTTTTTGTTTTTAGAATGCTTTTCAGGTTCCTCTTCACTTTCCTCTTTATCAGAAGCATCATTCTTATCTTTATCATTAGCATGTTCATTACCACTCTCAGTTTCAGCATCAGAGATAGATATACTATTTGGATTATTAACATGCTCATTGTCTTTAATAGGTTCAGGAGATTCCTCAACATGTTTATGTTTCTTCTTCTTCTTTTTCTTAGAAGGAGTAGTAGTTTCATTAACTAGTTGAGAATCTTGCTCAATTCTTTTAGGATGTCCCTCAGGATATAAAGGATCCTGAGTGGAAGCACCACCTCTAGTTGCTATACCAAAAGCATGTTTATCATTTTCTCTAGAAGCATTACCTAGCAAATCTTTTTGCACTTTAGTCAATTGCTCAATTTGAGTTTGAACCATACGAAAATGTTTAATGAGTATTTTAACATCATTAGAAGTTCTTTCCAAAACATCATGCAAATGATTAATGACATGAGAATTCTTTATGAAGCTATTTTCTATTCTCCAATTGAAATTGTTTTGCTTAACAATGAAATTATCAAACTCATCTAAGCATTGATCAGGAGGTTTAGAATAAGGGATATCTCTATCATCAAAGCGTTGGAGAGAGTGTACCTCAACTGTAGATGAGTGAGGAATTGGCTTACACAATTCTTCTATAGGTGGAAGATTTTTCACATCTTCAGATTTAATACCTTTCTCCTTAAGAGATTTCTTGGCTTCTCTCATTTCTTCATCATTCAATTCAATTACTCCTCTTTTCCTCGGCGTAGGTACCGGAGTTGGTTCAGGCAGGGTCCAATCATCATGATTTTGGCTTATCTTAGCCAATAATTCCTCGGCTTCATCTGGAGTTCTTTTCCTGAAAACACAACCAGCACAACTATCCAGGTATGTCCTAGATTCAACAGTTAGTCCATTATAAAATATATCAAGAAGTTCATTTTTAGCTAGTTGATGTCCAGGCCGAGCTCTAAGTAAAGAACAAAACCTTGCCCAAGATTCAGGCATTTTCTCTCCCTCATTTTGCTTAAAGTTAAAGATTTTCTGTAAAGCAGCATGTTGAGCACTAGCAGGAAAATATTTCTGAAAGAAAGCATTGACTAAACCCATCGGGCTCTCAATAGATCCAGGAGATAAATCATTAAACCAAGTTTTAGCTTCATCTTTCAATGAGAAAGGGAAAATTTTAGTAACAAAGTAACTGCGTTTCTTAATATCATCAGAAAACAAACTACTCAGAGTAGAGAGAGTGTTCATATGTTCTACAGCACTTTCATTTTCAGTTCCTCGAAAAGGTTCTTTCTCAGCAATAGTTATAAAAGACAAGTCCACAGAGAAATCATAATCTTTATCTTTTATATTTATGGGAGATGTAGCGAATTTAGCATCAGGAGAAAGTTTATAGTTGACAGCACGTCTTTGAAGAAGATTTTTAATAGCATTAACATCTTTAGAGGTATCACAATTCATGCATTCATCAATAAAGTCATCATCAAGTTCAACATAAGTTTCCTCAAGATCATCACTAGTAGTTTCTCTCGTTTCAGGTGAATAAGCAGGTGTAACAGGAGTTTCATTAGGTGTTTCAGTATTTTCAAGTTGTTTAGATTTAGCAATTGTAGCATCTAGAAAAGGACCTAGTGAACCTCTTTCATCAAGCACAGTAGAAGCATCATCAAATTCATCAGAAACATTCTCAGATTCAGCAGAAGTAGCAGCACGTGAAGCATGTGCATGTGGTGGTGTGACAAGTTGACTTATAACAGACGGTGAATCAAGAGCAGCAGAAGTGTTCAGAGTTGTACCTCTCCTTGTAGTGGATGGCAATATGCGAACCTTATCATCACGAGGTTTACCCATGATGAATGAATTGCAGCGAGCAGTATGACTCCCTGGTGAGCTTATAAATAGAGCTATGCTCCCCGGCAACGGCGCCAGAAAATAGTCTTGATGACCCACAAGTATAGGGGATCGCAACAGTCTTCGAGGGAAGTAAAACCCAAATTTATTGATTCGACACAAGGGGAGCCAAAGAATATTTATAAGCCTTGACAGATGATTTGTCAGTTCAGCTGCACCTGGAAGTAGACTTGCTCGACACAGTTTATCAGTAGCAACAGTTTTATGACAGTAGCAGTAGTGAAATAATAGCAGCAGTAAAATAAAGACAGCAGTAATAATTGCAGTAGACAGCAGGATTAAAATACTGTAGGCATAGGGATGGATGAACGGGCGTTGCATGGATAGATAATTCATGAAATAGTCATACATAGGGCAATTGCAGATAAATAATAAGGTATCCAAGTAATAATCAATCATAGGCATGTGTTCCGTATTTAGTCGTACGTGCTCGCAATGAGAAACTTGCACAACATCTTTTGTCCTACCAGCCCGTTTGCAGCGGGGCCTCAAGGGAAACTACTGGTAATTAAGGTGCTCCTTTTAATAAAGCACCGGAGCAAAGCATTAACACTCCGTGAACACATGTGATCCTCACGTCGCAACCATCCCCTCCGGTTATCCCAATTTCTGTCACTTTGGGGCCTCGGGTTCCGGACAGTGACGTGTGTATACAACTTATAGATATGATCCAAAACAATAATTATCATCATGATTCAATAACATGTTCAGATCTGAGATCATGGCACTCGGGCCCTAAGTGACAAGCATTAAGCATAATAAGTTGCAACAATGACAATAAGCACTACCGATGGATACTAGGCACCATGCCCTAACAAATCTCACAACTATTACATGAATGATCTCATCCAATCCCTACCATCCCCTCAGCCTACAGCGGGGAATTACTCACACATGGATGGGGGAGTCATGGATGGTCGATGGAGAGGTGGCGGTGATGATGATGGCGATGATCTCCTCCAATTCCCCGTCCCGGCAGGGTGCCAGAACGGAGTTTCTGATCCCCGAAATAGGGTTTTCGATGGCGGCGGAGCTCTGGAAGTTTTCTGGAAAAAGCGTCGATCCCCCGAAGTTTTTAGGTCAGAGGCTTTAAGTAGTCCAAAGGGGAGCGTCGGGGGCCACACAGGGTGGCCACACCACCCCTGGGCGCGGCAAGGGCCCACCCGCGCCCTGGGTGCGTGTGGTGCCCCTGTGCACCCTCCTCGCTTCGTCTTCTGGCTCCGTGGGTCTTCTGGAAAAATAGAATTTCTGGAATTTTTCTGGAATTTTCCTAAAACTTTGACTTTCTGCACAAAAACGAGACACCAAGGCAATTCTGCTGAAAACAGCGTTAGTCCGTGTTAGTTGCATTCAAATCACACAAATTAGAGGAAAAACAATAGCAAAAGTGTTCGGAAAAGTAGATACGTTTTGGACGTATCAGAGTCCTCCCCGAGGAAGACGCGGAGGCGGAACGAGTTGCTCGACAAGTCAAGTCATACTACATCCTCGAGGGAGACCTGTACCGCAAGCGCCCAAATGGAATTGCACTCAAGTGCGTCCCTCCCGAGGAAGGCCGCATGCTGATCAGAGACATTCACATCGGAGAGTGTGGCCACCATTCCTCTGCACGCACCCTTGCAGGCAAGGTCTTCAGGAGCGGATTCTACTGGCCCCAGGTGCTTCAAGATGCTACCACCATCGTCCGGTCTTGCGATGCGTGCCAGTTCCACGGCAAGCAAGTCCATCAGCCAGCACTGGGACTCCAAACCATCCCGCTCTCCTGGCCTTTCGCGGTCTGGGGGCTAGACATCTTGGGCCCCTTCCCGAGATCGCAAGGGGCTACCGCTTCCTCTTCGTGGCCGTCGATAAGTTCACCAAATGGTCAGAGGTTGAAGCGGTGCACAGCATACCGGCCAGAGCAGCAGTAAAATTCATCAGAGGCCTGGTCTGCCGTTTTGGTGTGCCAAATCGCATCATCACCGACAATGGCTCGCAGTTCACCTGCGGCATCTTCAGGGCCTACTGCGAGAGCCTTGGCACCAAGCTCTGCTTCGCCTCGGTGTCTCACCCACAGAGCAACGGTCAAGCCGAACGGGCAAATGCTGAGGTTCTCAAGGCCTCAAGACAAGAAGCTTCAACTGCCTCAAGGGCTATGGCAAGGGCTGGATAGACGAGCTCCCGTCCGTGCTCTGGTCCATCCGCACGAACCCCACGAAGCCCACTGGCGAGACGCCTTTTGCCCTCGTGTATGGAGCTGAAGCAGTCCTCCCCACAGAGATCAAGCATGGATCCCCACGGGTCCTTGCCTTCAATGAGGATGATCAGGAGGACCTCCACAACAACGACCTGCTGCTCCTCGAAGGACTACGCCGCCGTGCCGCCCTCAGGGCCGCAAAGTACCAGCAGGACCTGCGACGCTACCACAGCCGCCACATATGCCCACGCACTCTGGAGACAGGCGACCTCGTCCTCAGGAGAATCCTCTCCAGGGAAGGTCTCCACAAGCTCTCGCCCATGTGGAAGGCCCCTACAGGGTCGCACACATCGCCAGGCCCGGCGCGGTACGCCTCGAAACGGAGGACGGCATCCCGATCAAGAATCCATGAACATCGCGCATCTACGCAAGTTCTACCCGTGATCATAGTCACGCCAGACATTTTTGTCTCTAGAGGGAAGCACCAACTTCACCTCCAAGCTTCACAAAAGCTTCTCTCACCGAGGGCCAGCCCCTCCGAGCTCTCCCCATAACATGCCGCCGCAGGCCGTGAAGAGTCTCAGCCACTGAATGTGGTCCCCATGCCTCGACATGGAAAATTTTATCTTGGTGATACATACCAAGTGTAATGAACCAATTCGTTTCTCAATGAAACATTGCGCTGAGGCGCCGCTGTGTAATATTTTGGTGGTGAGTTTTACTTTTCATCATTTTTAGTTCATTCGCGCTCATATTTTTCCCCATGCGCACCTCGCGAGCGGGGGCTGAGTACGGTGACCGCGCCTCGAGAGCACCCCCAGCAGCACCGCAAAATCCAAAGGATCCGAGCTCTAACACGCTCTCACGCTCTCACGCCTGTTACCTCACCACAGAGCTCTGCCCAAGGGCTTGCTCCCAAACACGCCACCTCACCAAAGGAACTTGGTGCTTACTCTCCTCGCGAGATACTCATGGGAAACCTATAAGCGCGCATGAGTTTTACTACCATGTACTGGCCTTGGTTTGCCTCTCTAACCAATACAGGGAACAAGAGTCCCCCCAAGCTCGTGAAGCCAAGCTCCGGCCTCAAGAGGAAAGCGCACCATCAGGGAAACCACTGCCCTCTACGAGGCCAAAGTCTCGCAAAGCTAAGTCCAGCGCTCACGCCTCAGGATTTTTCCTCTCTCTCACGAGTATCTGTCGTCCCTCGAGCGGTTTTTTCTCCCTCACACTTCATGGACTGCTTGCGCGTCAAAGGGGGGCCCTCGAGCACCGCGACTCGAGAGCCCTTACCTCTCTAAGCCTTAAAACCCCCCGGCCTGCCTAGTCAAAGCTCCGGCATACCGCAGTGGCGGAGTCATAGCGCAAGGAGACGGGTCCTGACGACGTAGAGCGAAAAAAGACATGGAACAGGGGTAAAAGGCCCACGAGGGACACACACATAGTAGCACACGTTAAAGTGTCTTACAAACCAGAATGAAATGAGACAAGTCTTAAAACAAAGATAACTGCACCTCAGGCGCGTCTTGTTGCAGGAGCAGCCTAGGCAGGGGCATCGCCTTCACCGTCCTCCTCAGCCTCCTCCTCACGCTTCTTCGGCGCCTTCTTCCTCCTCCTCAGTGGCCTGCTCCGCCTCAACCCTCTTGAAGCGGTCAACGTAATCGTTGACTCTTCCCGAACCAAGTTGGAGAGGTCCAGGGCTTGGTCCGCCTCGACAGCTCGGTCACGGACTCGAAGTCGAAGCCGGGATGAAGACGCTGGAGGTTGGCGAAGACAGCGATCAATCGCCACCGTCAAGAGCTTGTGACACTCTTCATCGACAACGTCGCCCATCTCCACCACAGGGCCCTCAAGCGTGGTGAAGAGCTGGTCGAAGTAGGCGAGATACCGGCAGCATCGACATTCCCATGGACGGGAACCGCAGGGCATCCACTCCCAGGTTCGCCGCCAGGTGTTCCCCCGAGCCACCAAGGACTTGAACATGCGCTCCCGCTGCTGCGTCAAGACCCGTGCCGCCTGCACGTGGTGCTCAGCCTCCTCAGTACGCTCCACGGCAGGGCCCACCTGCGCGTTCATCTCCTCCATATCAGCCGTTAGAGAGACAAGGTCATGCTCCGCACGTTCGCGAGCCTCTTCCGCGCCGCGACGACCATCCCTGGCATGCCTCGCCTGGGAGTTCAGGCTGGCGTTCAGTCGCTCCAGCTGAAGGATGCGGGCGTTGTCCTCCGCGCGTTTCTTCTTGAAGCGGTCCTCCTGCTTCTTAAATTTCCCGGCGTAATCTTTGGCGACGGCAGCGCGATACTCCTTCTGCTTGGCGACGGCCTCCTTCTTAGCCTCTTCCTTCCTCTTGGCGAGCTTTTGGTTGGACTTCTCTACAAGCTCTTTGTGCCTGGCCACCTCCTCACCGTGCTTGCCTATGGCCTCGGCCAGATTGCCCTCCCGCGCCTCGAGATCCACGCGTGGTGTGGACAGCTCCCTGTCGACCTGCAGCTGCTGCTCCTCGCGCTTGAGCGCCTCCGCCTCGCGCGCCGCCAGTGCTTGCTCACGGGCGTCCAAGGACGCGCGTGTTGGTCCAAGGATTTTCGCGTGGCCTCAGACTCCGCGGCGAACTTCTCGTGGAAAGCAAGCTCTTGGCGCTGAGCGCCAGCGTGGTCTCGAGAGCCGCACGCTCTGAGGCTGCAGCTTGGCGTCCTCGAGAGCGAGTTGGGCCTCCAGTCCGTCCAGCGCATCCCTCGCCAGGCGGAAAGCGGAGCTGCGGCGAGCGCCGCTCCAGTTCCTGCCGCCCAGGACCAGAGCCCAGGAGCTCCCGCGAGGCACGAGGCTCCCACATCTGCACTAGGCTCAGGGGCAGGGAACTCCGTGCTTGGGCCAGGGTCAACTCTGGCCTGGAGCTCTGGAGCGAGCTCTCTCCACCACTTGCGTCGTGGGCACACCAGCGCCTTCGCCTTCCAGCAGCGCCTCCTCTCGGGTTCAGGGGCTGGGGAAGATTGCCCAGCCATCGTCAAGTCCGCCGCAGCCGTGCCCGCTGCGGCCTCAGAAGAAGCTGCCGCCCCCTCAATTTCTACACTTGGCGGGGGCGGCGGAGGAACGTTCTCCTCCATCTCGACGTCGGCGCCTTCCCTCGCCGGCGTGCCGCTCCCCGCCGTCTCCGCGGTGACCTCCTCCTGCCGCTCCGGTGGAGTGACGAGGCATGGCGGTGATGGCGTCCTCTCCACCGTCCCCTCCTCGAGGCGCTCCTCTGCGGTAGGAGACGAAGCAGCCGCCTCGACAAGAGGCACAACCACCACAGGCCCTGTGGCCTCCTCTGCCACGGGCCTCGTGGCCTCCTCCGCAGCCGGCTCCGTGGCCTCCATCACCACGGCCTGGCAACCTCTTCAGCTGAGGGCTCCACAGGCCCCTCAGCGGCTGTCGTGGTGGCGCCCCGCACCTCCGCAGCCTTGCGGAGCCTACGGCGCTTCGCAATCACCAAATCCCTGACAAGCAAGCAAGAAAGGTCTTCAAGAGGGGAACAAGGGTTTTTTCATGAGGAGTGAAAACAGATAAGGGAGCCAACCCATACCCAGATGCCTTGGCGCGGGAGTCAACCCACACCGTGTTTGACGACCCCCACGGCCTGGATGACGCGGCACCGGACCCCTCAAGGGCAGCCTCGCTTTCCTCTTGAGAGAGTGCCTGCTGGACTCTTGGCGGCCCTGTCATGGCTAGCCTTGGAGCGGGCTCGCAGCGTCCCGCTGCGGCCTCCCGGTCGCTGTCTTCCTCCCCCTCCGTGGCTTGGCGCGAAGGAACCACAAGAAATCCTCATCCCCGCTGGACGAGATCTCCAGAACCTCTTCCTCGGGAGGCGCAGGCTTCGAGGAGCTCGCCTCCCCTGCCGAAGGATTCGCCTATCCAGAGGCGACGCCCAGATCGGCGTCAGATGCGGCGGGTGACTCTGTGGTCCAGTCTTCTTGCACCACGGACGCCGCTGCCTCCTTCTTTTCCTCCCCGCCAGACCTTGTGGAGTAAACTCCGGCATCAGCTCCAGGATCGCGAGGCGCTTCTTCGGAGTGATCTGATGGATGGGCCTCGCGAGTTCACTGCGCGGCACAGGAACATCCGGGCGGTAAAGAGGATGCCCATGATGGAGGCAATGACGTCAGGGGTGTGGGAGCTGCAGTGCAGCCGCATCGGGTCCGCCGGGCCAGAGTACATCCACGCCGGCTTCGTGTGCTTCTGGAGAGGAGCGATACGGCGCCTCACGAAGTCTTCAGCAACCATCTGCCCCGTGAGGCCAGCTTCGCGGACGAGCCTCATGCGCGCGACCAAATCAGCAATCTTCGGGCTTTGGAAAGCCGCACTTGACTAGTTCGAGTTCTTCAGCGGCGGCGCCTCAGGACGTCGAAGAAGGAGTTCTGCGTCTTGGCGTCCGCGATGAACCACCGCTAGCAGAAGTCGTCCACTTTCTTCGTCACCCCGCGTGACGGGTTTATCGCCGTCCCAGGACATGGGGATGTAGATGCCTCCCATCCCATCCGCAATGCGGAAGGACACGCATCCAGATCGCTCGCCGAGCGCCGTGGAGTGGAGCGCGTAGAAGCTCCGAAAGAAGGCCACGGAAGGCATCACCCCCAAATACGCCTCACAAAGATATGGGAAAATGGCGAGGATCAAGATGGAGTTGGGTGCAGATGCAGAAGCTGGATCTGGTAGAAGGCCAGAACCTCCTCCAAGAAAGGGAAAATGGCGGCACCAGGCCAGCAAATATGGTTTGGAAGAAAATGGGTACAACCCCGCCACGAGCTTGCCGAAGTGCGCCGCCTTGAGAACGCTGGCGCCATGCTCGTTGTTCTTGCCGGCGGGCATCAGCCTGATCTTGTCCAGCGCCTCCGCCATGTGGATGCGGGTCCCCACGAGCGCCGGCGCAAACTCGTCCTCCTGCTGCGCCCCAGCAGGATCGTTCACTATCGCCGCTTTGTCCTTCTTAGGACCCATGGTCAATGAAGGAAGGGCGGCAGAGAAGCTCGGTGAAGGAGGAAAGCGCCGGGGACAAGGGAGCGCAGAAGTCAAGAGCAAGGAGACGGGGGTGCAAATGATGCAGTAACTGCTGCCTGAACCGGCGCTGCAGGCTTTATATCACCTCAGGGCAGTTACTAAGACATGGTGGGTCCCCCCACTACGCCCATCATCTCTGAAGAGAACATGTCGTTGCGGCTCAACTGCCTTACAAGTGTCTCGGGCCGGCCGGACACTTTGGGCCCATGACGATTCGCCTGCGTCCACTGGACTACAATCGTGCCCATCATGGGCCCGGGGGCTACTGTCGGCCCAGTAAGAACCAGGTGTGCTGGGCCTGTCCTCCACAGCCCTCGACACTCGGTGGCCGAATTTTGCTAAGGACCAAGCATTCGGCTTGGAGAGACCCGCGAGGCAAATCGCCTCGCGAGGGCTTAGGAGGCAGCAGAGGCCTGCGGAGGCCCTCCTCACTGCTGCCCCCTCTACAAGGAGATTTTCCCTGAAGAGAGGTGAACGCCAAATCCTCCACAGGGCACCTCAGCCCTCGTGGGGATTCCTTCGCTGCAAAGCAACCTCTACAGAGCGCACATGGGCTCTGCAGCGGCCGCAGAGTGACGCGCGCCTCTGCGCGCGGTGACGACGACACCGCAGTTGCCGTTTTGGTGATTAAAGGAGTCAACAAAGCTACGCCATGCGCACCGGACTACAAGGATTTCCTCTTTGGTGATAAGGGGACCGGCCGGCGCTACGCTCCACGACCAACGTCACCATGGGCACCCCCACGTTCCTCTGCAGCCCAGCTGGCCGTCCTGCATGGACGGTGGCGTCTCTGCCACAGGCATCAACTTTACGCCCATGGACCGCGTCCATGGACATCGGGGCTGCGGTGCACCGTGCTCCCCCTTCTGTCGCCATGTGGTAGCCCTTCCGCTGCGCAAGCGCAGGAAGAGGACTGGGGCGCCTATAAAAGGAGGCGGTGCTCCACCGTAGCACAGGATCGCATTTCCAGTCTAGTTTAGCTACCTACGCGCAAGGAAGAAGAAGACCACTGTTTCCCCTTCCTTGTGCACACCATTGCCAAAAAAGAGCCCTCGACAAGCTCATTGTACTGTAACCTCCATAGCAGTGCAATACAGACAAGCAGGAGTAGCGGTGTTACCTCCACACGAGGGCCGTGAACCAGGGTACGGGCTGGTGTTCATCTCTGTCGTGATGTCCCTCCTCATGCTCGACGAGCACCATCGCCGTGCAGGTTGAGGGTTGTTAGACCAACGTGTTCAGCCCCTTACATGAACTCTCTTCGTGAGCTTGACCATCCCTGTTTCGTGGGAGTCATTCTCCAACATTGCTCGTGACAACTTCTTAGAAATCATAAGTACCTTTGTTCACCGCAGGCTTACTATTGAGCTTTTGAAAACTCAATTCTATGAGAAATGTAAAATTGAGAGAGAAGATACTATGGAAAAAGCATCCTTAAAGAATGCTCCTGAGGAAGAACAAGAGCTTCGAGTGTCTCTTGAGGAGAAACTTGAATCTCTTGATGAGTCAAATGATCTTATTATTGCTAAAATCATTAAGAAAAGAGATCATGCTATTGCTAATTATAAAGTGCTTAAAAAGGAAAAAGTTAAATTTGGTGTTGGCAGTGCTAGACTAAGTGAGGACATAGAGAGACTTGACAAAGCTCACAAGGCTTTAGAAAGTGAACACTCTCTCCTTATAAAGTCTCATGATCAACTCCAAACTCAACTATCTAAAAATGATGAGCTTACCAAGTTGTCTTCTTCCATTTCTAATGTTAATGATGCTTGTGCCACTAAATCCACTTCTTGTGAAGCATCTATTTTGAAGGAGAATGTTGAGCTAAGGGCTCAACTTGAGTTGCTAACTAGCAAGTACGGGATATTGAAAGAAATTCATGAAAAGCTCTCTAGCTCTAATGAGGACCTTCTAGCATCCCATATTAGGCTAAAGTTAGCTCATGAGGCTATTATGTCAAAGGTAACATCTTGTGAGCCTCATGTGGACAATGGCACAACTTCTACTCTTAATGCTATATTGTCTTGTGCTAGTCCTAGTGATTCATCCACTCACAATGTTGCTACATCTTGTGATGAATTACTTTCCATGCCTTGTTGCTCTAACAATGAAGCTTCTACTTCCTCTAGTATTTGTGTTGATACTAACCACGTAGAGGAATTAAAAGAGCTCAAGCCCCAAGTCACTTCTTTGAAGAAAGACTTGGAAAAGCGTCATGATGGAAGTCCACACTTGACAACATGTTGAGTGTTCAAAGACGCCCCAATGACGAGAGTGGACTTGGATTCAACTCCAACAAAAAGAACAAGTCCAAGCCTATCAAGAAGAACAAGGGCCAAGAACAAGTCAAGGATTCGGCCAAGATTGTTTGCTTCAAGTGTAAAGTTGAAGGGCACCATGTTAGATCTTGCCCTTTGAAGAAGAAGCGTCTTAGTGAGAAGCAACAAGGGAAGAAGCCTCAAGTTCAAACTCAAGTTCCTCAAGTTGAAGAATGGCCTCTTCCCAAGAAGAATCAAGCTACCCCTCCTCAAGTCGAGACTCCAACTAAGAAGAAAGGAGGAAGCAAATGTTGCTACATATGCCGTGAGAAGGGTCACTTTGCTTCTTCATGCACTAATGGTACCTTATCCAACCCCATTATAGTTGATGATATTTATTCTCTTTGGAAGGATAAGGTTGGCAATGTGTTTGCCAAATATGTTGGTACTCAAAGTGTGTCAAGAAAAGAACCATTTGGTTGCCAAACCTATTGTGACTAACCTCTTAGGACCCAACTTGGTTGTGTACCAACAAGCTAAAACTTGATCAATAGGTGTTGTTGGAGGGCATTGGAGACTTGGCTACATTATGAAGAATTAAGGGATCTTCATCAATTATATTCTCTCAAGTCAAGTCATTTGGATTATATTGTTCTATCTCATATCCAATGTTCCTCCTTGCGGAACTTGTGCTTATATCTTATATACATTGAAATTTGCTTGCACCCTTGCATGTGTTTGGTTTTGTACCTTGCTAGTGTTTGTATATGTTGTCTCTCTACTTACTTATCTTGAGAAATCAAGTATATGTATGTTGGTTTGTACACCATTTACTTGTTTTGAGTCTTATTGATTTTATTTGATATCTTATCTCGATTGGCTCTCTTTGAGAGATTAATGGACTATCCATTTTTTGAGAGTGATATGCTTCGTGCACTTCACAATCCTAAAAATGTGTGTACATGAGGAATACCACTTAGTGTTGATACTTCTATGTGGTATGTCATTCTCATGAGAAATTCAAATTCTAAAGTCCATTAGTTATCTCTAGTTGGTTTGCTTGCCTCTTGTTAAGAAAATTTGGATTATCACATTATGGGGAGTAATAAGCTTTGTGCATATTACAAACCTACAATTTGTGAACATGTGAGGTATTGCCACCTAGAATTGATATTCTTCATTATCTTATTCCTATGTGGCATGTTTCTCAAACAAGTTCCCATTTGCTTAAATGCTTTTTGCCCCTCAGCGTTGGATCTTGTTTGTGATGATGTTCTTGATATGGCTTTCCCTAAATATGTTATCATATATCTTTTTGGGAAACCAATTGCTTCAAGCTACTCTTTGAGTTGCTTTGCATGATCGCGTGAATATTTGAAGCTATCAAGAATATCTATCTATCTAAGCATGGCTTTAATTCCTATCCTTTGCCATATGCTTATTTGTCGTGAAGTTGGTCTTGAATATCATTCCTATATACCACCGAGAAATATCTCCATATACTCCTTGTTCATGACAAGTGATACTCATATTTGAGGCAAAATTTGTAGACCATCTTCACTTTGGCTCTTGTTTTGAATTGCCTTATTTTATTGCCAAGGATTTGTTTTGATCTAACTCTCATTTGTCTTCCTTGTATATTTTGGATCCTTGTTGCTCCACTCAAAATTTCTTTTGAGCTTTCTTTTTAGGAAAAGCAATGATCCCATTCTTGTGCATTTACATTCAAAGTCTACTCCTAGATAATGCACTATTCTTGGGGAAGCAATCCTACATTGAGTAGAACATCATTCTTTAAATCGGTTTTGTATCTTATTGCTTTCCTTGAACATGACTAGTGTTTGAATAATATGTATAGAGAGTGATGGTCCTATTGTGTGCATTTTGTATTCAAATGGAAGATCATAAATGATGCACAAATCTTGGGGGAGCAATCCTACATGCTCTTGAACATTAGTAATCCTCAATTGATATTTTATCCCAATGACGTGTCTCTTTGGAAGACAAACATTTTTGTCTTGGTACCTTGTGCCATCATGAAAAGTGTAGAGGGTTTGATTTATTCCTTGATGGTACTTTCTTCAATTGCTACTTTACTTTCATTTAGTATATTCTCAAAGTGGTATCTGTCGGAGACTAGTCCCAGGAACTAGGGGTGTCTCTCAAAAGCCAGGAAACGAGTAAGGGTGAACACAACGTCAAACAGATCCTCAACAACCTCGGCGACGGTGCTCGTCGAGCTCGGTGAGGAACATCACGATAGAGAGGAAACACGAGCCGCTACCCAGGTTCAGGCCCACCGTGAGGTGTAAAAGCCCTACGTCCTGCTAAGATGTATTGCACTGCTTGGAGTGGTCCACAGTACAAGGGTGCTTGCCGAGGGCACAGTTGTGGCTATGGTGGACTATGGTGGAAGGAGCTCCGTCTTCTCCTTCCGACGTTGCTGCTTGGTTGTGGAATGAGTTGGTGAATGCGGGATCCCCTTCCTAGGTCGTACACTCGCTCCTTATATACTGGCCTTGGTCCTCTTCCCCGAAAAACTCCGGCGGGAAGGGATACCACAATGCCGCCGAGTTGGAGCACAGCGCACAGCGTCGGGGCGTCCATGGACACGGTCCATGGCAGAGAGCACGTCGTCTTGGCAGAAAAAGCCACCGTCCAACCAGGACGGTGGGCTGGCGCTGCAGAGCTTTGGGGCGTGCCCACGGTGACGTCGCAGTTGGAGCGTAGCGGCGGCCGGCCGCTTATCACCAAATTGGCAAGTCTTGGAGTCCGCTTTGCTTCCTCCAGCTCCTTTGACCGCTTTATACACGAGAATGGCAACTGCGGCGTCATCGTCATCGCGCCTGCTGCGCGCGTCACTCTGCGGCGGGCGCAGAGCCCATGTGCGCTCTGCAGCGGCGCAGGAGCTTGCTTCCACTTGAAGGAACCCCGCGAGGGCCTGAAGCCTCGCCGAGGCATTGTAGTCGTTGACTTCTCGCGAGGGAAAACCTCGCGAGGGTAGCGCGGAGACGCACCAGGACCTGATGGTCCTCTAGGAGAGGCCTTCCTGAGGCAGAAGTTCCTCTCGAGGCCCCTTAGGCCGAACGTCTGGTCCTCAGCAGAAATGCCCAGCCGAGCAAAGAAACCCTCGCGAGGGAAAATGCCTCGCGAGGCTCGTCAGGCTGAAAGCCTGGTCCTTAGCAGAATTTCCTGCGGAGCGGTTGAGGGCTGGGCAGGTCGGCCCATGGTACCCTGGTTTCCACTGGGCCGACAGTAGCCCCCGGGCCCGCGATGGGCACGCTGGAGTTCCCCAGGCGGAGGCGAATCGTCGTGGGCCCAAAGAAGCCTGCGAAGTCCGAGACACGTGGAGCGTCACGGCCGGACACGATCCCACGATATCCTCTGAAGTAACGGGCGTGGTGGTGGGTCCTGCCACGTCCTGGTAACGGCTCGATGAGCTGATATAAGGCGAAGAGCTCGGCGCAGGCGGCCATTACTCCACTCGTTCCCCTTCCATCTTCTTCTTCCCAGCGCTCAATCCCCAAACTTCTCCTTCGCAACCTTGCTGAGATGGCGCCCAAGAAGGCCACCGCTGCCACGAAGGGCAAGGCAGTGGTGCAGGGCGGCGAGCCTGCTGCGATGCAGCGGGACGGTGACTTCGAGCCAGCTCTGTCCGGCTCCCGCTTCGAGACGGAAGCGCAGCTGGACAAGGTGCGCCACATGGCGGCCTCGAAGACCAACGAGCACGGCGCCACTGTGCTCAAGCGAGCGGGCAACTCTCACGGTAGCTTCTACCCCATCTTCATGCACACTCTCTTCGCCGGGCTCGTTCCTCCCTTCTCCGATTTCTTCCTGGCGGTTCTGGAGCGCTGCCAGATCCAGGTTCTTCATCTCCACCCCAACTCCATCCTCGTCCTCGCCATCTTCGCCTACCTCTGCGAGGCGTACATCGGCATTCCGCCTTCGGTGGACCTGTTCCGTAGCTTCTACGCGCTCCGGTTCACGGCGAACAAGGAGCGGTCGGGGTGCGTGTCCTTCCGCATCACCGACGGCATGAAAGGCGTCTACATCCCCATCGCGCGGAACGGCGAGAAGATTGTGACCAGCGTGACGAAGAAGGTGGAGGACTTCCGCAAGCGCTGGTTCCTCATGCAGTTCGGGAGCCAGAGCGCCTTCTTCGAGCTGCCTGAAGCGCCTCCGACGAAGAGGGCGAGCTGGTCTTCCAAGGGGCTCAAGGGCGCGACACTTGGCCCTGTGGTGAGGCGCTTGAGGGACCTCCGCGAGGCTGGCCTCACCGGGCAGATGGTGGCCAAGGACTTCGTGAGGCGCCGTATCGCTCCGCTCCAGAGGCACGCGGACGCGATGTGGCTGTACTCCAACCAGAGGGACAAGATGCGCCTGAGCGCTACCTGTCGGGGGAATACTTTCTGGATTAACCCGCGGCCCAGTGCGACTTAACTTACTCGCACGGATGAAGGCCCACTTGGGAACAAGCCCAATATTGAACCGCCATAAGGAGAAGATCTAGAAGACAAATCCCGGAGGACGTGAAGACCAAGTAGTCTCCGAGTAGGCCTCTGTGGATGTATTCCTTATGGGGAAGTTTCCTTTTGTAACCTAGCGAGCCTCTGTGTATATAAAGAGGACTCGCAGGACTTAGAGCGGGTCAAGCTATCAAGCCCCAAACCCTAGCTCATACGGCGAGTACCAGATCGGATCGCCTCCATTGTAACACCTCGATTATCATATCAATACCAATCTAGGGTAGGCAGGAAGTAGGTCTTTTACCTCACATTGAGGGGGCCGAACCTGGGTAAATCTGTGTTGATCTTTGTTCCTGCGATCCCAAGCTCGGAGATGCTTGACTCGCGTAATCCCACACCTACGAAGTCATCTATGACACCTGACGTGACAAACCCACGACAGTTGGCGCCCACCGTGGGGCCTGCGGTCAAAAGCGTCACGTTCCGCGCAGGATCGAAATCAGGCTTCAAGGACATCGCCATCGGCCAAGTTGAAGACATCAATGGGGTCCCCTTCATCGACGACTCAGAGTGGGGACCCGAGGCAGATCGCATCGAGTTCGGATACATCGTTCCCATCGGATCAGTAAAAGTTTTCGTCGGATCCGTCAGTCGCAGATCTATGGACGCGACTCAAGGAAGCGAATCGGTGAAGGAGCTGCGGCCGGTCAGGGTCCGCGTGTTGGAGGAGCTACAACAAGCTACGGCAAGATTGCCCATCCCCGTCCCATCAAGACCTGTTTGGGGATCTCTACCAAATCAGGAAGGAGACCTCAAGATTGAAGAGATTGAAGCTATCAGGACGGAGCTTTGTGAAGAGGCACAAAGACTCGCGGCTGAGCGCGAAAAACTCCAAGAAGAAGGCCGACGACTCCGCCACTGCCAGCCGAAGCACCAGGCGGTGCGAACCAAGATGACATCTGAGCGCAAGAAACTCCAAGAAGAAGAGTGGCGACTCCGTCGTTGGCAGCAAAAACATCAGATCAAGATGGCAGAGGAGAGAAAATCACAGTTCCACGGCGACCCAGAGAGCAACGTGCACGCCGCGATAGGGATATTGTCAAAGATAGCACCGGTTGGAGACACGCGAGCTGATAAGGAAGCTCGCCATGCGATCGACCTACTACAAACTGCTGCTTTACAACAAGCAAATATGTATGGAGTCACGCCCAATGAGCCGCAAAACGAGGTATCATGGGGAGGAGAGTACAGCATCGAAGAAGTGGTCAACCAGTTAGCAGGTTTGCAGGTATCATTGGAAAAAGAAAAGAAGATAGAAGGCGAGTCGCGGACGTCCGGAGCGACTCAGCCATCCCAGATTGAAACTGATTCAGATTCAGCGCCAGTAAACTCCTATTCATTATTGAAAGGACCAGCATGTTTTGGAGAAGAAATACGGCTCACTCGTTTCCCCCCGAACTTCGACGAGTCGCAGCGAGTCACCACCTATCGCAGTGACCAAGACCCTGCCTTATGGATAGAAGACTACGAGGCAAGCATGACAGGGGCTGATGTGACTCAAGAAATACGTGCAAAATACTTCCACTTGGCAATACAGGGAGAAGCTAGGGATTGGCTATTAAGGCTGCCATCAAAATCAATAAACACATGGGAAGACTTGAAGGACAAGTTCATTCGCAGATTCCAAACAGAAGATATGAAAAACCTTAGACAATGCATTCAAAAAGAGGACGAATCAAGCGGCGACTGGATCAAGAGAGTCGCGGAGATCCTTGGCTCCGCCAAAAACTTAACAGTACAAGCTGCAATACAAGCTATGAGAAGAACTGTAGATTTGAGCCGCTGGTGCACAAATTAAGTCGCGCTGAGCACAAGATTGATAGTTTCGACCAGCTTTTGGCAACGGCTGACAAGTATGCAAAGACAGATAGAGGGACAGGCGGCTTATCACAGAACCCAACGGGAAACTGCCAGTCGCGAAGACAGAGTCGCGCACACCAGATGCAAGAGCAAGGGAGTGATAAGGCCTTACCCCCTAATAACTGCAAGGGGATCTTCGACGTGCCTTGCGACTTACATCGCAGGAGAGATGGCAGGCCAGCGGGTCACACAAAGGCGCAATGTCATTATTACCGGAGGTGGAAAGAAGGCGACACGCCAGATACAGCTCGCAGCAGATCGATGCACCACAAGAATAAATCTAGCTCTCATCAAGAGCCTGACGTTTTACCTAGAAGAAACATAGGACAGTTTCATACAGTGGAGGTACAAACGACGGATGGAAGCCGGAAGAGCAGTCAGATTTCAACGCCAGAAAGGCATCGTCGCTGGACAGAGCAATCGGTTATTTGGAGTCGCGGCGATCACCCCCCAGAAGTAAGAGATCCAGGACAGCCAGCTCTGGTGGTCACGCCAGAAGTCGCGGGATACAAGTTAAGTAAGGTCCTAATGGACGGAGGAGGAAGAGTAAACATCCTATATCAAGACACGCTCCGAAGAATGAATATACCCGAGACAAGGCTGCGACCATCCAGGAAAGAAATTCAAGGAATAATCCCAGGAGCTGTTACGCGACCAATCGGAAAGATAACACTTGAAGTTAGCTTTGGAACAGAGCGGAACTTCCGCTCAGAGCTCCTAGACTTTGAGGTTGTAGCAGTCAAAAGCTCATATCATGCAATCTTTGGAAGAGAAGCCTATGTCAAATTTACCGCTCGCCCCTGCTACGTCTACCTACAGTTAAAGATACCAGGACCAAACGGTGTTATTACAATATATGGAGACAGACAGAGAGCATTAGAATGCGAGAACGCAGGCTCAGTACTCGCAGAAGAAGCTTGTATCGCCAACTCTTCACATGGTATCAGTCGCAGATCGGTGATCGCAGCTCAAAACGAGTCGCGTTGGAGGTACCGCGGAAGCGGCCAACAGGATGCAGCCACCGGATGGTAAATACCCACCGAGAAGTCGCGCATCAGCAAGATAATGCCCCAGAGGTCGCCTTGGTACAAAAAGAAGACAAGAGATGGCGCATGTGCATAGACCCAGCCTCGATCAACAACCCAGCCAAAGGGGCTCAGTTATCGTGAGACCTTACAAAGCAAACTCAACTCAACATAAGTCGCAGCTCAGTGCGGCTGATCGCCAACAAATGCTTTCTGCTTCAACATGAGACATACATCGGAGCTATCATGCTCGACCCGAGTCGCTTTTAGCGACTCAAAATTGAACCAATCAGGTGTTCAACCCACTCCGTCAGGAGTATTAATTCGCAACTAAGTGCGATGAGTATCAAGTATGCATGGCCTGCGGGGAATAGAAAACCCGCATTAAAGGGCCTGCATCATCATGTAACACCCTGTAAAACATCGAGTGATTATGAAATAAAGCCGGCACCCTTGACATTCAAGGGTTTGTCGTTTCGCCTCAACTATCATTGAGTCGCTGAGTCTTTTGAATTTCATATATCACTGACCCTTGAGGGCTCCTTACGAGCATCGCGAGTACCAATCGCACCTCAAATTTTGCCAAACTAGTGGCAATCCTTAAGCTAGAAGCGTCTTGCATTATGCGACCAAAGTACTGGGGTGTGGCGTCAATCGAGCTTGATTGCCTATCATGGCCGCTCTCGACCCTGAACACACATGTTCCTAGGAAATACTGAGCCGCGCGAGCGTCTACTTAATGGAATTATCAAGAAAAGAACCTGCTTATAGGTCACAAAAATACAGTTTATGATACATGAATATCTTACAGACTAACGGGCATGTCCCACATTATTTATTTTTCCTCTTCCGAGCAACAGGAGTGGGAATTGGCGCGGCTTGTCTCGCAGTTGCAGTCGCAGGTGTCCTAATAATCAGGGCGCCGCCAGACGAAGCAGAAGGGCCACCAGATACTGTTGCTGGAGCGGCAGCCCGAGATGACTCAGCTCCTGAGGACTTTTCCTTCGACATCTTGCTCCCATCAAGATTGAATTTATCAAGATAAGTGCCCAAGTCTAAGTTATCAACAAACTTTGTGGCATACCCGCGCATCCCTTTCCAGATATCGAAGTACTCGCTTATTGGCAGTTCAGTATCATCTGCGCTCATCGCCAGACCGTGGCGAGCAACCTTGCCAACATCTATCTCTGGATAATATGCTCGAAGCAATGTCAAGACATGCGCGGCTCCGGCGCGAGCAGAGGATCGTTTCCAATCAGAGACATAATGTGGAGCCTTGAGCAGTTTATTAATCCAATACTCGCAAGATGTTGGGCCATCAGTCGCAGGAGTGATTACCGTCATAACTTCCTTGGTAACCTTTAAGAAGCGCTGGCTGAGGTCAGACAGATATACCAGTTGATCCTTCAAATTGGAGCGGGACACTGGGGCCTCAGGTCCTATGTCAAAGAAAGAAAAGGCAAGAAACAAGTCAGAGACTAACGAGTGGTTACCCAAAATATGTATGATTAAAGGAATACAAGACCAACCAGCAAGCTGCAGGACGGCTGATTTGACCATGGAGCCAAAACCCTCAAAGGCTTTGAGCAGCGAGTTATATTTTTCATCTCGCGCGGCGAGTTCCTTTGCGTGGTCCCCCTTCAGGCGATCAATCAATTCAGTTTTAAGAGCCAGTCCTTCTCGCAAAGATCTAATGACCTCGTCTTTCTCCATGAGTCGCTGCTGCATATCAGCTTCAAGTTCTTTAAATTGCTCTTCGCAGGAGTCGAGTTGACCTTTGAGAGATTTTATTTCCTGATCTTGGTCCCTAATGACCTCATTATGCTGCTCCAGGCGAGACTGCATCATTTCAGGATGGTCTATGGAAATGCCTTTACCCTTTATTGAGCCAGAAGCATCAAGCAAGGACAGTTCACGCTGAAAACAAACAGAGCAAAACGAACAGGTAAATTATCAGGAATTTGGGGGCTCGAGATTTGAAGCAGGAAAAGAATCAACACCCCGTGCGATGACACAAGGTTTTGATCCTTGGGGGCTACGGTATATATACCTGGCGACTTGAAGAAAATTGCTCAACTAAGTCGCGCAGCAGAGCAGCATGCTTGTCTCCAGCAGAAATTATGGCATCTGCGATTGATTTAGAACTATTTCCTGGAGCTGGAATTCTATTTTCAGTAGATATCCTACCAGCAGCAGGAGTTGTGGATGGAGCTGCGGCTGGAGTCGCGGCAGGAGCCGCGTCTGCAATACCTTCCTCCAGGGAGGGCCTTGGTTGAGTCGCACCATTACTGTTTCCCACGTTTTCATCAGCAGCATCATCCTCGCTCATAGCTGCAGAGAAGAAGTGGGATGGGAATTAGACTTGGGAGCCTCTTCAGACATAGCCCTGCAAAACATTGATGGGTTAGTAAGCTGACCTAGCAGAGCCGCAACATTAAAAGGAAGGCGAACCATACCCAGAGGCGACACGGATACTCTTCATCAGGCAACCAGAAGAAGGAGAAGATAAACCTTGCAAATCTGAACCTACAGAGTATGAAAAGAAGTAGTGGTCAGCAATTCCTTGCCAGAAATACGTAAAACAAAAAGAGAAGGAAGAGTCGCAAACAATTACCCGAGCTTATTGAGAAGCAATCCTCTGCAGCAGTTTCGGAAGAAAAAGTAGCCTTGTTGGGATCAGCAAGTTTTAAAGATTTGGCAGCTCTTGTTTCTGCCAGTAATGCCAAGGCTTTGCGACGTTTCTCAGGCTGCGTGGGGTCTTCTGAGCTCTGGCATAAAATACGTTTCGAGGACCTGCGAGGCACCTCAGGAAGTTCCAGGAAAGGTGTATTTGGAGTCGAAGACAAAAGAGCGTCGGCCATTTGTTGTTCCTCTTCAGAAGCACTACCCTCGTGCATAACTGTATCTTCGTCAAAGGCTGCGGCTTGCCTTGACGACTCAGCCACGGATCCTTGGTTCAAGTCGACGTCCTCTGAAGGAAGAACCCAGAAATAGGGATCGATCTGAAAAGGAGCTCAGGTCAGAAATAATCAATTTTTGGGAAAGGAATTTTCGAGGAAACAAGTGACAAGTAAACATTACCACAAAAGGCTTGTGCTCAGCCCAGAAGGGAGCAAGTCCGACGTTGTCATACGAGTCAATATCCTCGTCCGTCACTCGGCGAATGAAATTTATCCACTCCCCTTTGTCCCAATCTTCAGGGCAAGTGCGATCGACGTCATTTGCATGACAAGTGAAATCCATCATAAGCCGCGAGCGGCGACTCACAGGCTGAACTCGCCATTTAGTCCAGCAAGATATGAGATCTAATCCAGTGAGACCATGGAGTGTCAGCGCTCTCACCTTGTCTAGAAGGGATTCGACAAAGGGTAACGAAGAAGGATCAGGTTTGGAAAACAAAGCATCGGTAGCCTCGAAGGGAAGAGGAGACCAAAGAGGGAGAGGAATTTCACCCTCAGGAGAAGTGTTTTTACAATAGAAGAATGTCCTTTGCCACTCCTTGATTTCTTGGCAAGAGTTAGTTTTGGGAAGATACTACCCCTACGGCGTTGGAAGGAAATGGCGCCGCATTGGAGAAAAGGACCATCTGTGGTTTCCCTTTGACTATTGCAATTGAAAAGAGCAAGCCAGAAATCTATTGAAGGCGGGACGCCCAGATAATCTTCGCAGAGGACGTGGAAGTTGCTCACTTGCAACATCGAATTAGGGCCAATATCATGGAAGCGGAGACCTAACCGCTGCATCAAGGAGCGGAAGAAGAGAGAGCCTGGGGGTTTGAACCCGCGCTCAACATGCTCCGCAAAAATCACTATTTCTCCTGGTTGAGGATTGGGGATTACCTCCTCGCCAGCCGCCCGCCATTCGCATTGATCTTTTGGCGGAAGAAGGCCCCGTGCAGATAGGGATTCCAGGAAATCTTCGTCGACCCACGAGCCTTCCCAGTTGCACTTGCGGCGAGACATTTTTCTCGGATCAACGGAGATATCCACCGAAGGATTGTGAGTACGAGAAGCGAGATTGGAGGCGGCGGAAAGGAGTAGCGGATGCGTAATACAGGACTTGATGCGAACGCGGGAAAACGATGAGTCAAGATAAATAACCCAGACGTGGAAGACGTTTAGATCTGAAAGTCAACCGTCAAGAAAGGATAAGTCGCGTTCTTGAGTCGCCAAGAAGAGTTATAAGCCGCAGATTGGAAACAAGGAAAAGCACGGCCTAAGTTCAGGCCATGCTTGGGGGCTAATGTCGGGGGAATACTTTCTGGATTAACCCGCGGCCCAGTGCGACTTAACTTACTCGCACGGATGAAGGCCCACTTGGGAACAAGCCCAATATTGAACCGCCATAAGGAGAAAGATCTAGAAGACAAATCCCGGAGGACGTGAAGACCAAGTAGTCTCCGAGTAGGCCTCTGTGGATGTATTCCTTATGGGGAAGTTTCCTTTTGTAACCTAGCGAGCCTCTGTGTATATAAAGAGGACTCGCAGGACTTAGAGCGGGTCAAGCTATCAAGCCCCAAACCCTAGCTCATACGGCGAGTACCAGATCGGATCGCCTCCATTGTAACACCTCGATTATCATATCAATACCAATCTAGGGTAGGCAGGAAGTAGGTCTTTTACCTCACATTGAGGGGGCCGAACCTGGGTAAATCTGTGTTGATCTTTGTTCCTGCGATCCCAAGCTCGGAGATGCTTGACTCGCGTAATCCCACACCTACGAAGTCATCTATGAGACCTGACGTGACAAACCCACGACACTACCCTCTACACGCAGGAGGAGGTACACGCCCTCATGGAGACCCTCTTCACGTCTCCAGACATCCTCGTGCCCACTGACCAGACTGTGCCGCTCCATCGGATCGATCTCGGGCGTCGTGTCTCGCACGTGCAGACGATGCCGAAGTTCGACCAGTGGGGCCTGGTGCCTAAGGGGCACGTTGGGCCTCGCGAGGACCCAGAGTCTACGGCGCAGGGGGCACCAGCTGAGGGCGACGAGGAGACGACGGAGACGCCCGCGGAGTCTGACGCAGGCGCAACCGGTGCCTCGGGAGGCGCCGCTTCCTCGGCGGAGAATTCGAGCGCCTTGAAGAGTGCGGCGCCTGAAGCTGAGATCCATGAGATCTCCTCGGGCAGCGGCGGCCAGTTCGTGGTTGCCCCCTCGCAGCGTGTTGAGGGGAAGGAGGAGAGCGATGATGACGACGCTTCGTCGGGCCACTGCGAGCCCCGCTCCAAGGCGATCCACGACAGGAACGCCGGAGCCCGGGAGGAAACGGAGGCACGGACGAGCGCGGAGCCCAGTGCTCCGCCCGCGCGGCGGAAGAAGAGGAAGTGGGTCGACACCGCGGCGTAAGTTTTTGTACTCCCTTTCCTGTTTGATGTTGACCTTGTGTAGGCTTCTCGAGTGGTTTTTGAGTCTTTTCCTCTCCAGGCGCCCTGAGGAGCCAAAGAGGCGGAGGCTCCGGAGACTTGGAGAGATCTCCAGCTCTGCCGCGGCGTCTGCGGCGCCTACGGCTGAAGAGGTGCACCCCGAGGCCACCGCTTCCTCTCCCGAGGCTACGGCGCCGCCTCCTGAGACAGAGGAGCGCCGCGAGGAGGAGGAGGAGGCAGAGGTGACGATGCCGTCACCTGCGCGGCCTGACGCCTCTCCTGTGCGGCAAGAGAAGACGCCGGAGAAGGATGCGGCAAGGACCACGCCGCCGGCGAAGGAGGGCGCGGCGGAGACAGCTGCGTCTGCAGAGGCGCACGCTGACGTCGAAATGGAGGAAACCACTGTGCCGTCGCCTCCACCGAGCCCGGGCCTTGGAGGGCCTACGGCGGGCACTGAGGCTGCCGCGGGGACGGCCTCAGCAGAGAAGGCCAACCCTGCTCCTGGGGAAGAGGAGAGTGCTCCCCAGGGGCAGAAAGATGGTGGAGCTGATGGTGGGGGCCTCGAGCCCCCAGAAGGCTCCCAGCGCAGAAGGCGAGGGGGGCTCTCGCCAGAGCCCCCCCAGAAGGCCCCTAGCATGGAAGAAGGGGGAGGCTCCCACCAGAGCCCCCAGGCGCGCCTCGAGGACACTCAGAGCCCAAGGCGCGATGCCCCGGAGTCCTCGGCAGGCGCTGGCGCTTCCAGGCCCTCTGGAGAATCATGGGCCCTAGCCTTGCGGGGTCAGCGCCCAGTCGCAGCTCGCCGAGAGGCTGTCCTTCGCTCGGCGAGGGAGGTGCTCGATGGGCTCGAGGCCCAGCTCGCTGAGGAAGATCGCGCCAGGGCGGAGGAGGACGCCGAGCTTGCGCGGGGCTGGGCTTGCCTCCAGGAAACCGTGGAGCGCTGCCGCCGGAAGGACGAGGCAGCCCAGGCGCAACGCGAGGCGGCGCTGCGCTCTGCTGAAGAGATCCGCATCAGCGTGGTCCGCGAGGTCGAGGAGACCCTTGCGGACCTGAGTGCTAGGCGCGAGGCTCTCGAGGCGGAGACCGAGGCCAAGCATCAGGAGCTGGCGGCGCGCGAGGCGGCGGTCTCCACCAAGCACAAAGAGCTTCTGGACCGCGAGGCGGGGATCATCGCCGAGTCGGAGACCGTGCGGCAAGGCCTGGAGAAGCTCCGCGAGGACCTGCGCGTCCGCGAGAACCAGATGGTGCAGCGCGGAGCAGAACTTGATGCCCGCGAGACCGAGCTACGCAAGCGCGAGGAACAGGTTGAACAGATCGAGAAGGATCAATCTGCGCAGCGGGAGCACCTGGAGTCTCGCGAGAGCAAGGTTACTCAAGACGAGGCGTTCTACCAGAAGCGCCTCGCGCTGACCAACGAGAACCTCCGCAAGAAGGAGGAGCAGATGGCGGAGGAGTCCGCGACCAAGGAGAAGCTCTTCCGCGACAATTGCAGGAAGGATTCGCGGAGAAGGCCAAGAAGCAGGAGGAACGCTTCACGAAGAGACGCAACGAGCTTGAGGCTCGCATCAGGGAGCTTGAGGCTCAGAAGAAGCGATTTGACTCCCGCCTTCATGACGCTGTGGAGGCTCGGAAGCACGCGGAGCAGGACCTTGCCTCCTTGACGCAGGACATGAATGAGATGCAGCAGCAGGTGGGGCCTGTTGTGGAGCTCGTCGAGGAAGCTCGGCGGAGCGCTCTGGCTGCGCAGGTCTTGTCGCGCCAGCGGGAGCGCATGTTTGCTTCCTTGGTGAGGCGTGCGCGGGCCGTTGCGGGCCGCCTGGGGACCGAAGCCCCCAGGCTTCTGTCGAGGGGAACTCCGACGTCGCCACCTACCTTGCTTCTTCGAGCAGCTTCTCACCAAGCTTGAAGAGGTCGTGACGAACCTCGACGACCTGGTCGACACCGAGAGCCGCGAGCTCCTTGGCGTCGCGGTCGGCCAAGTCTTCGCCAACCTTGCACACCTCCACCCCGGCTTCGACTTCGCGTCTGTGATGGAGCCTCTGGAGAAGGAGCTCGCCTCGAAGCTGGACGCCTCGGTGTGGGACGACGTGGAGAAGTATATCAACGCTTCAAGAGGGTCGAGGTCGAGGAGAGCGACGACGAGGCAGGCGCTGAGGAGGTGGATGATGAGGCGTCGACGGCGACGACGACAACCCCGCTGCTTAGGTTGCCCCTGTGGAGAGATGTGCCAAGGGCACCAGTTATCTTAAGACTTGTTGCTTTATTTTGTGCTGGTTTGTAAAGACACTTTTATTTTGTGCAAGTGTGAGTGCCCCTCGGGAGGCCTTTTATCTGTTCCCTCATGTCTTTTTCGCTCTACGTCGTTAGGACCCTGCTCTTAGCGCAAATAGCACCGCCGCTTCGGTATGCCGGAGTCAGGGCTCGACAAGGCCGGGGGGTAAGGCTTAGAGAGGTAAGAGCCCTCGAGGCGCGATGCTCAGGGCTCCCCTTTGACGTGCAAGCAGCCCATGAGGCGTAAGAGAGAAAAGAGAGGCTCGAGGGGCGACAAAACCAGCGAGAGGGAAAAAGAGCTCATGAGGCGTAAGTTCTGGACTTAGCTCTGGCGAGACGCCTGCTTTGTAGAGGGTGTTGTGTTCCTGGTGAGGTGTTCTCCCTCTCGAGGCTGCCTGAGGCTGGTTTGGAGCTTTTGGAGCCCTGCAAGGCGTCTTGTTCCCTGCGTTGGAGAGAGAGGCGAACCCACAAGCAAAGCATAGTTGTACAACTCATGCGCGCTCATAGATTTCCTCATGGGTATCTCACGAGGAGAATAAGCACCAAGGTCCTTGGTGAGGTGACGTGCATGGGAGCTAACCCACGAGTCAGAGCTCTTTGGTGAGATAACGGTCGTGGGCGGAGAGCCACGAGTTAGAGCTCGGATCCTTTGGATTTTACGATGCTGCTGGGATGCTCCCGAGACACAGGCACCGTGCTCAGCCCCCGCTCGCGAGGTGCGCATGGGGAAAAATGTGAGCGCGAATGAAATGTAAGAAAACAAACTCACCAAGCAATATTACATAACGGCGCCGAAGCGCAATAGGTTCATGATGACCTGAAATTGTTCATTACACTTGGCGAGGCCAAGACAAAGTCCGCCATGTCTGGGCATGGGGTTCCACATGGAGTGGCTGAGGCTTCCCGCGGCCCGTGGCGACGCGTTGTAGGAAACTCTCAGTGGAGATGGCCCTCGTGAAGGGAAAGCTTGGTGAAGCTGGGAGGTGAAGACGCGTGCTTCCCTCTTGAGACAAAAAATGCCTGCCGCGACGTGATCACGGGTAGAACTTGCGTAGGTGCTCGATGTTCCATGGATTTTTGATCGGATCGCCGTCTTCCGTCTCGAGCCGTACCGCGCCAGGCCTGGCGATGTGCGCGACCCTGTAGGGGCCTTCCCACATGGGTGAGAGCTTGTGGAGGCCTCTCTGGAGAGGATCCTCCTGAGGACGAGATCGCCTGTCTCGAGGGTGCGCGGCCGTATGTGGCGGCTGTGGTAGCGGCGCAGGTCTTGCTGGTACTTCGCCGCTCGGAGGGCGGCACGGCGGCGTAGTCCATCGAGCAGCAGCAAGTCGTCGTTGTGGAGCTCCTCTTGGTTGTCCTCGTTGAAAGCAAGGATCCGTGGGGACCCATGCTTGATCTCGGTGGGGAGGACTGCTTCAGCGCCATAGACGAGAGCGAACGGCGTTTCTCCAGTGGGCTTCGTGGCGGTGGTGCGGATGGACCAGAGCACGGAGGGGAGCTCTTCGATCCAGTTCTTGCCGTGGGCCTTGAGGCGATTGAAGCTTCTTGTCTTGAGGCCTTTGAGCACTTCTGCGTTCGCCGCTCAGCCTGCCCGTTGCTTCGTGGATGAGCCACCGAGGCGAAGCAGAGCCGTGTGCCAAGACTCTCGCAGTAGGCCCTGAAGATGCCGCTGGTGAACTGTGAGCCGTTGTCGGTGATGATGCGATTTGGCACGCCGAAGCGACAGGCCAGGCCTCTGATGAATTTCACCGCTGATCTCGCCGGGATGGTGCGCACCGCTTCAACCTCCGCCCATTTGGTGAACTTGTCGATGGCGACGTAGAGGTAGCGGTAGCCCCCGCTGGAGCGTGGGAAAGGTCCCAGGATGTCCAGCCCCCAGACCGCGAAGGGCCAGGAGAGGGGATGGTCTGGAGCCCCAGTGCAGGCTGGTGGACTTGCTTGGCGTGGAACTGGCATGCCTCGCAAGCCTGGACAACGGTGGTTGCATCTTGAAGCACTGAGGGCCAATAGAACCACTCCTGAAGACTTTCCCTGCAAGGGTGCGTGATGACGAGTGGTGGCCACATTCTCCACTGTGTATGTCCTTGATCAGCTGGCGGCCTTCTTCAGGGGGGACGCATTTTAGTGCAACTCCATTTGGACGCTTGCGGTACAGGTCTCCCTCGTGAAGGCAGTATGACTTGGCCTGGCGAGCAACTCTCTCTGCTTCTGCATCCTCTTCAGGGAGGACTCCGTCCCTGAGGTACTCCTTGAGCTCATCGATCCAGCCCGTCTCTTGATGCATGGCCAGCAGCAGGCGTTCCCCTGTGGGTGGACCGCAGCTCGGCTCCAGATGTTGGTGGTGGTGGGAGCTCTTCGTCCGTGTTCATTCGACGCTTCTTTTGGCTGTTTCACCGATGCCCTGGTGAGTCTCTCCTCGAACACGCCCGCCTGCTGGGCTTCTCTGCGTGATGCTCGCCTGGCGATGTCGTCGGCCTCCTGGTTCTCCCTTCGTGGGATGTGCCTGAGCTCCATCCCCTTGAAGTGTTTCTCGAGCTTGCGGACCTCCTCGAGGTAAGCGGCCATGTGGCCGTCCTTAGGTGTATAGCTCTTGTTGGAGAAGTTGACGAGGAGCTGGGAGTCGCCCTTGATGAGTAAGCGCTTGATGCCGAGGGCGATTGCGGCTCTGAGCCCGGCGAGGAGGCCCTCGTACTCGGCGATGTTGTTGGAGACCTTGTCTGTCGTGAAGCACAGCTGGACGGCGTAGTAGAGCTTGTCGCCCTTGGGTGAGGTCAGGACGACGCCAGCCCCAGCGTTCTGGCATGCGAATGCTCCGTCGAAGTGCATGGTCCAGTGGCTTGGCACGTGTCTCCAGCTGGCGTGGTTTCTGCCTCATGAGGCTCTTCTTGCTGGTGTCTGTCCACTCGGCGACGAAGTCAGCCAATGCCTCCCCTTGATGACCCTGGTGGTGTCGAAGCGCAGGCCAAAAGGTTGCAGCTCAATGTTCCACCCTGCGACGCGATCAGTGGCGTTTGGATTGCGCAGGATCTGCTCCAGAGGGAATGATGTGACCACCGTGATGGGGTGGCCCTGGAAGTAGTGGCGCAGCTTCCTGGAAGCGATGAGGAGCGCGAGGAGGAGCTTCTGCTGCATAGTGTACCGCTCGCGAGCATCTCGCAGCACAGTGCTGACGAAGTAGACGGGATGCTCGACGAGGGTTGTCGATGGTGACGCAGCGCTGGGCTCCTCGGGAGCCTTGTCGAGCCTCTCTTGAGGTGGACCCTCGACGAGGGTGCCTTCTGGTTGCGCGGGCTCGGCATGGGGCTCAGGGCCTGAAGAGGTGTTTCCTTGTCGGGGGGATCTGGGCTTGGCGTGGCGTGTCCTTCTTGGCGAGGACTGGCTCTTCCCTTTCTGCCACCAAGGCTGCGCTCACTGTTTGTGGAGTGGCTGATAGGTACAGCTTCAGATGCTCGCCAGGCCTTGGGGCAACCATGACAGGTGGGCTAGCCAAGTACTTCTTCAGGTCTTCAAATGCCTTGTCCGCCTCAGGCGTCCACTTGAACGTGCCAGACCGCTTCATGAGCTTGAAAAATGGCAGCGCCCTCTCGCCGAACTTGGAGATGAAACGGCCGAGGCTGGCCATGCATCCCGCGAGGCGCTGCATGTCCTTGAGGCGACGAGGTGGCTGCATCTCTTCTATGGCTTTGATCTTGTCAGGATTCGCTTCTATGCCGCGGTGAGACACTAGGAACCCGAGGAGTTTGCCTGACGGTACCCCGAAGACGCACTTGGCGGGGTTCAGCTTGATGTTACTTTGCGCAGGCTGGCAAAGGTCTCCTCGAGGTCCTCCATGAGGGTGTGCTCTTCGCGAGTCTTGACCACGATGTCGTCGACGTAGGCTTCTGCGTTTCTTCCCATCTGAGCCCCCAAGGCCTTCCTCATGAGCCTCTGGAAGGTGGCGCCGGCGTTCTTCAAGCCAAAGGGCATGCAGACGTAGCAATACACACCACAAGGGGTGAGGAATGCTGTCTTCTCCTCATCCTCCTTCGCCATCTTGATCTGGTGGTAGCCTGAGAAGGCATCCAGAAAACAGAGGAGGTCGCAGCCGGCGGTGGAGTCCACGATCTGGTCTATCCGAGGCATGGGGTACGGGTCCTTGGGGCAGGCCTTGTTGAGGTCGGTGTAGTCGATGCAGAGCCTGCCGCCCCCGGTGTGCTTGGGAACGACCACCGTGTTGGAGAGCCATGTGGGGTGTGGAACTTCCTGATGATGTGTGCTTCTTTCAACTTCTCTACTTCCTTGATGATGAACTCTTGCTTCTCTGGCGCCTGGCGCCGTGCTTTCTGCTTCACGGGGCGTGCGTTTGGACACACGGCTAAGTGGTGCTCGATCACCTCCCTCGGTACTCCGGACATCTCTGACGGTGTCCATGCGAACATGTCAGAGTTTGCCCTGAGGAAGGCGACGAGCGCGCTTTCCTATTTGGGAGGCAAGCCAGCGCCTATGGTGACGCTAGCCCCCGAGCCGCTGGCGTCCAATGACACCTTCTTCGTGGCTGCCTGCTCCTGTGAGAACAGCTGCTTCTTCTTCGCGGGCCTCTCGAGGGGCTCCATGTCCTCATCAGCGGGGAATGCCACGGCAGCGGCCTTGTAGGCGGTCTCGACAGAGCGCATTGCGTCCTGGACTTGACCGTGGATGGCGATGGTGCCGCCGCTGCCTGGAAGCTTGACGATGTTGTACGCATGGTGAGTGACGGCCATGAACTTCGCGAGGGCGGGGTAGCCGAGGATGGCGTTGTAGGGCAGGCCAATGTGCGCGACGTCGAAGTCGATCTGCTCGGTGCGGTAGTTCTGCGGCGTGCCGAAGGTGACCGCGAGCCTCACCTGCCCCAGAGGTGTGGTAGAGCCACTTGTCACCCCCGTGAAGGGCCTAGAGGGCATAGCCACTCGTAGGGCACTTGAAGCTGCTCGAAGGTCTCGACAGAGATGACGTTCAAGCCCGCACCCCCATCTATGAGTGTCTTGGCGACGGCGATGTTGTTGATGATGGGGTGCACACCAGAGGGATGGTGCCTACAGCCTTGGTCGACTTGGGGTGGTCCTTGGAGTCGAAGGCGATGGTGTACTGCGACCACTTGAGGGGCTGGGAAGCCTCAAGCCCTGGAAGCGCTGCGCTGACCTCGCGAGAGAATTGCTTGAAGTGGTTGTTGGACTTGGGCGCCTGGGACCCGCCGAGGATGCAGGCTATTGCCCCCTGAGGGGCCTGGTAGCCCCCAGGGTTCTCGTCGGGGAGGTTGCCGTTTTGCCCAGCGTTGTTCCCCCGAGCCCTCTGCTGGAAGTTGTGGCGTCCACCTCCGCGGCCACCACGGCCTCCGCCGCGGCCGCCGCGGCCCTGGTTCTTCTCCCTCCTTGCTGAGCTGCTTGAGCTCCCAGCAGTCTTCAGTGCGTGGTTGTGCCTGTTGTGGTAGATGCAGTATGGGCGATTGTCCGCCTTTTTCTCTTCAGCCGCCGGAGAGGCCTCGCGAGGCTGCTTTGCGTCAGGCTCTGCCGCGAGGATGGCGGTGGTCTTGCGCTTCTCGGCAGGCTTCTTCTTGCTCCTGGACCCCTCGGAGGGTCATCCTCCACTTCCTTCTTGACGAAGAGGAGGCCCTCTTCAGCCTTGGCGCACTTGTCAGCCAGATCAAAGAGCTTCACCACAGAGGAGAGGGTGTCGTGGATGCCGAGCTTCTCGAGCATCCTGTGGTTCGTGACGCCCTCCCTGAAGGCGGAGATGACGTGCGAGTCCGGGATGTTCGGAATCTTGTTGCGGACCTGGCTGAAGCGCTGGATGTATCTGCGGAGGGTCTCGTCAGGCTTCTGGCGCACCGCGCGAAGGTCGTTGTAGGTGAGCGCGCGTTCGTAGGTGCCCTTGAAGTTGGCGACGAAGACCTTGCAGAGGTCCTCCCACGTGTCGATGGTGTTCTCGGGGAGGTTCATGAGCCACGAGAGCGCGGAGTCCTTGAGCGCCATGGAGAGCCAGTTGGCCATCACCTTGTCGTCGCCTCCTGCAGCCTGGATGGAGACGGTGTAGAGCTGCAGGAACTCCAGAGGGTTGGTCCTGCCGTCGTAGCGTGGAGGGAGGTCTGGCTTGAACTTCACGGGCCAGACGACGCGGCGCAGGTTGCGGGTGAAGGCGGTGCAGCCCGTGGCGTATATCACGGCGCCACCAGCGAGTACGCCGCGGTTCTGGCGACCTGCAGCGGCAATCTCCTGACGACGCGGTTGTGGCGGTCCCTCTGGCGCTCGATCTCCACGCGGGCATCCGCCGGAGTCCGCTGCACAATCTGGCAGTCGTGCGGCGAGGATGCGTGCGACGCGGCGCGGTGGTTTGCTGCCGGAGCTGCAGCTGGAGGAGGTGGCGGAGGAGGGGGGGAGGAGGAGCGCCGTGCGCTATGTTCCCCTCGCGTCCGGAGTGGCGCACCAGCGAGCGAGAGGGCGCTGGTGCTGCAGTGTAGCGGCAGGAACGGCGGCGGCGTTGATGAGCTCCTCGAGACGCCCGAGCCAGTTGTCGTGGCCCGCCTGCGTGGGACGGTAGCGTAGCAGCTCTTGCGCCATCAGTAGCGCGGTGGCTGGACTGGGCGCCGCTCGGCCCATCGTGGAGGCGCTCTCGCGCCTGGATGGGTGCAGGGAGGAAGCTGTCGGGGGGCTACCCCCGGGTAGGGTCATGGTGTGGTAAAAGCTATGCCCAGGTGTGGGCCAGGTTACAGTAAAACCGGCATACCTGGGCTTCAGAGTGTGGTGCAAGTGCAAACCGGCATAGTCGTACCGAGATAACCCGGGCCAGAAGGGACCGGGGTGCCACGCTGGTGCTAGCTGGCATATGGCGACCGAGACAAGAGATCCGAGATAACATAACCGACATATGTATGTCGGTAACTTATGTGTTTCTTATGTGCAGGGAAGGATATTTGGGGAAGGAGGATCCGGCATATCCATGCCGGGTTATCCATATGTCGGACAAGAGTCAATGCTCCTGTCACCTCCCGTCTGGCATGGGAGCGCCTGACACAGAAGCGCCTGACACGGGGGCGTGCAGGAGACCGAGATGGCAGGCCATCATTCCACCGCTGACTCCGGTTTATCCGGGACAGACTGCGAGGCAGAGGCATGGGCAGGCCCTGTCTTGTAGCTGACCTCGGGCGTACTTTGGAGCAGAGACATGGGACAGGACATGGGCAAGCCACGTCCTGTCCACTGTGCAGAGACAATCATGACGTGCAGGCGTGCGTGTCTGCAGTGCCGGTACGGAGAGGTGACCGCTGCAAGAGGAGGGTATTCCGGTAACCCGGTTTAGCCTATATATATGCCCTCACCCCCTCCTGCGTGAGGGACGGTGCCCTGAGATACTTTCCACCCGTAGCTTCATCTCCTTCCTTGTGCTTTGCACCATTGTTGTGTATACAGCTCAAGGAGCAAGCTTGTATTTGTGATACCGAGATATACAGAGAGAGACAGGCAGGAGTAGGGGTTTTACCTCCTCACGAGGGCCCTGAACCTGGGTAGATCTTGGTGTGCTGTTGTGTTCTTCGTGTGTGCTTCTTAGCGCGCTAGCCCTCTCCCGGATTCCACCAGCGTCCATCGGCCCCACACTTTAGCCATCCTATGGCATCTGCCGTGATACCACCACGACAGTTGGCGCCCACCGTGGGGCAGCAGCGGCGCTGGCTGGTGTGACATTCCGGACGGGCTCCATCATCAACTCCGGCGAGCGCGTCGTTTGCGGGCTCGTCTGCAAGCTCGGCGCGCTGAACTTCATCAGCGACAACGCGGGATGCTTCGGCAGCAGGCCGTTCCCGACGAACGGCTGCCTCATCAGCTTCGGCACCTTCGTGACCTACGTCGCCACCGAGGTTGTCTGCAAGTACCCCGAGCAGGTGCTTGTGGCGGAGGATCCTCCTGCTATCTGTGCAGCTCGCGGCCGGCGTAGCGCTCGCCCCGGGAGCTGCGCAGAGGTCATGATGACCGGCACTGCGGCCGATGCCGGTAAAGGAGACCCCGGCAAAGAGATGCCGGTAATCCCGCCCAAAGGTTAGATCGGCGAAAGTGCCGCTGGAGAGGAGGGAAACCTCCCCGGCCAGGCCGGTACATCCCATGTGCCGGTTAAGCCAGCTCACCTCGAGGAGATCATAGAGAAGTTAAATGTGCCGGTAGCAGCCGGTACAGATGCTGCCCAATCAGAGGCAGAGTTGGAGGCACGGCGTCAGAGCTTGCTTCAGGAGGCTCTGGAGATGGCCGAGGTACGAAGAGAGTTTGGGATAACTGTCCGTGAGTATAACCTAGCACATGGTTTTACCCCGGTAGCTGCTCGCCCTAGTCGAGTAGAGGATGTGCGCAAGAGGGTAAAAACCTCAATGCCGAGTTGCTAGAGATGGTAGATCTAGCTCCAGCAAAACTCCTAGTGCCTTATCGGTCGAAAAACCGAAGTATAGTTCCCCTGCTAAGACTCTTAGAGCTGCCGAGGCAGCAAGAGCCGAGTTGTCTGGCTTATCCGGAGAAGCTCTCCGCAGGCAGCAAGACCGAGTTAATGAGCTGGTAGCTGTGGCTACCCGGCAGAATGAGGCCTATCGCAAGGCCAACACAGTTGCAGGTGGGTCCGATGTTGTTCACTCGGCTAGGGGAGCTAGTGGATCTAAGGGGCAAGCTTCATCACCGCATGTCGGTGGAGATCGTGACCGGAGTGTAAACTCCGGTAAGAGCAAACAGATGCAGGTGTATGACCGGCGTGTGCCGGAAAACAGGTAGTTGGGCGAGGTAGTGCCGGCCGGGGTAGAAGCAATCCCGGTCAGGGCGGTCCAGGTGCCGGGGTAGTTAACTCGGCTGGCCGAGGTTATCCACCTCGGTATCCGACACAAAATCTCGCCCAGCAGCAGCAGCAAAATGTCGGGCATGTCCAGCAGCCGCAAGTTGTTGAGCAGGTGGCTAACCGTATGATGATGGTTACTCGGCTATGGAGAAAGCCGGGTATCCGAGATATGAAGGTGCACTGGGATCTCGGTTGGGACTCGCCAGTTGTCACCAAATGATGCACGCTACAAGTTGGACAGAATTTATATGTCCGAGATGCTGGAAGAGCAAGGTCCACCTGGTCCGGCATGTTTTGGACCTCGGATCATGAGGGAACCACCGGTGCGGCACTTTCAGCTAAACCGAGGTGCAAAAACATATGACGGCAGCACTAAGCCGAGGACTGGCTGACAGATTATGTGTCGGCTGTGCATATTGCGGGAGGTAACCGCAGATGGGCGGTGAGGTATATCCCGCAGATGTTGGAGGGCCAGCCCGGATTTGGCTGAACAACCTGCGAGAGGGCAGTGTTGATTGCTGGCTGGACTTTGAAGAAGCATTTGTTAGCAACTTCTCCAGCACATACAAGAGACCAAACCGTCCTCAGCAGCTTGCGATGTGCAAGCAGAGGGATAATGAAACTGACCGGGATTACTTAACCCGGTGGAGTACTATTCGCAATTCCTGTGAAGGAGTTGTAGAGGCACAGGCCATATCTTGGTTTGCCCAGGGGTGCCGACACGGCTCCATGCTCTGGCAGAAGTTGCAGAGGGAAATGCCGGCCACTCTGGCCGAGACAATCCGGATTGCGGATAGCTATGCACTGGGTGATCCGATGCAACCTTTGCTGAACTCGGGAGAGCCGAGTAGAAGATACCCGGTGAACAACAGACCCGGGCCAGTCAGGCAGAACGATCGCCAGGACTTCGGTAACAAGAGGAGAGAACCGGATTACCGGTATGGCTCGAACCAGGTTGCAGCTGTAAACCAAGACCAGCCAGATGCCGGTAATAGCCAGCGTCCGAAGTTCAATGGCCCAGCATGGGGCCAGAATCAAGAAGGGAAGAGGCCATGGGGTGACCAGAAGCCGTCCTTAACTTATGAGGCTATGTTGGATGGGCCTGCAGTTTCCACACCCAAGACATCCGCAGGCCGCAACCATACAACTCGGCAGTGCAGCTGGTATCAGCGCACAAGGGGAGAAGGAGCCAGAGCCGGAGGAAATCAAGTGGGGGCACCTCAGAGAATTCCGCCGAGGCAAAACTTGCCGCTTACCGGAGCAAATGCTATCCCGGTGATTCCGCCAGTTCCGAGGCAAGCAGATCCGAAGCCTGTGAATCAGGTGAATGTCGGAGGGAACAACAACAACACTGGTCCCAGCAGGCAGGGAGAGTATCCCCAGGGAGATTACAGAGAAGCTCATCAGAGCTATGTGATATTTGTGACCGAGCCAACTGACAAGAAGAGCTTGCATCGGCGTGCACTGGAGGTGAACGCAGTTATGCCGGCAATACCGAAGTATTTGCACTGGTCCGAGCAAGAGATCACTTGGAGCAGAAGGGATCATCCCCGAGTTATGCCAACTCCGGGAGGTTATGCATTGGTGGTGGATCCGACATTCTTCGGACCGACACTCAATATTCGGTTCACCCGAGTTCTCATTGATAATGGGAGTGCTATCAATATCATGTACCGAGACACCATGGTGAAGATGGGTATCTCGGCAAACATGCTGCAACCGAGTTCTACACCTTTCATGGCATAGTGCCAGGTGTTTCATGTGCACCTATGGGCAAAATTTGGGTTGATGTGTTGTTTGGCACCAAGGACAACTGCCGAACTGAGAGTATCCAGTTTGAGGTAGTGGACCTCGAAAGTCCATACCATGCTTTACTCGGTAGGCCTGCATTGTCCAAGTTCATGATATCCACCCATGTGGGTTACCTCAAGATGAAAATGCCGGGTCCTAATGGCATCATCACTATCTCGGGTGATTACAAGCGTGCACTGGAGTGTGCCTCGGCTGGATCGTGCTTAGCCGAGTCACTGATCATCGCTGCGAGAAGAAGAAGATCCATGAAGTGGTGGCATTGGCTCAGTCCGCACAACTCGGTATGCCGGGTATGGCTAACCCGGAGCAGAATGCAACTTTCGAGGTGCCCAAAGAGACCAAGAAGATCAATGTTGACCCGGCATGTCCGGACCACAACGTCATCATTGGTACCGGGTTAACTGAGAAATAGGAAGGCGAGCTCAGTCACTTCCTCCGTGAGAACCGGGATATCTTTGCATGGTCAAATCAGGACCTGCCAGGTGTTCCGAGGGAGTTGGCTGAGCACTCTTTGTTCGTCAGACCGGATATGAAGCCGGTGAAGCAACCTATGCGACGTCTCTCGGATGAGAGGAGAAAGTGATAGGTGATGAACTGGCCAGGTTACTTGCATCTGGGTTCATCATGGAAGTGCTGCACCCGGACTGGTTGTCTAACCCGGTCCTGGTGGAAAAGAAAAAAGATGACCCAATGGCCATTGTGTGGCGTATGTGTATTGATTACACAAACTTGAACAAGGCATGTCCTAAGGATCCATTCCCGCTGCCTCGGATAGATCAAGTGATCGATTCCACAGCCGGGTGTGAGCTGTTATCCTTTGTAGATGCTATTCTGGTTTTCACCAGATACCACTGAACCCTGCTGATCAAATGAAAACTGCTTTTATCACCCCGTATGGGGCTTATTGCTATCGTGTCATGACCTTTGGTTTGAGAAATGCTGGTGCCACTTACCAGAGATGTATGCAAAAATGCTTGCATGATCAAATAGGAAAAAATGTGCAGGTGTATGTCGATGACATTGTCATCAAGTCTAAGGAGAAACTACTCTGATTGATGATCTCCGAGAAACATTTGAGAATCTGAGGAAATTCCGGATAAAACTTAACCCGGACAAATGTACCTTCGGTGTGCCGGCAGGCAAATTACTCGGTTTCCTCGTGTCAAGCCGAGGTATCGAGGTGAACCCGACAAAAATCCGTGCTATTGAAAGCATGAGGTTACCGACATGTCTCAAAGACGTGCAGAAATTCACTGGATGTTTGGCATCTTTAAGTCGGTTTGTTAGCAGGTTGGGGAAAAGGCATTGCCTTTGTATCAACTCATGAAGAAAACAACCCACTTCGTGTGGCCCCCGCAAGCAGATGCGGCGTTCACCGAGTTAAAAAAGATGTTGGCAACTGCGCCGATACTGGCTTCACCATTACCCAAAGAGCCGATGTTGCTCTACATTGCAGCCACAAACCGGGTTGTGAGTGTCGTATTGGTAGTGGAGAGAGAAGAAGATGGCAAAACTGTGCAGAGGCCAGTGTATTACCTAGCGAGGTGATCTCGTTATCCAAGCAGAACTATCCGCACTACCAGAAAATGACATATGGTGTCTATCTGGCTGCTAAGAAGTTGAAACATTACTTCCAAGAGCATTCAATCACTGTGGTGTGTGAGGCTCCTATCTCGGAGATCATTGGGTGTAAAGATGCAACTGGCCGAGTAGCCAAGTGGGCTATCGAGGTGTCCCCTTACACTCCTCACTATGAAAGAAGAGATGCCATTAAATCTCAGGCACTGCCGGATTTCCTGGTGGATTGGGCTGAAATGCAATATGAGCCACCACGGCCTGACCCCAATTACTGGAGAATGCACTTTGATGGATCAAGAACAAAAATTGGTTTAGGTGCCGGGGTAGTCCTTACCTCGCCAAAGCATGATCAGTTGAGATATGTGTTGCAGATTCATTTTGCGGCATCTAACAATGTGGCCGAGTATGAGGCACTTGTTCATGGGCTAAATGTGGCCAAAGAAATTGGTATTCGCCGGATAGAATGTTTCGGAGACTCGGATTTGGTGGTGCAGCAAGTCTCGGGAAATTGGGATGCTTTAGATGCCAACATGGCGTTGTATCGGTTTCATGTCCAGAAGATCTCGGGGTTCTTTGAAGGTTGCGAGCTCACGCATATACCTCGGGCTGAAAATGACGCCGCCGATGTACTGTCCAAGCTAGGTTCATCCCGGGATCCAATTCCACCCGGCATAGCCTTGGAGCATCTGAGGAAGCCATCAATCAAACCATCGCCGGAGTCCGAGTCAATTTTTATCCCGGCAAAACCGGAGTCTGGTGCTGTTCCCATGGACGTCGATGTCGGATGCATTTGGGAGAACCCGGGGACTGCTTGGCAGAACCCGGGGACTGGCTCTCATCTCGGAAGAAGTAATGTCGGTTGACTCATGGAGGTGGATGATCCGATTTTCCTGTGCGTCCTGTGCCGGAGTGGGCACAACCAATAATGGCATTTATGATGGATGGGAGTTTGCCAAGTAATGAAGTTGAAGCTAGGCAAGTGCAAAGAAGATCCAAGGCCTACACCATCATCAACCAGGAGTTATACAAGAGAAGTGTGACCGAGGTACTGCAGCGCTGTGTCGAGCCGCAAAGGGCAGAGATGCTCCTGGAAATTCATCAGGAGAGTGTGGTCATCATGCTTCATCAAGAGCCTTGGTGGCTAAGGTATTCCGGCATGGGTTTTATTGGCCCAGTGCTTTGAACCAGGCAGAAGATATCGTCAGAAAGTGTGAGGGATGTCAGAGGTTTGCTAAAAAGATCCACCTGCCAGCCTCGGCACTCAAGACAATTCCAATCACTTGGCCCTTTGCAGTTTGGTGCTGGATATGGTGGGAGAGTTCAGGCCAGCCCGAGGTAACATGACTCATATGCTGGTGATGGTGGACAAGTTCACCAAGTGGATCGAGGTAAAGCCAATCCGGAAGTGTGATGGTCACACAGCGGTGACCTTTTTGAAGGACATCATTTTGAGATATGGTTACCCCCATAGCATTATCTCGGATAATGGCACAAACTTTGCTGTGGGAGAGTTTGCTCGGTTCTGTGCGGATAAGAGAATTCGGTTGGACATAGCCTCGGTGGCACACCCTGAGGCAAATGGGCAAGTGGAAAGAGCAAATGCATTGGTGTTAGCCGGTATCAAAGCCGGTTGATTGAACCACTGTTGCGAACTCCGGGATGTTGGATAGAGGAGATACCAGCAGTGCTGTGGGGTCTAAGGACCACACCAAATCGATCAACTGGCTATACGCCATTTTTTCTGGTCTATGGGCAGAAGCGGTCTTGCCAACCGACATGGAATATGACTCGCCAGAGTGGCGCTGTACACTGAAACCGAGGCAAAAGAAGCTCGGGAAAATGATGTTGATTTGCTCGAAGAAGCACGAGAACTGACCTTATCTCGGTCAGCATATATCAGCAAAATCTCCGACGCTATCATAGCCGGAAGATCAGCCCTCGGGTTTTCCGAGAGGGAGATTTGGTGTTGAGGCTAGTGCAACGCAAAGCAGGCCGACACAAGTTGTCACCTCCATGGGAGGGACCGTTCATTGTGAGCAAGGCTCTGCACAATGATTCATACTATCTTATAGATGCACAGGCACCGAGGAAAAATGTGATGGACAAATCCGGAGAGGAGACCAAAAGACCCTGGAATGTAGCTCTACTTCGTCCCTTTTACTCATAAGGGCGCAGTGTATGTATCTCGGTTTTTCCTTTGAATAAAATGCCGGCACTCCGAAAAGAAACTCGGGGACTGCCTTTGTCTATATGCTTGTGTTTTATCTCGGTTTTTTCTGTGTTGTTCATATGTCGGATGATTTTGAGACCTCGTTTCAAAGTTCAAGTAATGTATGCTATTTTGTTGTGATCTTGTGACTCGACTGACGAACGCCGAAATGGCAGTCAAGAGCAGAGGTTATGGTATATGGTAAACATGAAAATGGACTCGGGGACTCGGTCCTAAAAAGATCCGACATATGTCGTTTACTAACCCGGTTTTTTCGTTCCTTTTCCTTGTGTCGGATGACTCTAAACCTTACCTCAAAATTTACAAGTATTGTATGCTATAATGATTGATCTTGTGACTCGACTGTCGAACGCCTAAATGGTAGACAAGAGCAAAGATTACTAAGTATAGTAAACAAGAAAGTAAACTCGGGGACTTGGTGCAAAGTGATACGGCATTAAGCTTGTCTTGTTGAAACTAATATGATAAAAGTAGCACTGCGAGATACTTAAACGTATATTTACATCTGCACCCGGCATTCCGGGGATTTAATAGTTCAATGTTTGATAAGCTTAGGCAGCTGCCTCGGAGGAGCTCGGAGCAGTTGGAGCGGTGCGAGGCTCGGGAGCAGTCTCGGCGGCAGAAGAAGCTTCAGTGGTTGGAGCAACCTCGGGAGTTGGAGTGGCTGCCGAGGCACCAGCAGTGTCGGATACCGGCTTCTCAGAAGTCTCGGTTACCGGCTTCTCTGAAGCGTCGGTCGCAGCCGGCTTGGCAATGTCGGTTGCTCCGCAGCAGAAGTGTCGGCAGCTCCGGCAGCGGAAGTCTCGGTTGCGCTGGCAGCAGCAGTCTCGGTCGCTCCGGCAGTGGCAGCGTCGAGAGTCTCGGCCTCGATCTCCTCATCAACGTCATCTTCTTCTTCGCCCTCTTCATCATCCTGGTCATCTTCTTCGTCATCCGAGTAGGCGGGACCCGGGATGAAGTGTCGGGTGGGAGCATAACTGGCCATGAATTTGGCTGCATCTTTGCGGCTCTCTATCAATGTCGGATCGGAGGTCCATTTGGAGCCTTGGCGCAGGGAGCGCACGGCGTTGAGGTTGATGGACTCGTACCAGGAGAGCACAAAGGTCAGTGCTTGATCAGCTCCGGCACGAGCTGCTGAGGATCTCCACTCTCGGATCCTGGCCTCGGCCCCCGACAGACACTTGGACAGTTCTTCAATGCTAGAAGGAGTTGGAGATCCTGGCCATAAGGCTCGGTAAGCTTTGATACCGGCATCAAGAAGATCCAGGCCAATGGCCTTCAAAGGAGAGATGCGAGCATTCAGAGCAGTCAAGTAATCTTCCATATCCCATTCCTCCGGGATTGGGCCAGCCTCGGCTCTCTTCGCTCGTGCCTTGCGCAGTGTTGAGTGCAGCAGCCTTGGAGTGGGCGAAGTGATCTGAAGACAGAAAAGCTATCACCAAATTGAGTTATATACCGGCATATCTTAATGTCGGTGCAAGTAATGAAAGCAAAAGGAAAGGATAAAGAAACTTACAGTCCATCTCCTTGTTCAGCCGGGTGAGCTCGCGGAGCCAGATGTCGGATTTTGCCTTGAGGGCATCCAGTTCTCCTTGAGCCGAGGTAGCGCGAACCTCGGACGCTCGAGCGTTTCCTTGTGCTTTTGAGCAGCTTCCTCCTTTTGCATCAGGGCCTGCTCAATGCCGGTTTTCTCGCCCTGGACCCGGGCAAGCTCCTGGAGCCGAGACACTTCTTGCCGTTCCTTCTGAAGGGCAGTGGCGTGCGCTTTTCCTTGTTCTTCAGCGTCTCCTGAAGTTGCTTGTGGGACCTCTTGAGCTTGTTGTGGTCCAGAAGCAACTTCCGAAACACCGTGGTCCGAGCATTGGTGCAATCCTGAAAAGAGCAAAGAGTTAGTATGATTAGTTGAAGATTCATGCCGAGTAAAGCTGAATGTCGGATTTCTTAAAGATTCCTGCCGAGTAAAACTCGACAAGAATCTCGGGGACTGGATGTCGGATTTTTGAAGATCCTAAGTGTCGGATTTTTTGAAGATCCGAAGTGTCGGATTTTCTGAAGATCTAAGTGTCGGATTTTTGAGTAAATGAAAATTTGTGAAGATTCGCGCTGAGTGATCTTTACTCGGGCAGCACAGGTCACTCAACCCGAATCTCGGGGACTGGGGATTGTGTATGTTTATCATCTATGGCAAAGGAAAATTTGGCTGAGGAAAAAATACCTCGGCAAGCTTGCTGGCTCGAAGGGTCGAGACTTGCAAATTGTGCATGGCCTGAGCAAGTGCACTGGGGCCAGCTGGATGTGGAGTGACCGGGTGCGCGGAGGAGACCTCGCTTGTGTCGGCAGCATTCCAGTCCATGTGGTACTGCTTCTCCGAGCCTAAGCTGTGTCCACTCTGAGTTTGGAGCTGGGGTAAAACCCAGCTGCTGCTGGTACTCGGGAGACAGAAGTGGTGAGAGCTTGGTGCTCCGGGGTAGTGGTTGGAGTCAACACCACTTGTCTCTCCGGGTTGGCAAGCTGTTTCCCGGTGGCTGCTTGGCTCTGTGCGGCTTGGCGTGGAGTAGCTTTCCGAGTTGTAACTCGGTGGACTTGGTGGGGGACTGGCTGCTTTGGCTGCTGCTGGTGCTGTTGAGGTTGTTGCTGTCCTTGGTGCTGTTGTTGCTGCGTTCCTGTTGTTGTTGCTGCTGCTGCTGTTGTTGTTGTGGTGCTGTTGTTGCGGCTGTTGTTGTTGTGGTGGTGGTTGCTGTGCGCCCGAGGTCACCGAAGTGTCGGCCCGCGGGATGTCGGTTTCCGTGGTGGGGGCACCGGAGCCATCATCTTGGTCGAGGATCACAACCTCGGGAATGACAGTTGAGGTGGCGGGTGCCCCGGAGTCACGTGGCCGAGGTTCGGCTGTACTCGGAAGGGGCGAGCGCATAGAAGAGGCACTCTGGTCAACTTCAAGGGGGCACTGCGTCAAACAAGAAAAATGTTATGTCGGGAAAAAGTTATCCCGGCAGAAGGAAAAAAGGAAGTAACTTGTGTCGGCAAAGAATATCTTACCCTTCAGTAACTGGCGGGTCTTCTTGCCCTTCCTCGGCTTAACCGCTCCTCTCTTCTGTCGCTTCGCCTGCGGCGCGGGGATCCGAGGATGTGGAGGTTCCGGTTTTCGAGGTACCGGTCTCGCGCGCTTGCGAGATGCCACTTGTTTGCCCGAGGTAGCAGGGCGTGCACTCGGGGCAGAGCCACCCGGGTTAGTTGATGTGCCGGGCTGGGGAGCAAAGGATGGGACGAGCGTCAATTACCTCTAGCATTTCGAGATCATCATCATCTGACCAATCTCGGATTGAAGCTCGGGCTCGAGGCTTACCCGGGTAGGGGCGCCAGCTCTCGGTATTGGCAGCTGATCCTCGTCATCCGGATCTTCTACCTCGGCGACGTCCGGGGCAGGGATATCTTGGCCCCATTTGGCGGAGGGATCCTCTCCATCTTCAGTCTTTTGCCGGGTAAACCTCTGCAAACCAGAAGCAGTAAAACCGAGTTACTTTATGAGCGGATTATGGGACCGGCATAAGAGTTACCTCGGTAGGAAAAAATATGTCGGTGCAAGTTGCAAGGTTACTTACTTGCTCCGGAAGCCGAGTTCTGTTATGAGGTTCAAGACCCCATTCCCATTCCTCGGTCATCAGCGTGCGGGCAATTGCCTTGACACGTCTTCTGATCTCGGCTTTGTTCAGCTTGATCATACTGGCCACTCATGTGGCAGATCTTGTGAACTCGGTCTTGGAGGGGGGAAACTCGGCGGCTGATGAAGGTCCTCAGGAGATCATCGCTTGTTAGGCCTGCCTTCACCAGCTCCTCCACGACCTTGTGGATCTGGTTGATCTCGATGTTCAGGTCCTTCGGGTTGAGGGACCAGTTAAACTGTTCAGTGGGGGTGGCGATGTTGAATAGCGGCAGGTTCAGATAATCGGCATTGTCTGGGCTGTCCGGGTTCTTCACGTAGAAGAACGTGCGCTGCCATTTCCGGCATGACTCCAGCCCTTGAATCCGAGGTAAGACGGAACCCTTCCGAGGTATGGTAGCAGCTCCGCACGGGGTCATCTCCTTGGGGAAGTTCTTGTTCTCCGGATCCGGGACACTTTGCTTCCGGAGTTGGAAGTACTTGGCCCAGAGCTCTACAGTGGGCCAAAGTCCGAGGTATCCCTCGGAGAAAGAGACACACGCAGAAAGCGTGGTAATGGCGTTGGCTGGAAGGTGGTGAGGTTGAAGCCGGAACCGATCCAAGAAGGACCGGAAGAACTCGCTCGCCGGGAGTCCAAAGCCGCGCTCGAAGTGCGCGACGAAGACCACGCGCTCGCCGGTTTTCAGCTTCGGCTCGGCCTCTTTGCCGGGAACCCGGCATATCACTTGTGCCGGAATGCGTTTGGTCCGGACTAGCCAGTCTATCTCGGCCTGGGTTACGTCGGAACCCTCCCACCCGGCGCGCTCTCCCTCAACGATATCCTCGGCAGGCTCCGGGGTATTGCTGGTTGACATCTCGGAAGAGATCTGCAAAAGAGGCACAGAAGAACCGAGATAAGTGTCTCGGAGTATGTGTGCAAGAGAACCGAGATAAGTATCTCGGAGTATTTAGGCAACAAGGAACCGAGATAGGTATCTCGGAACATTTGGGCAACATAGGAAAAGTGCATAAGTGGCGGGAAACACGTTTCTGTGGCTAAGTGTTTGATGGAAAGATCTACGGGAAAAATAAATAGAAGATAAATACAAGAACTTGTGAGTTGAAACTTGTGAAGACCGAGAAACTATCGCAAGATTGCTAAGAGGCACGGTGAGAAAATCAGAGGGGATCTAAGCAACTAAGTTCATTATCATCTATGCATTTGGATGTGAGAGCTTCTACGGATAGGAGAGGATGAACAGATCCAGCGGAGAGGATGAACGTGTTCATCGGAGGGGATGAACACGTTCATCGGCAATGGCAGGGCAAGAACTTACCGGAGATTGCGACGGCGGTGCGCGGCGAAGATGCGCGGGCGTGCCGGAGTTGCGCGTGTCCGGTGGCGGCGAGGGTGCTCCGGTGGGCGGTGGCTCGAAAGATCCGGCGTCGTGCGGCGGCGGAGCTCTCTGCGCGGCGGTGGCGATCGCAGGGAGAGAGGGAAGAAGAAGAGTGCGGAGAGGACGAGGAGAAGCCCCGTCCCCTATTTATGGACGCGCGCGTGCGGTTTCCTCATTTACCGCGTGCGTTACCGCAACGGCGCGCGGATTAACCGCGCACGATCTCTGCGCGGTTGCGGTGTTTGCGGCCGCACGATCCGCCGCATCGTGGGCCACAAGGTGGTAACGGCCCGCGGCGTGATCGCGTGCGGTTAATGGCGCGGGAATCTAGGAGACGCTCCGCGGTCAAACACTCGTGCCGACTGACGGCGCGTGACGTGGGCGGCGTGCGTGCAGAGAGTGTCTGTCCGTGCGCAGGAACCGAGGTAACGCGCAGAGTCTCTCCGCCACGTGCCAGGAGGAGATCTTTGAGAGATTGTGGAATCTTTTTGTGTCGGAGAGACCGGCACAAGGGCAAATCTCGGA